>JAHTLZ010000213.1:4974362-4988451 GCA_023846285.1 Phrynocephalus versicolor | reverse complement strand
TTTTTTGGTTCAAACTTGTATCTGTTATATAATACCAGTCAAAGATTATATCTTGTATTTTTGAATAATAATAACAGGAATAATTGTTTTCTGGATTTTGTTATCCCCCCCCCCCCGGGTGCAAATTATATAAATTCTAGAAATAAGATCTACACATGGCTGAATATAACAGGAACAGCTGCTGGACAGATGTTTGCTGATTTAAAAAAAACCATCCATTTATCCCTTCTTTTAAAAAAGAAAGAGCCTGATAGACTTGTTCATTTTTCTTGGTCAAGAAGTTCTCAGATATGTTGGAAGCAGCAAGGTATGTATTGTGTGACCCACAGCTGTACATTTATTTATTTATTTATTTTAGAGTATTTTTACTCCTCCTTTCTCCTCTACCTGTCACATGCAGTGTTCCTGAGAAAAATCACAGGTAAGGGCTGGACCTGTCAAGTCTGGCTTTCCCTTCCCCGTGGCTTCAGATTCCAGAATTCGGCAGATCGTGCCTTGAATTCTCCTCTTCAGCCTTATCTCCCCGAAGTCACCGATAGGCCAAAAGTGAAGCAGCTGAACTTCTTCAGGAAGCCGAGAGAATATGGTTTGCATTATCATTTGTTTATAGAGAGCCTCCTTCCAGTGCTAGCTGGCTGCTGTCCTCGACCGTATGCTTTCAATTTCTGCTCCGAAATACGAACCAGGTAAAATTGCCAGCAGAGATGTCGTCCTCGGAAATCCATCTCCTACGCTAGCAATGGAAAACAGCCTGAAGAGCAAGCTGATCCACTCTCTTTGCAGGATTCGGCTCCTGCCATTGCAGGCACCTTTCTTCAGTCTCCCAGTAGGAGCCAAGGACCTTTGACTCAAGATCATCCACAGAAGCTTTGGTCAGCATCTTTCTGCAATCCACTCTGTCCCTGGCTTTGGGTACATTGCTGCTGCTAGTTGTATTGGCTCAGTTCGAGGTGAATGGTGGAGAACCGGATCAAGAAACCAGTGTCAGCAGGGCTCCTCCACCATTTCTAAGATTCATTTATAAGATGGTGGAGAATCAGATCAAGAACCCAGTGTCAGCATTGCTCCTCAACCATTTGTAAGATTCATTTCTAAGATGGTGGAGAACTGGATCAAGAACCCAATGTGAGCAGGGCTCCTCAACCATTTCTAAGATTCACTATATATTCCACCCTTCCTCCAACAGAATGTAGCTGGCTCTCCCTTCAACTTCCTAACAACCTTATGAAACATATCAGTTTGAGAAAGCAGAAAACAGAAAGCCCACCCAACCTGAACTTCCTCACTCTGTGGGACTTAATTCTCATGTGTCTCAAATCAAAGAATCAAATTACTCCACAATGTAACATCTTTTGAGTTCTATGATGGTATTTATAAATGTTTATTGATGTACCTTGCAAATACAGTCTCACAAAATGAGCCTGTTCTTATTCAACAGTTACATAATGGACAACACAAGCAACTATAATAACAACAAAATGCTTAGAATTTGTGCATTCGACAACTGTATAAAATCAGAGGTTCTGTGTAGAACTGCAAAGTTTCAGTGTCCTTCTGAATCCAAAGGCAGACAAATATCCAACTTTTCTTCCTCAACTGGGTCAGGTATCCATAACGTAGAAGAATCCATTCCACATGTAAAATCTTCAAAACCCTAGAATAAAATAATTCAATTGCATAGATATGAATTCACTATGTGGGTCCACTGGTCCAACACAAATAGATAGACCAAGTTGGAAAGGGACTTAGAAGTCCAAGTGGCAACAGAAGCTCCAGCTTCTCTCTCCTACTCTTTCTGATTCAGATCTCTTACTCACAGCCCTACTCTTTCTTAGTCTGACCCCTTTGGATTGAACCAATATTTGATAGGGGTTTCAACTACTTTAAGGAAGGAAGGAAGCAAGCAAGGAAGGAAGGAAGGAACTGGTAGAAGCTTTGTGTATAATATGCTAAAAGTCCACTACATTGCCAAAGTTGATGGTGCTGCACAGTAATCCTCATTCCAGGCTATCATCTTTTGTTTCTCTTATATATGGCTCCCACCCTCAATATGGAAGCATAGAAACATCTGCATGAACCCAAGAATGGGATGAGCTGATTCCAATATGCACAAAGCAAATATTCAGATACAAATCAGACCAGACAGTACTCATACCTTCTAGTTGAGACAATTCCTGGAAAAAGCACCAAGATGGAAATTCCATTTTGTTTTCAGCAGGGGCTTCCCCTTTGGACTAGTAGACCAACCCAAACTCTGAGCATTTAGTGATGTGTCGTATGAGTCTCTGTCCAGCTCAACAGAGGCGATCACCGCTTCTTATGAAATGTTGTCTACTGGAAGAATAACCGTGTTGAGAAAAAGAGGAGTGGAAGACATAATACAGTACGTTGACCTTATCATCTACGGGAATGTGTTTCACCATGGACATTGTGTTCTCTTTGGTTTACCCAAATCCCCAAAGGATGTGAATTGCAGGGGGAAAAGTAAGGTGATGAATTAAATCAAGCATACATTCCCTTTTTCACTTCTGCTATCACTTATGTCCGTAGGATTTCCTGAAGCTCTTCCCTCACATTATCTCACTAGAAGCCAAAGTACACAGAGACTTAGACAGGGTGTGGATCATATTTGGACAGTTGGAGGACATCAGTTTTCTCCAGGCAGATAAAGCCTGTTAGGAAATGCCAACGTGTATAGCGTGCTTTCTAGATCACCATCATAGGTGACTGAAATCCAAGTTAAGATGTATGGTGGCCATTTGTGCAACAGGAAGAAACAGTTGCAATGTGAGAAATGGATTTATAAGAAAGGAGCACTAGATGGAGCATGCTGCGACGTCATATTCCCTGTTTCCTGCTGCTGGCCAATCAGAGAGGGAGGCAGGATGATGCCTGTCCCTGCACAGCTCCTGATTGGCTAGCATTACAGATCTAGCACAGATGAAGTCGCAGCGTGCTTCCTCGTTGGATTTTAACCCCATGCAAGACAGAGAAAGGTAAAGCAATTGGATCTGTCTGTATCAGCCGGTTCCTAGGACCACCTGGGCTCGAGTGGTTCGTTTCATAACCTACTGGTTCCGAAATGAAATGCCCATCTCTAGTTTTCATCCTAGTGTATTTGCTGGTCTAGCTCTTTTTGTTTTTACCTTTTGCTGTAAACCACCCAGAATTGTGCTTTGCTCTAATGGTATGGGATACCAACCAACCAAATAGCCAGCCAGCCAGCCAGCCAGCCAGCCAACCAACCAACATCAGCTCTTCTTGGGTCCACCCAGGAGCAACTAAAAAGAAAGAAAAGAGAGTTTAACTGCAAAAAATTCTTAACAACATTTCCAGTACTTTGTCTGCGTTCCAACTGGCTATTCCCCCATTTGGACTGGTCCGAGGTGAGCAGGAATAGCTTTGGTACTGGAAATCAGGACTTTCTTTCACCGCTTCTAGTGTTTTGTTAATGGCATTGTCTCGCTTGACCTTTAAGCATATTCTCTTACCGAAAACCTGTTTGATGTGGTCCAGATCTGATATTGGATAGTCCATGAGGTCAGGTGTATCTTATTGCCCAACCACAAGACCCTACAGCTGTTCTTATACAGGTGATCTTTGAAAGCCCCAAATTCCTCATGTCATGTTGCAGCTGCTGACGGAGCTGCAGGCTTTAGGGATTAGTTTTGCAATTGTTGTACAATCTTGTTGCAACACCTGTCAGCTTGGGTCCCATCACCGCTCTGAAGCTGGGGCCCTCTCGCTTCCATGGCACAGCTCAAGGCAGTTCGAGGATGTATATAATCAAACAGGGATTAGATTAATCTTGACAAACAGATGCTGTTCTGGTATCCACAGGTTAGGAGCATTGCTTTAAGCCTGACATTTCCTAGGCACGTGGGTATAATAAATTCCATTTATTGGAATGCTGAAAGGACACATGAGTTTGGATCTTAGATACCTGATCAGAGTAGTCCTCTCTGTGACCCAGGGAGCCCTATGGGATTTTATACTCACTATTTGCTTGCCAACAGGGTTACATATATTACAATGGCAGTGGCTAAATTTTGTGTGGCTGCTATGGCTTGCCGTAAGATGATGACCATACCTGAACCCTAGATTCCCAGAGCCTTAGTAGCTCATGGTTTTATATCTGTTATTTTAATTGTTATATTTTTTAATATTTTAATATTTTAATTGTAATGTATAAGAATATTACTTTTTGTAATCCTTTTTATCCATAATTTTAAATTTTTAACACATTTAATTTATTAATATATCTGTCTATAAATTTTACTCCTGTGGGGTTTAACATGATTTCTTATTTCTGACTGGACATTGATGCTCATATGTATTATTTGTATTACTCATTATTTTAGACTACATATGTAGTACTTTGGTCTAAGACTGTAAATAAAATATCTATCTATCTATAACACACAGCAAAACGTGGCTTAATATTGTATTTACTTGCTGCGTGATAAATAGTCGTAGACAATTTATAGCAATCCTAATAGGGTCTTGTCTTCATACAGTGTGTGGAGTCATTAAGTAGTGGCTTGATCAATGTCACCTCTTAATGAGGTGGTCAAGTGGGGATTTGAACCCTGGTTTCCTGCTTTCTAGTCCATTACTCTCTCCACTATAGCAGACTGGGTCCCATTTTAAAAATATATATATAGCACATATATTCCATCTTCTAGTCTCTTGGAGGACATTTCTTACTAAATTCAAGTTGAGTTCATGATGACTTGAACTTCATGAGATATAAGCCACTAAAACATGCACTGGTTGCTTCTCCTATAGCCCAATGTGATGGATATCTAGTCAGGAATAAGTCCCATTGTAGGATATTTCTTACTAAATTCAAGTTGAGTTCATGATGGAGGACATTTCTTACTAAATTAAAGTTGAGTTCATGATGACTTGAACATCATGAGATATAGGCCACCCAAACATGCACTGGTTGCTTCTCCTGTAGCCCAATCTGATGGATATCTAGTCAGGAATAAGTCCCATTACATTCACGCCTATCTGCTGCCAGAAAATATACTGAATGAAATCCAGTAGCAGTTAGTAACTGGAGTAGTAAATCCACTGAATCAAAAGAACTGATGGAGAGTTGGCTTATTCAATTCTTATTGATCAAATAGTCCTATTCTAGTTATATTGTATAGGGTTTTAGTGTATAGGAACTGAAAGTGCAATGTTAATGTACTGGCATTGAATAAACCCCATTGAAATGAATGGAATTTCCTTCTAGGAATACAGTACATGTAGCAGTTGCACTACAATCATTCTCTTATTAGCTATCCTGTATGTAGATCCAAGGGCCAAGATCATTCAAACATTCATTTTGCTGTTTTAAACACAATTTCCATTTGGAAAAAAATAATCATTTGTAATTCCATTCTGAAAGACCTCTTTATCCACAATTCCCTAATTTATAGTGTAGTTTAATTTATTTGTCCCCTCCCCACCAGACTACAGAAACTTTACCCTCCTTGTTAGACCATGAGACTTGTTGCATAGACAGTTCAATACCAGTGAAGATTAAAATTTACTTCTTTCACAAAGGTTGACCTCAGCAAGTGGTGCTTGAACACAGAAAGAAGGAATGTCAACATTTCCTCTTACCTAACAACCTGAGAACTTCCGGGGAAGCCAAAATATAGAGGCACTGGCTACCATGGCACTGAAGACTGATTTCCAAGTGTTAGTACAATTAATTCAATTTATTGGACACAGATGAAGGAAGACACACATATAAGAGGACTTGGCCTCCAATCTGTCCTTTGGGGCTGTTGATAAAGCCAAGATTTGCCAAAGAAGTAAAATCTGTGTTGAAATTTCTGCAATTCTACTGAGTTGTGCAATGGCAACCTGGAAAGATTTACTGATCAAAATGCTGAGTGGCAAATAACAAACCAAAGGAAGGGTTGTTTCTGGTTTAAGAGACTTGGGAGGAGGAGAATGACTGACCAGGATGAGCAGCATGAATGATATAGTAGCTCTGAATTTTAATCTATAATTCCTAACACGTCTCAAAGGCGTGTGTTGGGTCTTTATGGAGTGGTAAATGTAATATTTCTCAGACTGGTGAGGGGATGGGGCATCTCATCCTGAATTAATAGGTGGTCACAATTTCTTTGATGAATGAGCTACTCGTGTTTCTGGTGAAGTCTCAGGTTGTTTCTCTGCATATAGAGACAGGAGCAAGAGATATTCTATTTGTTTCCTCAACTGACTCCATGTCTGAGTGGATATGTAGGAGAACATACTGTATTAAATCAACATGCTTGGTAAATTTAGCCACATGGGGCTGGTCTCTATGGGGCCAAACCATTGGTCCATCTTGCCCAGTATTCTTGAGATTGACTGTTTCTTGGTCAGTGTTATACCTGTCAAGCCCCACATCATGGTCAACCACGTAGGAGTCTGGTAGAGACACATCTTTCCCACTTCTACTGTCTGAGATGCTTTAAATTGGAGATGACAGGAAATGAACTCAGGATAAAGCATGTTCTTGTCCATTGACCAGTGGTGTCTCTTTTATGGGATCACTGGGGAGACAGATCAGCTTTCACACAAAGTTAGTCCTTGTGGTACCAAACCCACATGCAAAAAGAACTATGTTTCCTGGTGTGCTTTACTTCCCAACACAGGGGAAGAAAGAGTCCTAATCTTAATCTTAATAAGATGGAAACTCATAAATCTTCCTTAACAAGATAATGGTGTACAGTCCACTAGGAAAATGATCAAGGGAACCAATCCAGCTCATGACGGTGCAGGGAGAAGGAGGCTTCAATAGCCAGAAATCGCTGCTGGTAGTGCCACTACAAGGATGGAGACTTCCAAAATTTTGGCAATGCGTTTTATCTATTCTCACCTACCCCAAGACTCCCAAAAGCTCCCCTGTGTCAAACAAACAAACAAACAAACAAACAAAAAAACGGGGTACCCCAGAACTTGAAGGTTGTGGGATAGGAAGCTTTCAATTCAATTCAGTATTACCATGGTGAGCTGACAATGTCATACTAGTTGCACTGCATCAAATTGCACCAAGGGGATTTCAGCACAATGAACTTTGTAGTTCCTTTGGCCTTCTTTTTTTTAAAAAGATAATTAAATGCCATTTGAAATAATAATAATTATTATTCTTACTGATGTTACTCCCAAACGCAAGAAGAGGAGGAGGAGGAGGAGGAGGAGGAGGGACATCCCGCTAGCATAATTCAGAATAAAACAGGGCACAGGATAGAACCCAAACTATTAGATTGGACAGCAAGCCAGTACATTCTGTCCATCTGCTAAAATTAGGACCTGCTCCAGTGGGAACACAGTTGCGTACAAGAATGTGTTCGGAGCAGTCCGGTGCCAAACCACTGACGCTCAGAGAGGGAGAGAGCTGTCATGTAGAAGCAATCGTGGATGACTGATGGTTGGATGATTATTGTTATCTGCCTTGCGCAAATGCTGCAGGACCACACCGAAGCTGGTCTTCTGGAAAGACTCCCAATCCCATCATCGGAGGAAGGAGGGCTGGCCCTGCCATGGAGCACCAAGGAGGAGGTTGCTCCAGGCAGTAAATTTCAGGGAGGGTGTCCTTTGTGCTTGCTTTTATGCCCCCTTCGTGATGCCACAGAGAGCGAGGAGAAGAAATACAGAGGGCGTTTTGAGAACATCTGAGAACAGGTTCAGGTCAGCTGTGAAATAAAGGTTTACCATTCCCAATGTCCTTCCAATGTCCAAAACATGTGTTGGGCTGTTTGTTCCATGCATAGCCTTCTTTTCCGTTCGGGAGCTCTTGGAGAGGGGGTGTTACATGGTTCTTCTGCTTTCCAGTTGTCTCCAAAAGAACCCCATGTGGTAGACTGAGTGGAGAGAGAGAGAGAGAGAGAGAGAGAGAGAGAGAAAGGTTGAAAGAGATTGAGATTGAGATTGAGAGAGAGTCTGGGAGTTGAGTCATGGCAACTGGACCTCTTTTCCTTAAGAGAGAGAGAAACATTTCGCTGCTCATTCAAACAGCTTCATCAGTCTGAATACAGCTAATGCGAGTCCTCCATCTTATAGTCAGCCACTATAGAACCAGCAGCAAGTGGAGAAAAGGCAACTTCTGTCCCTGAGTCTGGACCACATTGGATTCAGATGGGCATCGGGTCTCATCTGGAATAAGCAGACTTTCTCTGTGCCACTAGATCAATGGTTCCCAAAGTGTGCATGGTGATGACACCCCGGGGCACCACCAAAACGCGCCACGAGCCCCACGGAATGCTTAGAAGTACTCCCACAGAGAAGTACTATTCAGGTTGAGCTTTAATCCTCCCTTCTCCCCCACCCCAAAATATCATACTGAGGGAGCTGCCACCATTGGCCAGTGAGTCGAAGGAGCTGCAAGTTGAAAACATTTGGATGTCGGCTGCAAAGTCGGTGGTTCGGATCCCAGGTGCCACGCAGTGGAGTGAGCTCCCACTGTTAAACCCAGCACCTGCCAACCTCGTAGTTTGAAAAAATTCAAATGCAAGTAGATAAATCGGTACCGTCATAAAAAGCGGAACGGTCAAGGGTATTCCATGCGCAGAAATGCATTCAGCCATGCTGGACACATGGCCACAGACTTCCACAACTGGCTCTTTGGCTTGGAAACGGAGATGAGCGGCACCCCTAGAGTCGGACACAAGTAGCACACATATGTGGTGGGGAACCTGTACCTTTACCTTACCCTAGACCTGATGCAAAGCTTAGGAAATGCAATTGCCCCACCAAGGTTCCACCATAGCTAGAGGTGAGGGGTTGCTGGAGGATTCTGGGAACTCCCCCCCCCAAAAAAAAAATACCCACTGAATGCTTCTGAACTTCAGCAGATGGAGCAGATAGTCGGGGAGCCATTCAGTGACTTCCGGCATGCCTCCTTATAATACATTGGAAACGCCTTCTACAACATCTTTGTGCTTTGTCCAAAGTTGCTGCTAATTAATTTTGTGGCTTCCGAGCTCTTCTGAGCCAAATGAATGTTTTCTGGCAAGCTGTTGCTATTGATTCTTCCCTTGCTTTGGCTTCAAGGTGAAAACAGTACATGCCTTGTGTCCAATGTAGCTACTCCTTAGGTGGCTGCCTGTCCCGAGATGTTGTGATTGCAGTATTGAGTATATTTACGGAGTGCTTTTTTGTTTCTCATTTCCTCCTCTCTCCTCCTATCCTTCTGGTTTTGATCTACTAGGAATGTCAGCACTCCGCACTTCACATAACGCAATGGCTAAATACTCCTTTTTTCCTTCCACACAACTCAGTTTCTATTTTATGTTTATAAGCAATGAAACGTTACAGGGGCCATTAGTAGAAACCTGAAACCTGTTGAAATTCAGAGCTTTTTGTGGGCTCAATAATCACAAATCACATTTTGGACAAGGGATCTTGCAAATGCTTCAGGAGCTTTTACAACTGGCATGGAAGCTTTCTTTGCAAAACATTTCATGGCTGAGTGCGAACCTTTTGAAGCATAACAGTGTCCCAAGAACTGGGATTGTTCTGGAATCCATATTACCATTGACTGGCTTCTAGGTATTATTTTTTTGTTTGTTTGTTTGTTTGATTTATATACTGCACCATCTACCCCAAAGGCTACTTTGGGCAGTTTACAAAGTAAAAAAATAAATTAAAAAAATACAAATTGTAAATCGCATACAATAAACGTATACAAATAATATGAAAATCATATCAAACTTAATTCAAACTTATTTTAAAAAACGATATGCTGCCTTTCTCCTAATGTATCCAAGGTAGCTTAGTGTTCTTTAAAAATTAAGTTAAAAGCTAAATAACAAATTATTGCAATACCTTAAAAAAGCATTAAACATATATCATAAAAATCACAATTAAGACCTATATAAGTGAACATGATCTAACACTGCAGTTCTGAGATTGTGATAATGGACTGTGTCACTGGCAGATGTGCAAGCATCAAATTATAGATCTCTGGAGGTCGAGCAATACTGATAACCCAGCTCACTAGATACAATTGGGGGGGGGGGGGTTACACATGGGAATGGTGATTATGTCCTGAAGACAAAATGCAAATCAAAGTAAGCTAATTTTCCAGTTACTGCAGCTGAGAAAAGTGATTGTTATCACAGTTATAACCAGCTTTTAAGAAATGCCCTTTTCTTGTGACAGGTTATTTTCAATGTGGCCCTCAGTTGCAACCAGCCTTTGCCTTCAAGGGTGGATGTGCGTTCTTCACCTCATGATGCAGCTACCTGTAGGTAATTCAATCGGCAACTCCTAATTGGGAGGAAGGTCAAGTTCAGACCTCAACACTTGGCCTAATTTTGATCTTCTTTATCATCCATCTCCAATCTGGTGCAGTGTTCTGAAAACCCCCCAAAGTTTGGCCACTTGTGTAGAATTTGGAGGGGGGCATTCTTGTGAAAGTATAGGTTGACATGACGTAATTTTTGACATTGGGTGTTTAGGCTATTAAGTGACATACAATCATAGAATCATTGTAGGGTTGGAAGAGACCTTGAAGGTCTTCTATTCCAACCCCCTGCACAAGGTAGGAGACTAGAGCTGGGCACAAATAAAAAAAAATGGCATTTCGTTTGTCGTTTGGAGGGTCCGTTTTGGTTCATTTCCATTTTTTCGTGAATTTTCGCAAAAAAAGTTTTCATTTTCATTTGTTTCATTACCATTTCGTTACCATTTATTTCATTTTTTTGTAATTTTTTAAAGGATTTTAAGCAATTCACTCATATTGCAGTAACGGAAGCGAAACACATGACAAAATTTCTGGTATTTCTGTTCATTTTGTTTCATTTTAGAGACAAAATTTGTTTGTCATTTCATTACGTAACGAAACAAAAAAACAAAAACAGAAACGAAAAATTGTTCGTTTCGTGCCCATCTCTATAGGAGACATCATACCATCCTGAGCAGATGGCTGCCCAATCTTCTCTTGAAAACCTCCAGTGATGGGGCACCCACAACATTGGGAGGCAAGCTGTTCCACTGTTTAATGGCTCTCACCATCTGGAAATTTCTCCTTATTTTCAGGTTGGCTCTCCTTCTGTTGAGTTTCCGTTGGTTCCTGTCAAACCCTCAGGTGCAACTGAGAATAAACAAATGGCTTCCTCCCTGTGGCAAACCTTCAGGTATTGGAAGACTGCTATCATCTCTCCCTTCAGTCTTCTCTTTTAAATATGCCTAGTTCTTTTAGGGTGCTTTTACATGACCTCTAAAATCCGCTGCAAAATGCTCGCAGATGCGGAGCACAAAATTGTTTTCCCACCAGCAGCGGACTTTAAAAAAAAATAAAGTATGGCCACGCCCACTTAAGCGCGCCCCAGTGCATTTTACAAGTACCTGGTCTGGAGGCGGTAAAATCCTTGTTGCTGTTCCTTGTTGCTGTTTTAAAGCATTGCATGCCTGGCCCTCCTCCGCTTTTTGTTTGTTTTTGTTGGGTTCCCCCCCTTTTAACAGACAGGAATCCTAAAGGGCTGGAACAATTAGCTGCCGCCGACAGCAGGTGGAGGAGAGCCTGCATTTTTCTCTCTCTCCTCTCACCACAGACAGAAGCAACAGCGTCAGAGTGTGGGAGGTGAGAACACAGGAAGCAGGACAAAAGCCACATGATCTCTGGTTGGGGGGATCTGAATTTAAGTTGCCAGCGGATTTTAGGGGTCGTGTAAAAGCAGCCTTAGTTAGTTGCTCTTTATACGATTTAGCTTCCATGCATATGAAATAAGTGTAGTCCAAACTCTGGACCAGACAGTTGATCAGCCTGTGGCTCACAGAGCAGGGTTACTCTTGCACAGCTCTGGCTCCTGTGTATGAACACGCAGCTTGGATCGGGGCCAAAAAGCTTAATGCCGCCATAAAACACCAACACAATGTTCTAGCTGACGCAAGTCAACCAGAGGTTTCATTAGGAGCCTTTTCGCGGAAACACTGAAGAAACTCAGCCACTTGGTTCATTTTCCAATGTGTCTTTTTTCTCATTTGCATGCCTTTTCTTTTTTTAAATCACAGGGCTACTTCTAATTTCTTAATGACTGTTTTCAACATTCCCGCTTTTGCATGCTGAGATATTTCAATATGTACATGCAGTAGGACCTTTTTAAACCACACCCTGCAGACACACACATTGTGTGGGTAACTTGCAGTTTAAGATAGACGCTTTTAATAATTTGGCAAAGTAACAACCCATAAATTCAGTCTGGGGTTTTGTATCGGTGGTGTTTTCTTAACAGTGCATCTGATGCCTTGTTTCTTGCTGGATTTATGACATTTGCGTAACTCTTGTTTCAACAGCTCCATGTTTTTCTCATCAACATCTGCAGAATGTTCCCTTCTTCTGAATGTTGATCATGTGTAGAAAGCGGTGGGATGGGGGGAAAAAGAGAAAAGATGCCTGTGCTTTTGTAAACAGAATCTGAGAGTTACTCAAACAACAAAGTTATTTTGGTGGGCTCGACAACCTCAGGTTGGGAAAGATTTCTCAATGAACCATTCTGTGATGGAACCCAAGATGACCAAGGCCAGAAAAATCAAATTGACCCTAACGATATGGAAGGAAACTTCCATTTCCCATTTCCCTTTTGATAACTCACTGGATCAGAGCTAGATTGGAGATTTGATAGATCCCAAAGAACCAAATAATTCTAGTCTGAACTAGGGATGGAAAAAAAGATAAGAGAAAGCCAACTTCATAGGTATGGGCAGGTCTTCAGAGGGGCAGATTCTACCACCCCCCAAACCTGCACGCCACCCATACATCAGTGGCCAACAGCCACATGGATGACCACAACAGAGATGGTGGGAAACTGCCAATAATGACATACAAATGGTTGGCCTGCACCCTGAAGACATGACTGGCCAGGTAAAGCTAGAAAATTTTTTTCCACCCAGTATGTTGTTAGTCTGTGGAACTCCCTGCCCCAGCATGTGGTAATGCCATCTGGCCTGGATGCCTTCAAAAGGGGATAGGACAGATTCCTGGAGGAGAAGTCCATCACAGGTTACAAACCATGATGGAGATGTGTCATATCCAGGCTTAAAACTGAGGTACTTCAAGGGCCAGATGCAGCAGAGTGGTATCAGGAGACAGATATCTAGTCTCGTGCATTCCCAGAGGCATTTGGTGGGTCCACTGTGAGATACAGGAAGCTGGACTAGATGGGCCTTTGGCCTGATCCAGCATGGCTCTTCTTATGTTCTTATGTTCTCATGTTAGTGGTTCAGGATCAGAAGTTACTCAGGTCCCAACCAAGCCATGGAGGGTTTTGTAAACCAAAACCAGTACTTTGAACCTTATTCGGGAGGCAACCAGTAACCAGTGCAAGCAAGCCAAAATTGGGGCAATGCGGTCAAATCTGCCCCCACCAACCACCAATCTGGCCACTGCATTCTGGACCCGCTGCAATCGCCGAACAAGGGTCAAAGAAAGCACCATGTGAGAGTTGTGTATGATTATTTTTGCTGTCTAATCAATACATTTGGAAAACTAATGTTCAGAAAGTAATGACAAATGTGCATTTCTTTCAGAGTCCCTCTCCGTATGTGCATGTCATTTGCTGTTTTATATACCATATTTTTTCCATCTATAAGATGGCCCCATGTATAAGATGATCCCCAATTTCCCATCCCAAAACTACAGTTTCGCAACTGTGCGGCTCTCTCCCTGGCTTACTTCCGTGTATAAGATGACCCTCAATTTTTAAGTCTAACAATTTAAAACAAAAATATAGTCATACACATGGAAAAATAATGTTTTTTGTTTATAAAATAATAATGATCATGTGCCAGCAAGTCACTTCCAGTTTTATGGCAAACCTTTTCTAGGTAAAGAATACTTACAAGTGGCCTACCATTCCCCTTTTTCTGGGGGTAACCTGGGTCAGTGAAGCTTTCCCAAGACTACCCAGGCTGGCTCTAGTCTTCTCCAGGGAGGCACAGTGGGGAATTGAACTCACAGCCTCTGGCTTCACAGTCAAATGCCTAATAGCATGTGGCAGCCATTTTGGGTGGATTCCCCCCTCCTTCTAGCCACAGCATGGGAGATCAGAGTCCAGAAAATGGATGTTTTAAGCACTCAACCCCCCCTCCCCCG
>JAHTLZ010000213.1:4953481-4965880 GCA_023846285.1 Phrynocephalus versicolor | reverse complement strand
TCCTGTTGCAAGGGAAAGAGTTTCAAGAAGGCAATTTGTTTTGGATAGGGTTTGGGAACTAAGCTACCTTTCCAGGAATTTGTTCCTTGGCAGCCGTTCCTTCATCTCCCATTTAAAAATGTCCAGCTGTTCCAGAAATTAATCTGGAGACCCTGAGGGCGGGGCATGTGAGTGAATGAGGCTGGGCAGGGAGTGCCTAGATAATCATCCCTCAGCTCCCTCCATGGGCCCCCAGAGATGAAGGAGCCTCCTTTTGAATGCTTTTTGGACCGAGCCCCTCTTGGCAACCCCATGGCGGCACAGATCGAGACAAAAGGTCTTCTTATCTCCCCAATGACGTGGCAACTCACAAGCCCTCCTGTTTCTAATTGCAGGCTGACAGGACTTCTCTCTTACATCCATTGGGGGTGGGGTTGGTGGTGGAATATATAAGAAAAACAATCAGTCTTACAGATGGCTTGCGGATTGAGAGTATGGAGCAACAGACTGGGAGAGAGAAATCCATACTATTAATGACTACTGTTCCTTTTCTCAGCTCTATACCATCTCTCTTTTGCTATATTTTTCAAAGAAAGTGCCCTCCAGGCGAGGACAGGTAATGCCTCATGATCCCGGGAGCCTTTCATTATTGTTAAATCCAGAAGTTGAGTGAGAGCCAAGTGTAGGGAGTGAAAGGCTTTGATACTCCAAAAGACCCGGAAAATGCACCGGCAAACTCTTGAAAGCTTGTGCTGCTGATGCTGTCTCACTCCCTCTCTTGTTATCTGTCTCTTCCCTTGTAATGCTAGATCAACAGAGAAATTATGGCTGCTGTGGGGTCCCCCCTACCCTATAGATAACTGTTGGGCAAACGTGTCTGCAACCAGACTTCCATGGTTGCCTGTGGCCTCCAGTTCCTCTTTCTTTTTCAGGAGAGACTGACTTCCTCCTGTTTGCAGTGTAGGCTAAGTTTCCCCAGCCGGGTGGCTTCGAAAGATTTGCTGAAGCATGAGTCGCATCCTCTCCAAATGATGCTGTCTGAACTTAGATACCAGGACGCATGTTACCAGCAATGTTGGTCAGGGAGGTGATGGAGTGCATCTGGTACTGTGCCATTTGATGCGGGCAGTAGGATTGCTGAGACCCCATGAATGATCTGCTGCATGTTGAACTTCACTATAGCAAGGCGTTCATGCAACGGCATTCCTTTTCTCCATGGCAGTGTTCTTCGCAGATTTTGTTTTAATTTAAACACAAAAATGTAAGCTAAGCTTTCGATAGCAACTGCTATCTTTATCAAAGCGTTGTGCCAGAAATGCAATCTTGATTAGAGATGGGCACGAAATGAGCAGTTTTTCGTTTTCATTTTCATTTTGTCATTTGTTACGTAACAAAACAAAAAATGAATTTTGTCTCCAAAATGAAACGAAACAAAACGAAACACCAGAAATTTTGTCGTGCATTTCGTTTTCGTTGCAGCAAATACATTGAACTGTAATGAATGCTAACGAAACGAGCAATTTTTCTTTTTTTGTTTTCGTTTTTTTCATTTCGTTACATAACATAACGAAACAAACATGATTTTTTTTGCAAATATTCACGAAAAACGAAAATGAACCAAAACGGACCCCCTAAACGACAAACGACAAACAAAACACCATTTTTTTGAGTCGTGCCCATCTCTAATCTTGATAGAAGATGTTGTCTATCAGGTGCTGAGAATCTTTTGGTTGAGATGCAACACACCAGATGATGGTATCAGGAGGCAGTGCTGATGTCAAAGTCCTGTAAAGTCTGTAAAGTCTGTAAAGCAATGGACGTGCAGTTAGATTATTTCTTACCGGTCCCAAGCGGGACCGTGAACAGCGATGAGATGGACGTGAAGTATCAGTCTAAGTCTGGATAAGCAGAGATATCTTAACACCAGCCTGCTGATATCATCTGATACAAAGTCTGTAAAGCAGGCATGTCCAAAGTCAGGCCCAGGGGCCAAATGAAGCCCGTTTTCAAATTCGGAGTGGCCCGTTTTCAAATTCTGTGCGGCCCGTGGCTTATCTCCCCACCAGCTCAGACGCATCCCCGCCAGCTGGCCCCTCCCCATATCAGATGGAGGCGTTAGCTTGCAGTTTTATGGTTTGCCTGCACTCCCTGCCTCTGTCCATCCCCCCAGCCCCCTGCCCAGCCTACCTACCCCCAGCTCCGTTGCTGCAGCATCCTCCCTGCCTCTTTCCATGTTATAGAGACTTGTCTAAAGTCCGGCCCGGGGGCCAAATGCAGCTGAATGGTCGCCCCCCACACACACACACATTTTCCCCTCACCAATTTTGCCCTTCCTTGCAAAAAGTTTGGACACCCCTGCTCTAAAAGAACATTGAGGAGAATCAACCACCAAACTTTTTACCGTCATTCCACCCTTCCCGGGTGACCTGATCGATCATCCATGGAATAATTTTCTTTTTTCCTGAGCTTCAGCAGATTGGCAAGTTTCATTCTGACAAGCTGTAGGGGGAGTTTGTTAATGAATCGTGGGACTCCACAGAATACCTTTCTCCTGAAAAATATACAAATCAACCGTCCTGGTCTTGTGGTCTTGTGGAAAGTGCGATTAAAGCAAGCCGTTTCTCCCGCAGCAACACGCGTACGGTTTCAAAGGACATAATTTTCTTTGCCAAAATCCCCTTGGTTCCGGGCATCTCCTCATGCAAAGTGGTTACCATGGGGACAGTTCTTTTCATTATTATGCCTGGAGTTTCCCCCCTAAAAACCACTTTAGGAAGGGATCCAGTTACAACGGATTCAGGAGCAACAATGGAAGCTCAGTAAAGACTAAATGCTTCCCAGATGCTTTTGAAGAGTCCTCCACTTTTCTGGCAAATAATAATAATAATTTCTTGAGTGATCCTTAATCTCCTTTCCCCCCTCCCCCCCCACACCTGTTATAGGGTTATATGATTGTCATCTGCCTCAGAAGCATACGTTAGAGAGAGGGGCTCTCCTTTAGCCTGTTAACGAGGAAATTATGTTGGCGGAGATGTCTGTTTGGCTTAAGGACTGACGGGTGAATTTCTTTCCTTTTAAAAGTCCTAATGGGATGAATTCTCTTTGCAGTCGTGCTTAGAATTTAAAAACCTCTCACGCAGGACCAGCTACTGCAGGGGTCACAAACCAATGCTAGACCCGCACTTCTTCCAAACATGCTGACTGATCCATCAATGTCCCGTCTGACATAAAAAGGTAAAGGTAAAGGTTCCCCCCACTGCACATGTGTGCTAGTTGTGTCTGACTCAAGGGGCAGTGCTCATCTCCGTATTCAAGCCGAAGAGCCCGTGTTGTGCAAGTCCATGGCCATGTGGCCGGCATGGCTGAACGCATTTCTGCACACAGAACACTGTTTTACCTTCCCGCTTTTTTACAGTGGTGCCTATTTATCTGCTTGCATTTTGCATGCTTTGAAACTGCTAGGTTGGCAGTTTAAGAGAGGGTAGCCGTGTTAGTCTTTTCAAGAATCTCAGGCAAAAATGAAAGAAAAACAAAACAAAACAAAACAAAACAAAACAAAAGACACAAAGCATGTGGCACCTTAAAGACTAACTTTCATATTTTACTGTAATGTCTCGTGGACTACATGCCCACTTCTTCAGACAGGTTGGCAGAAGCTGGGTTTAACAGTGGGCGCTCACTCTGCTGCCTGGCACCCGGGATTCGAACTGCTGAGCTGACGACTTTGCAGCGGAAAGGTTTCAGTGCTCTAGTCTGCTGAGCCACCATGCCCCTCCCTAATCCAATATAACCTGAGGGATAAATATCTATGTTTCAGCTTCACATCCTTATGTGCAGTCAAAGCTAAAAACACAGGTTGGTGATTAAACAAAGTAGGGAAATCTAGTCCCTGTTTCTGTAATCTTGGCCCCAAACTATTGAGGGATTTACAGATGAAATGTAGTCCCTTGAACTGAGTTTTGAAGCAGGCTGAAACTCATATATCAAGGCAGGGGAAGGATGTAACCTAAAGCACACACCAACCTATAGATGTATGTTCCCTACCCTACAGCTTTCAAACAGCTTCCCAGGGCAGCCCTATCTAGAAAGCATTACAGTAGTCTAGCAGGGAGGCCCCAGAGGCATGAATCACTGCACCCAAAAAGTCCAAAGACTCAGTTCACACAAGCAGGTGACCTACACAGGTATGGAAGTTTGGCGTCTCCATTACTGGGCAAGTCAAGAGAAATGGCCGATATATCAACTGGAGTGAGCTGGCCTTTGACGAGTTAGCTGAAAAAAAGTTGAAAGGGGAATCTGCCATGGATGGTTCAAGCAGACATACTTCAGGCTCAGCGCAGATCATCTTTTGTAAGGTGCCTTCCTCCCCTTATCTTTTCTAGTAAGGCAACCTTGAGACTGCTCATTCCTGTAATCAGACTGTGCAAATATTACCACACAGGAACTGAATGTTCTCCTGCAGTATGGTGTATTTTTAGAGGAAGAGGATTTTCAATGACATCTCCCCCTTTTGTGCTATAGGAATGGACACCACTATGAATCATACTCAGTACACCAGGCATGTCCAAACTTTGGCCCTCCAGATGGACTGCAACTCCCACAGTCCTTTGTCATTGGCGATCTAAACTTAGCATTCTGGGAGTTGGGGTCCAAAACATCAGAAAGGCTGAAGTTTGGACATGCCTGCAGCACACCCTTTCTTGTAGATATGGGCTGAAGGGCGTAGCAAAAATAGAGAGCGGGGCCCATTTATAAGATGCTACTGCAACAAGTTCCAGCCCTGCCTTGATGCTCCAAGATCATCTGATCTCGCCTGATTTCGGAAGCTAAGCAGGGTCAGCCCTGGTTAGTACGTGGATGGGAGACCGCTAGGGAATACCAGGTGCTGTAGGCACCTGGAGTAGGAACTGGCAAGCCTCTCCAGAATTCCTGCCAAGAAAACTCCATGGATATGAAGTCACAAAGAGTCGGTCACGACTGTAACGACACAACACACACACACATAGTGCCAGTCTCTGAATGTTCCTGCTTCAGCATACGGGTTCCCAGAAATATCTGTTTCACCAACTTGGTGAACAAGCAGATGGACTGGGTGGGTTTTTGGTCTAATGCAAGGTGCCCTTCTTATAGCTGCAAGCCCTTTGCAAAATTAAAGGGTCTGTTTCCTGATACCACTCCCCTGCCACTGGCCCTTGAAGTACCCTGGTTTTGAGCCTGGAGATTACACACATCTCCATCATGGTTTGTAACCTGTGATGGACTTTTCCTCCAGGAATCTGTCCAATCCCCTTTTGAAGGCATCCAAGCCAGAGGCCATCACCACCTCCTGTGGCAGGGAGTTCCACGGACTAACGACACGCTGGGTGGAAAAAAAATCCTTTTGTTTGTTCTCACTGCCTCATCCCTCCTGGAAAGCATGATGGCTGCTTTTCCAGAAGATCATGCTGCAACGCATGACATGTTCTTCAACTTGTTTGCTAAGGAGGTGCCGAAAACAGCTTTTCCTCAAAATCCCCTCTCTGCGCTTGTCTCAAAACAAATTTGTTTTGAATCCTCGGATTAGTTGGCTGTCTAGGAGTTGCATTTCTGAGGTTTAGCAACTCGCTGCGAGAAGTCGCCCACAATATAGATCATGGTTGCTGGTTGGCCCACAGTCATGTTGAAAATAAATCAAGAACGAGAGCATAATTTTGTTGGCAGCAAATTCGTTCTGCGCCGAAGCCTTGTCAGAACCTATATATTTTATGACAGCTTGTCAGAGAAACAACCACACAATAATGGCTGGTTTTTGATTATGATTAATGATTAAACATGAAACATCTATTAATGATTACAGCGCGGGATGGTCAACACAGAAAACCATGACTTGAAAAGGTCCCAGTTTGACAAATTGCTAAGAGTGTTAAATAGTCTAGTTCAGTCTCCACCCTGGTATTCCCGCACTTTATTTGTTTAACAACTCTTTTGAAGTATTGCTGAGGAGAGTTCCATGAGGGGCACCCAGTCCGCTAAAGCATCAGCAACCGTATAATAAAACATTGAGCCGAGAGAGCAGAATATAAACATGAGACCTAACCAGGAGCCCCAAATAAAACACTCCAGCGTATCAACCAACATTAAAACCAGCAGCAGAATAAGTTCATCAAGAGGCAGAGAGTAATTGCAGGAAATACACATCTTCTAATGTGTGATTGGACCCTCATATATATTGCCTCTATGTATTAGCAACCTATTTGAGGGCCAACAACACACCAGAAAAAGGAGTTTGGAGTTTGTGTAAAAGGGTGGAATTCCTTCAAAATTCAAAGCCTAAGCAGTCAGACATGTAAATGAAATGACCGCCTGACGGCCAATTAAAAAAGCAATAGCCAAACTGATTTGTAACATAGAACTGAGTGAGTTTGCACCAGGATAAATAGATGACTTTTATCTCCTAAGGGAGCTCTGCTTCTAGTGACACGGTAGCTATCTGTGGGATAGCAGAATTCAGCCCTGGGGGTTGGGGTGGGGGGCAATAGGTTTATCAACACAGCAAATCTGATATGCTGCATCAGATGTGGTAGTAAACCTACTTCTGGACCATACCATTCTAGACACCTCCCGTGGGGATGGGAGGAGCTGGCATGGATAAATGCTCTGCCACAAATCGAGAATAAGATGCACTTTGGGTTGGATTTTACATTCTACCGTTATATCACTTTGATACCACACTAACTGTTATGTCTCTATCCTACAAAAACTGCAGAGGCTCAATTCTATCCCCCTTCTTGCTATCCCAGTTGGAGAGGTCCTTAGAATCTCCTGTTGTAGCTTATGGGAATAAACTGGAACTTTTTAGCAGGTGATTCAGAACAAGTATACTATAATCACACTGGTGTTATGTGCCATCAAGCCACATCCTATTTAAGGGAACCTTCACAGGGTTGC
This sequence comes from Phrynocephalus versicolor, assembly GCA_023846285.1. Taxonomy (NCBI): domain Eukaryota; kingdom Metazoa; phylum Chordata; class Lepidosauria; order Squamata; family Agamidae; genus Phrynocephalus; species Phrynocephalus versicolor. The sequence continues at coordinate 4,958,974 of JAHTLZ010000213.1, read as the reverse complement.
CACACTCATGAAATATTTTTTCACCCAGCTTGTTGTTAGTCTGTGGAACTCCCTGCCATAGGAGGTGGAGATGGCATCTGGCCTGGATGCCTTCAAAAGGGGATTGGAAAAGATTCATGGAGGAAAAGTCCACCACAGGTTACAAACCATGAGGGGGATGTATCATCTTCAGGCTTAAAACTGGGGTACTTCAAGGGCCAGATGCAGGGGAGCAATATCAGGAGACAGATACCTAGTTTTGTGCATTCCCAGATGCATCTGGTGTGGCCACTATGAGATACAGGAAGCTGGACTAGATGGGTCTTTGGCCCGATCCAGAATGGCTCTTCTTATGTTCTTATGTTCTTATGAATGGTGTATCATTGACCATGAATGTTGATGGCCAACTTGGGAATAGAATTCAGGTCTCCTGAGCCCTGGCCTATGCACAATATCATATTGGTTCCCACTTATTATCAATCCAGTCTCACCAAACTACAAACACTAGGGTCCTCCAGGACGCAGCTGTGGACTTAAAGTGGCATCAAACCAGCGCATATATTTTAGTTGACTGAGAATCTGTAACCTCTCCAGGTCTTGTTTCATAACACAGAGGAAATTGTTGCTTTGGAAGAACCGTAGTAGCATATTAATCTCATGTCTCAACACCTTGGTGCATTTGTTTATTTATTAGCCTATGTGGAGAGAATATCATGTTATCCTGGAAAAAGTGTTGAATTCGGGACCATTTCAGAACTAACTGTACCCACTGCATCAGCTCAGCTGTAAAGCTAAACTGCCACGAGTCTTCCCAAACTACATATGGTTTCCATTGATTAGATAAATCTATGTGTTCTTGGAATTATTAATCCTCCAAATTGCATAAGATTATTTTGCTGCCTATTTGGGTTTTTTCCTTCTGTTTTCCCTCTATGGAGAAAAGTGATATCATGATTCCAGTGACTTTAAATATGATCCTCTATATAACTTATGAGGGAAAAGAAAATCTATATTCTAAGCAATGGTAAAGACCTAATTGGTGTCATTTTCACCACTGCATTTAACACCAGTGTTTTCCTGGCTCAGAAGAGCTTGCATGGCTGAGTTGAAGGGTCATGTTGTGGAGTTGAAGCCAGGGTGGTATTAATTTTTTCCAACAATTAATGCATCCTTACCATCATTATCATCACCCAGGTGCATGATTGCTAGGGATGTTCCATTTGGAATTTATTGGTATCAACTCTACTTCTCTAAGTGCCTAAATGTGGATCACCTGGAAACGTACAAAATAAGGCAGGACATGAGTAGAGTGGATAGAGGGATGCTTTTCTCCCTCTCACAAAATACCAGAACTAGGGGACATCCACTCAAACTGTGGGTTGGGAGAGTGAGAACAGACAAAAGAATTTTTTTAACCCAGCGTGTTGTTAGTCTGTGGAACTGCCTGCCACTAGATGTGGTGATGGCATCTGGCCTGGATGCCTTCAAAAGGGGATTGGACAGATTCCTGAAGGAGAAGTCCGCCACAGGTTACAAACCATGATGGAGATGTGTCATCTCCAGGCTTAAAACCGGGGTTCTTCAAGGGCCAGATGCAGGGGAGTGGTATCAGGAGACAGAGATCTAGTCTTGTGAGCTCCCAGACACATCTGGTGTGGCCACTGTGAGATATAGGAAGCTGGACTAGATGGGCCTTTGGCCTGATCCAGCAGGGCTCTTCTTAGGTTCTTAGGTTCTTATCAGGGGTGACCAAACTTTGGCCCTCCAGATGTTTTGGACCACAACTCCCACAATCCTTTGTCATTGGCAATACAGGCTTGGAATTCGGGGAGTCATGGTCCAAAACATCTGGAAGGCTGAAGTCTTCATGGCCTGGCTTCCTGTTAAGAAAGGAAACTGCCCTAGTGCATTGTTCCCACCTCCATCCCTGACATGAACCAGGTTGAAATCAGACTTCCCACCAAGGAAAGGAGCAATGAAAAAGTGCACAGGTTTCCATTTTAGAATGAACGCTGGAATTTCTACTTCAGCTGGAAGCCAGACAGAGGCTGGGAGAAAAACTTTGCTTAACTAAACCCCTTACCCCCACACACACACTCATACGCAGAGCAATGATAGATTTATTGTGGCATTTTGCCATTCATATCATGCCTTGATTTTATGACTGCTTTGCTAGCAGTGGGGGAAATAGAATAGAAAGGAGTGGTGGCTCTGTAGCTCCTGAACAATATCCCGGGAATGTCTTCTGCATGCCATGCAATGCAAGCCCTTCAAAGTGATAGGGTTGAGACAAAGCCATCAATTGCTGAGCCATCTGGTTTGGGTCAATATGCGATGGCTGTTGTTATAAAATTAGACTCTAATGATTTGATTCCACAGCAGTAATTACCACCACAGCACACTGTTTCTAATTATATGTTTTCCCCAAAGACATCTTTAGTGGTGTCTGTATTTATGTGATTGCTTTTATTCAGTAACAAGCTCCTTGATTTTGGGGTCAGGCCGATTCTTCTCCTCCCAGCCATCATGTGCAGAATATTAAATGCCGGGAACACGGAGGAGAGCATCTCAACAGGATCCACAAGCAACAGAAGGAAGACTCACTAAGCTTTTCACAGTCAGTAATTTCGATGTGGGTGATCTCTATCAGATACATAGATTCCAAACAGGAAGCAGCCTCCAATGTGTCGTCTTTCCCTCTCCCAGGCACTGGCCAATCAGAAGCTGTGCAAGGATATGCATCATGCTGCCTCCCTGTCTGATTGGCCAGTGCCAGGGAGAGAGAAGGATGACATATTGGAGGCTCCTTCCTGGCTGGAATCCCACCCAGCGCGAGCTACAGCAAGGTAAGACCGTGGTTGATTTTGTTGATTTTGTTCCGGAGGGTAGGACTGGGTTCTGAGTGCCAGCAGTGCTGGCATGTTTCGTTTTGGGACCAGTCCCGAAATGAAACACCCATCTCTCAATTGCAAGTAAAACAGGGAAAGTTGCTTTCCCACCTGGACATCCCACTCAGTTGTCAGAATTTGGGCCGCTCAAGTGAAAAGCAATCTAGTTCTCTTTAAAGTGAAAACATAGTTTATAATGAGACTGGGTTTGGGAGTTCGATTCTGCACTAAGAGTTCTTAAGAGGAGGTGGACTCAGTTATTCATAGTGTCACTTCCGGTTCCACAGTTCTAAGGCAATGATGACAATGACATATGCTCTGTGTGTGTGTGTGTGTGTGTGTGTGTGTGTGTGTGTGTGTGTGTGTTGTGTCGTTACAGTCATGACCGACTCTTCATGACCCCATGTCCATGGAGTTTTCTTGGCAGGAATACTGGAGTGGCTTGCCAGTTCCTACTCCAGGCGCCTACAGCACCTGGTATTCCCTGGTGGTCTCCCATCCAAGTAGTAACCAGGACCGACCCTGCTTAGCTTCCGAAATCAGTTGAGACTGGATGTGCTTAGGGCATCTAAAACTATGCTGTGCCTGTATATATAAAGCAGCATGTGTCATTTTATGCAAGTGAGTATCTGTCATTTTCTTTCTTTTTTGTTGATTGACATCTTCTTTTTGGATGTGAATTGGCGGCTTTGTATATAAAGCTCTTTTTTCAAGAGATCCATCTTAGGCTCATTTAAGCCTGCCTATTTCCCGGTTGGTAGTATCCAAGTTCAACCAGACTCAAGACAAGAGCTGTTGAGCCAAATCAGAACGACTAATTAACAACTACTGGAGCTGATGTTGGAAGCTCTTGGTACATAGTCCAAGGATAAAAAACATAAACTCTTATCTTTCCAAGCAGTCATTTGTGCTGTGCTTATTCTTTTCAAGGAAATTATTGCACAACTTAATTATGTTATATCTTATGCACCATCCATAAAAGTCGGTCAAGTGTTCTTAAGAGAAACTAGTATTTTTTTTACAGGCCTTTCCTTCCATTTCCACGCTGGCTGGGAGCAGAGCAGGCACATTGATGGTCTTGTGTGTTCTCACAGTCCACAAGCTAACATGAATAATGTGGCAACTGGCAAGGTCTTCCCAAATCCCTGGTCAGACCCCACCTGGAGTACTGTGTCCAGTTCTGTGCACCTCAATTTAAAAAGGATGTTGACAACCTCGAGCGGGTGCAGAGGAGGGCAACCAGGAAGGTTGAGGGTCTGGAGGAAGTGATGCTCAGAGCCAGCTGTCCTGCGGCTGGTGGTGTTGATGTTCTGCCTCTAGACCACAAACTGAACATGAGTCAGCAGTGTGATGTGGCGACCAGGAAAGCCAAATGTGATTCTTGGTTGCATCAACAGAACCATAGTGTCTAGATCAAGAGAAGTGATAGTACCACTCTATTCTGCTCTGGACAGACCCCACCTGGAGTACTGTGTCCAGTTCTGTGCACCTCAGTTTAAAAAGGATGTTGACAACCTCGAACGGGTGCAGAGGAGGGCTACCAGGATGGTTGAGGGTCTGGAGGAAATGTCTTATGAGGAATGGCTTAGGGAACTGGGAATGTTTAGCCTTTCAAAAAGAAGACTGAGAGGGGATATGATAGCTATGTTTAAATATTTGAAAGGATGTCATATTGAAGAGGGAACAAGTTTGTTTTCCATGGCTTCAGAGAAGAGGACTCGGAGCAATGGTTCCAAACTACAGGAAAAGAGATTCCATTTGAACATTAGGAAGAACTTCATGACAGTTAGACCTGTTCGGCAGTGGAATATGCTGCCACAAAGGGTGGTGGAGTCTCCTTCCTTGGAGGTTTTTAAGCAGACACTGGATGGCCATCTGTCGGAAATATTGTGATGGGGTTCCTGCATGGCAGGGGGTTGGACTAGATGGCCCTTGAGGTCTCTTCCAATTCTATGATTCTATGATTCTATGATTCTAATGTCAGCTGCTTTCCCCCTCGCGATTGTTTGTAGGTCAAAGAGAAGGAGCCATCCGAGACTGAACGTAGCAACTTCTAGCCAAAGGGGACCCAGTTAGTGGACCAAATGGAGGTCACAAGGAAGAAAAAATTGAGACCATCTCAAACTTTTCAAAGGTTGGCTTTGGCTCATTCCATTATTTATTTTGTTAAAGGCTTTATTAGGTTAACCAGGGCCTCCCTCTTAACGGGGTTGAACGAGAGTTCATACGGTTTCCAAAGAAAGCTGCTGGCAACCTTTTCCGTTGGCCTAAAACTGTCCTCCCGAAGGTTGCCTCTCCTTAGCTATGTTGAGATCTTTCTCTCAGGAAATTCTCCTGCACTTCGAAACAGGATCATACAGAGTTGAAACAACAATTTAAATCATTCAGTGTGCTCATCACAGTAATTCCGACTGTATGCTTACACGTTGCACAGCGCAGAGCCGAAACAACAACTTAAACCCTTCAATTTTTCTGTTGTTATAATTTGGGTTGAAAATTCACAGATTGCTTTACAGGTCTTCTTGTTTCAAAGAGGTATACCCATTGTAAGTTGGTATCTATCTATCTATCTATCTATCTATCTATCTATCTATCTATCTATCTATCTATCTATCTATCTATCTAT
>JAHTLZ010000213.1:4925858-4953471 GCA_023846285.1 Phrynocephalus versicolor | reverse complement strand
TCTATCTATCTATCTATCTATCTATCTATCTATCTATCTATCTATCCCTTCCTTCCCTCCTTCCTAATCAATCAACCAACCAACCAACCAACCAACCAATCAATAATCAATCAATCAATCAATCCCTTCCTTATCTATCTATCTATCTATCTATCTATCTATCTATCTATCTATCTATTTTTTTTTTCCTGCCATCGCCATGTCTTCTGAATGATATTTTTATCAGAGTTTTATTAGATAGTATCAGGAACACTATCTGGTTTTTAGCTATATTGTGTGTATTGTTTGTCTGTTTTATTGTAATTGTCAATGCCATTTCGGCTTTGTAAGCCACTTAGAGATCTTTTGATATTAAGCGGGATATAAATACAATAAATAAATAAATAAATAAATAAAATATCTATCTATCTATCTATCAATCGATCGATCGATCGATCGATCGATCGATAGAGAGATAGATAGATAGATAGATAGATAGATAGATAGATAGATAGATAGATAGATAGATAGATAGATAGATAGATAGATAGATAGGTGTGTGTGTGTGTCAATCCATACATAATCTCCATGTAATTTCAAAATTTATAACAGGCGGAATTTGTTCCCCATCACTGATAGGTTCCCCCCTTGCATCTTATCATAAGCCTAAATCCAATGGCTGTCCCCAACTAGAATGGATTTGTTGAATGAACAGGATTGCAAAGGATGTGACTTGCCATTCATCAATAGATTCAGTGGGTCTACTCTAGTGGTGCTACTAAGTAGCCTTCTTCTTCTTAGTGATTAAGTAGAGCCCTTCTTTTTCCATTAATCTGCATATTAATGGAAATAAACGAGTATGTAAACCTACAGTTTCCACCATATTTATTCAAATATCAAACAGAGAGGCTGTGCAAAAACAATTGTGGAAGTGAGCAAAATGCCAACATATGTTGTTGTTGTTGTTGTTGTTGTTGTTGTTGTTGTTGTTGTTGTTGTTGTTGTTGTTGTTGTTGTTGTTGTTGTTGTTGTTGTTGTTGTTGTTGTTGTTGTTGTCGTCGTCGTCGTCGTCGTCGTCGTCGTCGTCGTCGTCGTCGTTGTTGTTGTTGTTGTTGTTGTTGTTGTTGTTGTTGTTGTTGTTGTTGTTGTTAGAACTGCAGACCTGGAAAGAAGACCATAGTTCATCATTTGTGTCCACTTCTAGTGGAGAATTGAACTGCTAAACTTTGACTCCATAGCCAGATACCTAAACAAAAACTATCCAGCAGTTTGATACTTCCTATGATCTTTCAAATAGCAGATTTTCAGCAGGATAATAGTTAGGGGTTAGATTCTAAATTGGGCTTAGCACAGAGCCATTGGAACTCGGTGGATTGGCTCTGAACCTAGACTTGTTCTAGATCAGTGGTTCTCAATCTGTGGATCCCCAGGTGGGTCCCCTGGATTGCAACTCCGAGAAATCCTGGGCCAGCTCAGCTAGTGATGAAGACATCTGGGAGTTGCAGTCCAGGGGGAACCACTGGTTGAGAACCACTGATCTAGATTGAAGCTTTCCAAAAGGGAAATCAGTTCTGCATCACCTTCCTTGTTTTCTCTGTCTTGTTTTGTATCATGCATTCATCAAAGGCCTTTGCAGCTATCAGATTTTGCACACAGCTTTCGGCACCCTTGACAAGTTTGTTACTTTTACGCAACTTCCCCTGCTTGAACAAAAAAGTCCTGGTCAGCCACAGCATGGTGGTGCCCAGGGCATTATTATTATTATTTCTTTACAATTGATATCGGTAATAATATATCTACAGAGAAATATATCTACAAAGTAGTCCAAGAAGCAGACCACCCCCTGCCTGCGATTTGGTTCCCCGTGAAGAAAAGCTGCTCATGGAACATCCTTCATTGCCTGCACTTTTCAAAGTGTTTGCACAAGGGTTGCCATAAAACACATGCTATTGAACGTGGATGCAATCTTAGTTGTTTCAGACCAGGCCTTATCTTTCATTGTATAATCATGATCCAGGTCATAGACCCATCAAGGAAGGGGGAGAGAGAGAGAGAGAGAGAGCAATAAAGACTAGGTCATTTCTACCTTCCAACCTTGGGATAGTGTTGGGAGGGCGTGTTAGTGGGGAGCTAGGTAATCATTTGTCACACCGAAAGGTTGGAGTAGCCGTCAAACCCATTCTGCTAGGGGCCCTCACTGTGATTGACAGCAGGGGTCGCGGGGGCCTCGCAGCTCTCTGTTGACAGTAATAATGAGGCTGTCTCAAAGCCTAATGGACATGGAAATGCCAGATTACGCCGAGGCCCTCGACTCCTCGTACACCATGTTGGAGTTTGACAACCTGAGGGTGCTGCCCACAAACTCATCAGGTGAGGAGCTATTCCGGTGTGCGCTCAGGTTGGCCTCTGGTACCTTGGTCCAAAAGTTGCTCTCTTGGGTGGACAAGGAAGCGTGGGGTCGAAGGGTGGAAGGCGTCGCTTTGGTGCCCGTGGACTCTTGAAACTCTTGGGAGCCAGAAAGTTAGGGGGTGATGGCGGTTATACTACAGCTTAACATTTCCTTGCCGATATGAGATCGGAATTGCAACCAGGTGGTATTAGGGTTATAACCAAGACAGGAAGTTCTCGGAATGGCTGTGTTTGCTCTGACAACACTGTTTTGTATGTTCTTTCAGGGCAGCCAAATATTTTTGAGCATTGATAACTATCGTTTCTTAAGCGTGGAGGGATCTGGGTGCAATGTTTGTAATGCATTTATCAAAACAATGAGCTGCGTCTCATTCTCTTTATAATGTGCCATACAGAAATGCAAGTCAATGCAAGAAAGCGGTTAGAAAGGACTGATGAAAATTGGGGAGGGGGGTATTACAAAATTGACGCTTTATATGGGGAAAAGATGGCATATCCTCCAAACAATCTTTTCTATTCTGAATTATTTCTCTATCACGCTGATTGTCTGGGGGTAGGGCAAATGGCCGTTAAGATTTCATTGTTCCTCTTCGCCGCATACAACTTGGTGCTTTGATTGTACAATTTGAATTTCATGAAGAATTGAAGCTAACTGCATCTTTTCCCTTCTATGGCCATTTAGCCACAATATTTATCATTTTTCACTTGTACACATAGTTTTGTAAATTTATAGTGAATTATTAACTTGTATACACTATTTTAAAAAGTCTAATGAAATGGGTTCTAGTCTACGAAAAGAGCAACAGAATTACATGGCCATTCCTCTAGAAAATTAAATCTTTTAGCCCTCAAAATGCTACAGAATGTTATCTTGTCTTTAAAACAAGATAGAGACACAATTTGTGTCAATATGACAAAAAATGTGTTGTAGTCAGGAAGCTGAAAACTGTTGTTTTCCCGTAGAGGAACATTTCTCTTATCCTTCCAGCTGAAAATGTAAATCTTTCTCAGACAGTAAGTGAGGAAATCCTTACAGATTTAGGTTCTTTTTATGCTGCTCCTGGAGAGCTTCTCACAGGCGCTTGGTGGATTTTTGGACATTTCGGAAAAACATGCATTGAAAAATATGACCGAGGTTTTCTTCTTGCACTATGTAGCAAGAGCCGTAGCACTGAATGGGTTGCTTGTGGCATTTGTGACCCGTTTTATGTTGTTGTCAAGTTCTAGTCTGACATTCTATCCATGGTGCTTCTCTAGTTCTCATAGGACTCTCTGGAAGGAGGAAACGGAGGAAGGAAGGAAGGAAGGAAGGAAAGAAGGAAAGAAGGAAGGGAGGGAGGGAGGGTGGGAGGGAGGAAAATTATTTCTAAGGTTGTGCGTAATTTAGCCATCACTGTTTCATAGAATAAATTAAGGCTTGATTATCCTCTTTTTGTTTATTTATTTTATTTATTAGATTTTGATACCGTGTCATCTAGTCCAAAGCTACTCTGGACGGTTGGTTTAAGGTGATTCCATTGATTTGATGAGACCGCAACTGCTTTTAGTCTTCAGCTTGCATAGGTCGGGAATACCATTCTCTCCGCTGAATGAACTGCAGATTCACTGTGATTTTGAAATCGGCCTGTGTCCCAATAAAGTTCACATTGTAATAGCAACACACTAAGATTTTTTGTTTGTTTGTTTGTTTTGTTTTTTTGGAAAGGTGAAGGCTATCTCAAGTTGGCATTGTCCTGTTTGCTTATCTGTTAATAAGTGAACCCGCCTGTTCAGGAACTAGATGTTTTGAAATTACTTTGTTTGTCTTAAGCAAGCACCCTCTTTGGAAAAAATATATGGTCAAAACAGCTCAGGAAACATTTGAGCGAAATCCTTCGCATCGGGACTTTTCCAATTAGCAAATAGAGCCAAATGAAGGATGAACAATCAAGAATATGAACATAGATTGCCGTGGAGGAATAATCCATTTCCCTCGCCACACTTAGGGAAAGTTAATGATGTTGTTCAGGAGATCTCGTCTTTGTTGATTTCCCCGCTGACCTTGAAAAAAGAGAGAAAGATCTGATTCTAGAATCTTCCTATACATTTACCGAGTCAGGCTGGGCAGCTATCAGGCTAAGAGGAGCTTCTTTACCTAAAAAGTTCAGGGGTTTCCAGACCAGTCGATACATGTTTTGTTGTTAAAATAATCCAGGCTTACGATGGCAATATCCTGCAACTTCTTCATCAGGGAAGGTAAGAACAAGGTACAGATGGTGCAGGATAGCGATAGAATGGACTGTCTTAACAAAAAAACATTTTGACTGGGCAGGAAAATCTGTGAGGTTTTTATGCACAGTGTTTGTCACAAAAGACTGAAATCTTTAAGGGATCTTCTTCTTCTTCTTTGTATCAAACTGATTTGTTTTCCTCTCTTGAGTGGGAAACAAATCAGTTGAGATGGCCTTGTAAGGCCTGTTCAACTTCATGATACGATTATTCTATGATCATGCCCTACGTCGCTCACCAAAACCTAGTCGGTTACTTCCCGTCCTTCTTTGTTCTGTGACTAGTTTTGTACCGTGACAGCGTTGGTTGCGATCATGTGGTTTTGCCCCTGTTTCAGTGTTTTCATGGTCGTGATAACTTTTGTCGTGACAAGTGTTACCTCACAGTCTTGTACCGTGACAAACACTGAATTTGTCTATCTTCCTTCTGAGTGAGGGGAAGCCTTGATAAATTAATATCTCACTGTTGTAATTGAGAAATGGGGTGGAGAGAGAGGGAAAAACGACTAGATCTTGGAAATAATTCAATAAAGAGTCGTTTTCTACTCTTAACTCATTATTTTTTTAACAGTGCCTTAATAATTTGTTTCTTGTTCGTCCAAATGAAAGTTGGGAATATTTTATCATTTTGTCTTGCCCTGAATCCTCATTGCCAGCAATTCTTAGAGAAAATTGGCACTTGAATGGAACAGCAGATTGACAAACCAATAAATTAAATAACAGAGATGTCAAGATCAAGAAATAGACTTGATTTACCAGTGAAATGTTAATGTATTAGTGCTACTACTGACAGTTCCAAGATCTGGGAATAACCCGTAGGTACGCATTGGAAAAGAGCAGTGATGTATGTAACAAGGGGGTTGAAGCAATGCTGGGAGGCAAAAGGCTCAGCTGTTTTTCCTCTCCTGTCTTCTCTAGATCTATATGCAGATTGATAATCTTAGGCTTCCTTCCTCCTTCCTTCTCTAAGGATCACTTCCTACTTCTTTTCACTTCATTTTTGTTACAGAGGCAAACATGCACACATGGAAACCTACCTTAGGTGTTTCTGTAATGGTTTTCAAGAACCTATTCCAGGCACTCTCGTAAATAGTATTTTTTTTGGGGGGGGCGCTTTTACACGACCCCTAAGATCCACTGGCCACTTAAATTCGGACCAGAGATCTTAGGAGCTTGTCACTCTTCCTGTGTCCCCACCCCTCCTCACTTCCTTGCTCCTGTCTGCGTGAGGGGAGGGAGGAAGAAAAGGAAGAAAAGAACGTGGCTCACCTCCGTTCTGCCTCTCGCTCTTGCCACGGCAACATTCCAGTCTCTTAAGTAGCTCTTAAAGGGGCGGGAGCCAAAACAACAACAAACAGAAGCGAGGAGAGCCCCGCACTCACTATCGTTACACCGCATCAAGGAATTTCCACCTCCAGAGAGCAGGTACTTGAAAGGTGCGCTGGGACGCGCTAAAGTGGGCGTGGTCGCACTTAATTTCCTGTAAACTCTGGAGCTGGTGGGGAAACATTTTTAAGCTCCGGAGCTGGGAGCCATTTGCCCTGGAGTTTAGGGGTTGTGTATAAACAATGTTTCCACCCTTCTTCTTTTTCTTCTTAATTGTTTCCAGAATGGTTACCATCTGGAGTAATCCCCAAATCTGCACTAGCCTCTGTTATTAAGAACATTAAAATAAAACCCTGTTAGACATTTATGTTTAGACAAAATGAAGGCCAGGGTCACAAAATGGTGGAAGAGAAAGGACTAATTTTGTGATCTGTGCCTTCTGCCTCCCCTCTAAAGGTCTCTGCAAGTCCTTAGCCAGTTTAGCTGGGAAGCGGGAAACAAGACTCACTAAGCAACTGTGTTTTAAGTGGATAAAAATATGGTGTTGACATGAAGGAGCATTTCTTATCATGATAGAGATCATCAACATTCTCGTCCGGAGGGCGTCTATGGTGCTGACGCAGGCACACTCACCATGGCTCTCTCCAAGGCTGAAGAAATAAACTCAATTTATTTATTTCCGGATGCAAGAATATCATGGTTTAAGCCCTGGGAAAATGGGTTACCTCTGAAATGGAAACCCATGGTAGAAGGAAAGCATCAGGGTCTTATTTTGAGGAAGCTGACAAGGCACATCTGTGCTCGTATTTGCTGAAAAACTGCTAACTAGGAAACAGCAACTCCAGCTGACGCCTCCTCTCTGCTTTCACTGCAGTGATTAGGGATGCAAAGAAGACACACAAGGAACATCCCATAGGCATCAGCTGGACAGCGGTGTAGCAAGGTTTTGGGGCACCTGCTGACAAAGTTGTTTTTGCCCCCTTCCAGCCCTCCCCAACCCCATCGCATCCACCCAGCAAGGGGGGGGGGCAATCCTGCAGGCATGAGACGGGCATGGGGTGCATGTGGGGTGCACGGATGGGCATGTGTGCGCGTGCGCGCCTTACCTCTCCCACAGTGGTGACAAGAATTGGAGGAGGAGGAGGAGGAGGGCGCCGCAGCCACCATGCTAGCACGCTTGCGTGCCTGCTTGCTTTGCCACTCACCTGGCACGTGGCGGCCGGAGGGCGCAGGGCTTCCTCCTCCTCCTCCCCTTCCAGCCCCCCCCCCGATTTCTGCACCCGGGGCAGATGTCCCCTTGTGCCCCCCCCCCCAGATATGCCCCTGCAGCTGGAAAAAGAGCAGTGGTTCATGCAACAAGTGGTCCCAACCAGTGGTGGGAGGAAACAGTCAGAACAATAGCCCAGCTGTTTTCCCTTCCTGGCTCTTCTAGATCTATATGCAGACTGGCAATCTTTGGCTCCCTTCCCTTCGTAAGAAAGAAAAGGAAGCAAGCAATTGGCAGGCCTGAATACAAGTCACTTTTAGTTTAATCACATGGGATCTCTGCTAACTCCACCACTGTGGCTATGTCACCATCATCCATGAACACAATTCTGACCCGTAAATTGTAAAAGAGTAGGCAACCCAAATTGAGGATAAGGCATGTGAGGTTTTCTACCTGGGTGCATGATCAGGAGAGGTGCCGACACTACGATGCTGAGGTGTGCATTTAAAATTTATTTATTTATTTATTTATTTATTTATTTTATTCATTTACAAGATTTTTTAGCTGCCCAGAGAACACCTGGTAGTGGGGCGGCTAAAACATCTTGTAAATAAAATAAAATAAAATAAAATAAAATAAAATAAAATAAAAAAGAAATAAATTTTAATAATCAGATAAAATGAGATGAGAATACCATTGAGCAATATGTCTGCAGTATAAAAAGGGTGGATCTCTCTAACGATAAAAAACCCCACATTGTTTTCTTTAGAAAATAGTGGTCTCTCTCTAATTTAATTATTTTAATTGCAATTTTCCAATTTTGTCACCACTGCAGTCAAAAGAAACATTTAATTGACATGCAATTATATATGTCATGAAATACAGAGCTTCAGCTGGGGCACTAGAATAGATGCTGAGCTCTAGGTTCTCCGATCTCTTATTCATTTCTGATTCAAAAGTTCACAACAAGTCCTCTTTGTAGAAGCACCTCCTTCACCTGACTGGACTGCAATCTGCTGCTCTGTTAATAATTGCATGTTGTGTTTTTTCACGCTGAACATTTCACAGGAAAGCAGAGTACAGGTTCGTGAAATGAATAAATAAATATCTCTTTCCTGCCAATGGATATTTTTTTGCATTCTAATGAATAATCAAAAATGAACCACACCGCACCCAGTACATTCGATTTGGTGACATACCTGGGATCTTAGGAAATTTTATGGAAATTTGGGCTAAAATGCCCAGAATCCCCCTGCCGGAAAGGCTAATGGGAGTTGTAGTCCAAAGCAGTTCCAAGGCACATTGTTGCAAACAGGACCTCAAAAGAATTAAAGTTCATGAAAACAGTGGTTCTTCTTGTTGTTGTTGTTCTTCAGTCGTTCAGTCGTGTCCGACTCTTCGTGATCCCATGGACCAGAGCTCGCCAGGCTTTCCTATCTTCCACTGCCTCCCGGAGTTTGGTCAAATCCATGTTGGTTGCATCGATGACACCGTCCAACCATCTCATTCTCTGCCGTCCTCTTTTCCTTTTGCCTTCAATCTTTCCCAACATCAGGGACTTTTCCAAGGACTCCTCTCTCCTCATGAGGTGGCCAAAGTACTGGTTCTTACTTCTCCTTTATTTTCCAAACCAAGGCTTCCAGTTTTGAGAAATGCACCATCTCAAGCCATATTCCTGTATTTATTTTTCCCTGGCTGCCATTTTAACTGCCCTTGCCTTCCTGTGCTTCATAATCATTTGCACCTACCTCGAATCATATTTTTCTCCAAGCAGTTCTTTTTTTTATTATTTTTCTACTTGGCTGCAATTGTGCATTCATCGTGCATTCATTGGAAGTGCTCCGACATCTGGCTCGTAAATGGACCTTATGGGAATGTTCCTTTGCTTACCCTCGTACTTCATCCATCCCCAAAGTTCAGCCTGACCCTTGGAAGGAAGTGTCATTTGAGGTCGCAGCTGCAGTCTAACCCACGGGTGGTCACCGGTGTGACCAAGTTAAACAAGTAAAGCTTATTATAAAGAAATAGTCCAAGAAATCTGCAAGAATTATTTCTGGGTTTACAGGAAGAGTGGCCAGGATTTATCCGGAGAGCTAGGGGATCTTACTACTTTGTACTACAATTGCCATTGTCCTCTATGGCTGGGGGGATTCTGGATGTTATAGTCCCAAAAGATAAATTTTTCCAAGCTCTGGGAAAGTCATCATACTGAGTATACTCCATGGACTAATATCATTCAGATGGGCAGTTCTTAGGCACCGTATTTGCCTCCACGGTTTCCGCAATAGCATCTCTACAAATCCTGTAAAGGAAGTCCGATAAAATTGCATCCATCTTTTTTTCTGCATGTGAACCTTTGGAAGGACGGAATCTTGTTGCATGACTTACACCTATGGTTAAGATAGTTACTTGGTTAAGGCAGATGACAAAACAAAACCTATAATTTAAACCAGAACTGTGCCTATTAAGAATTACCACCACCCCCCAAAAAACCCGGAATTAAAGAAAATAATTATTTGGTGTTGCACGTACTAACAGCAGCAAGGCTGGACTGGACACGGTTATGGAAAACAGAGAAGACACCAATGGACGAAATAGCGATAGATAAAATTTTGGACTGGGCAACCATGGATATATTAATATACAAACTTAAAGAGAAGGAGGACTGTAAATTTGCTCAATCCTGGAGCTCATTCTATACCTGGTTAGAGGACAGAAAAGGGTCAGAATGATGATTCTGTGTATATATATATATGGATGTCAATAGATTAAATAGGTCTGTGGAACTCCCTGCCACAGGATGTGGTGATGGCATCTGGCCTGGATGCCTTCGAAAGGGGAATGGACAGATTCCTGGAGGACAAGTCCATCACAGGTTAAAAACCATGATGGAGATGTGTCATCTCCAGGCTTAAAATCAGGGGACTTCATGGACCAGATGCAGGGGAGTGGTTTCAGGAGACAGAGATCTAGACACATTTGGTGGGGCCACTGTGAGATATAGAA
Source organism: Phrynocephalus versicolor (assembly GCA_023846285.1). Classification (NCBI taxonomy): domain Eukaryota; kingdom Metazoa; phylum Chordata; class Lepidosauria; order Squamata; family Agamidae; genus Phrynocephalus; species Phrynocephalus versicolor. Next base: position 4,943,277 of record JAHTLZ010000213.1, on the reverse strand, counting down.
GCTGGACTAGATGGGCCTTTGGCCTGATCCAGCATGGCTCTTCTTATGTTCTTATGTTCTTATTATCTCCCCTGCTTGAGAGGCATGCATTATAATTTCACTTCATCATAAAAGTCATTTCTAGCTTTGCATTTCTACTTGTAAATCAGCACATGGAGATTTTGGAAGTCAGTGTTTTCTTTTGTCCTCGTTTTCCTTATGCATGCCCACACTGATTTTCATGTCCTGGTGTACAAAGGTGTCATCTATCCTAGACCTATTCTGGCATTCAAAACTGGGTAGAATGCTCCTCGACAACTTTGCTTCCTCTTTATCCCTTGTGATGCTCTTCTGCATGAGTAGAGCAATCAGTCCTACAAGGGAGAGCCTCTGTTGTCCATCAGGGCTTTTCAGAATACTTGGGAATTAGGCCCACAACTCACCTGGAGGGCTCCTGTTGATAATGGAGCTCTCATTCACATCTGTCACCTTCCACATGCAAGACAGAAAACATCACCAGAGATGGGGAGCAGGTTAGATTGCTCGCCTCCAGGATCAGAGCTAGGATGGGGCAACCATGGCGTTGGTTCCTGGAACCATGACAAAGCCACGCCGTACCAGATTTCCAGGCTAACTCCATCCCCCTGGTCTGTCATCACAGAAAAAAGACAGATGGCGATCGGGCAGTGGGAGTGGAGGACACATCAGTCCATAGAGAAGGTGCACCTGTACCTTTGTAGACCACAGACCTGGGAGGAGGAGGAGGAAGCCTTCAGCAGATGTCTTTTTGCAACTAGTAGACCTGGCTGTACCTTGCCACTGTGAAGGGCAGGCGTCCTTGGGACCAACAGACCAGGTCTCCAGGCTGGACCTCTGTGGATGCATGCTGAGCAAGGGTCAGCGGGGATAGGAGTTTGATTCTCCTCTATAACTTGTAGGGGAAGAACTAGGCTGTGTAGTCTTGGCCAAGCCATGTAATCCCAAAGTGCCCCCAGGAAGAAGCGAACAGGAAAGCCCTTCTGAATGTTTACATAGACAGACAGACAGACAGACAGACAGACAGACAGACAGACAGACAGACAGACAGACAGAGGGTTGTGAATTCTGCTTTCAGAACAAAACAAAGCAAAAAACAGAGTCTGATGTAAGCCAGCTTTGTTCCCATCAGTATCTAAGAAATGGGAAGTCATTATTTTTAGGCGAGAGAACTCAGAATCCACAGCTGGTATCGCCATGAGGGAGGCCGGCTGTGGAACTTTGGGAGCTTCAGGCCAGCTCCCCTTGTCGTCCCAGAGAAGCATTGATGCCATCAACACCTGGATGACTATATGTTTGTCTTTGCAGAGGCCATTGCTCCTGAGTCGGGCAACAGCACTTTGCTTCTGAGTGGCGTCCATTCGTTATGCGCCATCTGCGGTGACCGTGCAACCGGGAAGCATTATGGGGCTTCCAGCTGCGACGGCTGCAAAGGATTCTTCAGAAGGAGCGTCCGCAAAAACCATGTCTATTCGTGCAGGTAACTCTAATGGTTTGGAACTCTGTGTGACCCTTTTCAGGTAGAGAATATGTAGATATGTAGGTTTACTATTCCTTTCTTCTGTGTGTACTGTATCCTGGAATGACCGTGCAGCTTGCCCAAGGTTACACAGGCTGACTCTAGACACAGGAGGCAGAGTGGAGAATTGAACTGCTAACCTCTGACTCTGCAAGGAGATAGCATAATCACTGACTAGAGTGATAAATTGCTTCCTCTCTCCCCAAGCATTCAGATAACGAATGCCCCTGATAACAAATTTTTCAGATAACAAATCACAATTTCCAGGTATAGGGCTGCCTTGGATAACGAATCACTATTTCTAGGTGTAGGTCTGCCTTGGATAACAAATATTCTCTATGGGCTGCCTCGGATAAAATTTTTTCCTATGGCCTGCTTTGGATAACAAATTTTCCCTATGGAATGCCTCGGATAACGAATTTCTAGCATGCATTGGTAAAAAAGAGTTATCCCGGGCTGCATCACATCTGTACCTTTAAAGTGAACTTTATAAAGAGTTTTGAGCAAAAGACCAGATGTCTGTGACTGTGTCATTTTCCTAGGCTCTGGAATGGATTAATTGGTTTCCCATTCATTCCTATGGGAAACCGTGTTTCAGATAATGAATTTTTTTGGATAACAAATTAAATTTGTTATCTGAGGTACCACTGTGTATAGATAGATAGAGATAGATAGATAGATAGATAGATAGATAGATAGATAGATAGATAGAGAGAGAGAGAGAGAGAGAGAGAGAGAGAGAGAGAGAGAGAGAGAGAGAGAAGAATGCTTGTGTGGGTCTGTATGTAACACACACACACACACACACACACACACACACACACACACACACACACCACATATAATCAAGGATACTTTACACCTCCACCAACAAGGCCATGGCTAACGACTCGTGCTTTATGGGTGTTGTAAAGGTTGTAAAGGTGGGCCATTGTGCATCTAATGAGTCGATTCTTCATCCAATGAGCCTATTCAGGCCATTGTTAATGTTATCAGCCTATTTCAGATGGGGTGACACGAGGTCAAAGTGAACTCTAAAATAGAGGACTCACAACTAACTTTCCTCAGATGTACGAAGATGTTTTGAGGAGGAGCGAACCATTTCAATCGCTCAAGAAAAGAAGTCCAGTTGCCCTGACTCGACTTCCAGACCACATATACTGCAATCCTGTTCAGGGTTATCTAGGTAATGAGCACTCAGAAACGATTTACCATTCCCTTATTTATGCCCATTACAAAGATCTTTTGGACACAGCAATGTTCTACACAACCAATGAGCCTTTCCCCTCTGCCACAGGCTAATAGGACCATCCTTAAAGGATAGCTTTTTTCTTGATACAATTTGGCCTCCCACTCCTTGTGGGCTTCGGAAGGGAATACGCCTGTCCAAAAAGCAGCACAGAACGCCGCTATGCACAACTAGCAGGCAACATGAGGAATAATGCTCAGGATCTGCCTCTCCCCTGTTTCAGGTTCAGCCGACAATGTGTGATAGACAAGGACAAGAGGAACCAGTGTCGATACTGCCGGCTGAAGAAATGTTTCCGGGCAGGAATGAAGAAAGAAGGTAAGGGGCCATAAATCAATTGGTCCCAGGTGGTGTGTTGTTGTACGGACACTTGAGATTGCTAGATGTCTGTTGAGAATGGGCGAGTGTTTATGAGTCATGCTGAGGTCCACATCGGCAGATTTCTCCTTATTGCACTTCCAGACAGCAACACTGAGTCAGAGACTGTTTTTGCTGAAACTAATCGTTCCTTTGGTCCTACCCAAGACAGGCTAGGATGGGTGGAAACTTCACTCAGCATCTATGCAGGGCATTAAGTATGGGGTCCTAGCTCAAACCAAGCCTGACATTTCTCTAGGGGAAAGGGAGATGAAATGGAGGCCATCACAACTTGGGAGAAAAGGCTTGTTGGAAGGGACAATAATGACAGGAAACGTTGAAGGCTTTGCTAAAAGACGAAGACTAAGGATGTGATGGACTGATGTCCTAAGGTGGGCATGTCCAATCTTCAGCCCTTCAGATGTTTTGGACCACAACTCCCACAGTCCCTTGTTGCTAGCAATCTAAGCTTGGAATTCTGGGCATTGTGGTCCAAAACATCAGGAGGACTGAAGTTTGGACATGCCTGGAAGCCGTAGGACGTTTGCAAGAGATGAACAAGGCTGTTGAGGACAGGGCGTTTTGGAGGCCACTCACCTGTAAGGTCACTCAAAAGTTGGTGGCAACTTGATAGCATGTAACAAGAAGTGTGGGATTTTTTCAACACTACATTACATTGGTAGTGGGTCCAGTCTGTTTGATCCAAAGGTAAACACAAAGATAACAGCAACGTCAAATGGATTTTGTTGTATCCTTTTAAATTGTGGAATATGCTTGGGGGCATATTCAGAAATCAGAAGGATTGGCTTTGTTAAAACTTAAAATAAGCAGATAAATCAATCTTCCGCAACTGAACACCCCCCAAATTAAACTGTAACCAATCTCCATTGTCTTCCCCCCAAAACAGGGAAAGCTTTGGAAAGTTACTGATTGCTGCCTTTGACGTAGGAAAACTGTGCTGTAACAGATATTGATTCCTCACTCCCATCCTACTGTAGTCTCTAATGCTGCCGCTATCCCACTCCCTTGCCCTCTGAGATGGTGCCAGAATGAGAGATCATTGGGTGTGTGGGTGTGGAATTAGGCTGATTGGTTGGTTGTCATTGCACTGATAAAGTTCTAGGATATGGAAAACCTTCTGAGCTTTTCCAGGACTGCATTGCCAAAGGCTTGCCAACTTTAGGATAACACAGGGTTTGTTCCATGAAATTTCCAGGGCTTCTCTTCATATTTTCTTTGCATCCGGGAAAAAAAAAAAAAGGACATGTTTGCTTCTCACCTGCAATCAAAATAGCTCAAACATGCCAAAACTCAACTGGAGCACAGAAAGCAATCTTCTTTTCTGTGTAACTACAGAGATTTAGGCCTCTGACTCAGCATGAACTTGGGTCAAGGTCCTCTCTCTGCTGTCCTCCCCCTGTACCACGTCCACACCGTGAAGCAATGTGTAAGCTCCCTGTTTCCTTTGAGGTTTTTTAATGGCTGCATAAACCCTATGAGGAATCTCAATGAGCCCGTTAGCACAAACACCTGGACTCCCAGGGCCACCTACACAGGAGAGGTGAACTGAGGGTCAGTCTGTCTTTGAACTTTGAAGGCACAAGGGGATGGGTTTCCACTTGGAAGATCATCGCATGGAAGCCGTTATGATGAAATAGTCCTGCCACCACCATGAATCCAGTAAACCTTGCATTGATTGGCAAAACAAACACTCAAGAGGTAGTGCCATTTGAGATTATGTTTGACGGGGAAATGCGGGTTCTCCACCCAACCCTTCCTTCCTTCCTTCCTTCCTTCCTTCCTTCCTTCCTTCCTTCCTTCCTTCCTTCCTTCCTTCCTTCCTTCCTTCCTTCCTGCCTGCCTGCCTGCCTGCCTGCCTTAGCTCAGGCTATGGAACCAAGCTGAAGGACCCCATGATATCTTTAGCTGCCTGGTTATCAATCAATCAATCAGTCAGTCAGTCAATAAACCAACCAAGCAACCAACCAACCAATCAAATATGTAGGTCTTCCTAAATCATATGATTGAAAACGTCATCTCACTTCATGCCCACCAGCCCTAATTCCACAACAACACTGATACAAGCCGGACATCCATCTGATGTGCTGCTCTTTTGTCTCTCTCTCCCTCTCTCTCGTAAGCTGTACAGAATGAGCGTGACAGGATAAGCATCCGGCGGAGCAGCTATGAGGACAATGGGGCCCTCTCCATCACCATTCTGACCCAAGCAGAAGCAATGGCGCAACAGGTAGAGGAGCACAATTGTCTTGGCTGAGCAACGTCTGATGATTTGAAGGTCGGGGTGGAATGTTGCCAGGTCTCTGGGGGCTGGTTGGAAGTGTCTGCTAATGGATAGATTTCATCCGGTCTCCATCTGTGGTGATGACTCTCCAGGTGATTGAGACAGGAAGAGAGAGAAAACAAATAACTGATCTCTATGTGTGAAGGGGCTTTAAAGCTTGGAGACCAGTTGGGACCCGTAGGTAGGAAGGTATCCATTCCCAGTTGGTGCCTCAAAACTGAATTGACCAGCTCAACTTTCAATGCGTATTGCACTGTTGCATTGTGATCAAGTTAAGGAGAGAAGTAGATGCAAGAGACGGGTGATGGGTGCAACCACTGGAGCCTACCGTGTGATTTGGTGCAAGAAGGGAGTAAAACACCAGCATTGTAACTTTCCAACCTTCTTGTTTCATAAGCAGCCACCCATATTCCTCCACATATGTAATTGTTCTGCAATATTTAAACAGGACAATTGCACAACAGAATCACAAATGTCCCAGTCCTGTAATATCACAAGGACTTGCTCCCGTGATGTCACAGGCCCCCAACCTCCTGGTTTAGCTGTGACATCTCACAAACTGCTCCCTCCTCTCAAAAGGTGGTTAATGTGGAGACTTCATTGGTCTTTTGCCTGTTCCTCCCTTTATATCAGCAAAAAAAAAACCAATCCCCCCAAAACTGGGTATCACTATTTTGGCTTTCTAACCAAAGTCAATGGGAAGGGATCGCTGACTTAACTTTCTGAATTCAGAAAGATTTGGAGATGTTAAGGTCTATTGAATTAGATCTCGATTTCTCAGGACGGAGCTGGGATCTGTCCTGAGTCAGCTTCTGAACTGAATCCAGGGATCCATACATAGCACTGCTCATGGCTCAAGGGATAGGGAAGAGTCACCCAAAGTTAGTCTTTGAAGTTCAGCTTGGAAGTATCCCCGGGAGCACAGGATGTACTGCACTTCCGAAAGAATCAGTCCAAGAGGATGTCGTTGTCAATGGTGCCAAGAGTCAAGGACAGATTGACAGTGACCACGCTTCCTCTTCTCCTTCTCTTGGCAAAGACTGTCCATCCAGACCATCAAAAGCATTTCAGCAACAGAGCAAGCCCATAAAGGAAATTAAGATGAGCCCAGATCATCAGTCCTGCCAAAGCAGATGCAACCATCCCACCTAAATCTTGTTTGGGTACCTTCCTAAAGTCTTATTCAACGAAACAGAGGCCCTGGCTTGGGAAATCAGTGCCTCAATGTACACAGCAGGAGAACAGCAAACTAAGGCCACGGTCTTACCAGCGTTTTTGCCACAATTTTGCTTCGGCGAACTGCGCAGTAAAAGATCACATCCTAACCGCGAAGAGAAGTAAATCAGTGTCCCGGTCGACCACGCCTCCGGAACCACATGTTCACCAAAGTGTCTTAAACCACCGCTAGGGGTTGGTTTAAAAAAACTTCCCTTAAAAATGCTCAATTATTTGCTTCTCTAAACGAGGTGCGACCCCAGAAAATACGCAGTATTCAGCTTCGTACCCCATTTCCTGCCACTTCCTGTGGGTCCAGCTTGTCTTCATTGAGAACACATGAAACACATGGAAGGAAAGTGGGCAGTTTCGCAAAATGAGAAACTGCAGTGGTTGAAAGACGGGTTACTGGTAATCACCCTAGAGGGGGGAAATTATATGCAATGGAGACTTTAGAAAATGGACCCAGAAAAAAATGGGAAAGATGCACAGTAGGCAAGTAAAGACCGGCACAGAGCAGAAAAATGCTACCCTGGTGACAGGACACTAACTGCACATCAAACACTATGTGAGCGCCCAAAAATTAACATGCACATTTGTGAGACCATGGCCTTACATGGCCTTGGACAAGTTGCACCGTCTCAAGTTACCCCAGATGAAGAGAATGATAAACTACTTCTGGGCACTTTATAGCTAGGAAACCTAGAAAGGGTCACCATAAGTCAGAATCAACTGGATGGCATGTACTTATTATTATTAGAGATCGGCATGAAACGAATAACTAACCTAGGACTAAATTCTAAACAAAATGAACCAAAGGGGGGCGGAAATGGTTCGTTATGGTTTGGTTCGTTAATGGTGGCGCGCAATGGTGAGAGCTGTTTTTAAATGCTTTAAACCGATGTGAAACACTTCAAAAATATTCTAAAATTATTTTTTATGCCGGATTATACCTATTAGGTTGATGCTAGTGATTTAAAACATCTAAAAATGTGTTTTTAAAGAGATCATTTTTTTAAAGGGGACAAAATGGCTACCACATACTTTTGTTAATGGCTGTGAATCCGTGCAGAATGGCATTTTTAAGGTATTAAAACCTTCTGAATCTACTTAAAAACCCAGCGAAAATTATTTTTTCTGCCTGATAATACCTAGCCGGGGGTGGTGGTGAGGAGTGCTTAAAATGTCCATTTATGTGTTTTCTCAGATCACTTTTTTTTTAAAAAAAATGTTTTCCATCTGGTCTGGGGGCGTTGCGACGCCTGTGCACGGTCAAATGGATTAAATCGTGCAAAGTGGGTAAAAATGAATAACGAATAAAAAAACCAACGAAATGAATTTTTTGGAAAAAATTGTTAAAAATGAAACAAAGCAAACTGAAGCCTTAAATGAAACAAAACAAAACAAATTGCCATTTTTCCAGTTCGTGCCCATCTCTAATTATTATCCTTAATAATAACAAAATAATAACCATGTGTCGTCAAGTCATTACTGACTTATGGCGACCCATTTCTGGGTGTTCCGTCTAGAAAAAGGCTCAGAAGGGGTTTCCTGTCTCCTACTTCCGGGATGCCCTGGGACTGTGCAGCTTACCCAAGGACACACAGGCTGTCTCAACTCACAGGAGGGAATCCAACTCCCAACCCCTGACTCTTTAGCCAGGCATCTAAACAACTCGTCTATTTGAAATCTCAAATAGAGATGGGCACGAATAAAAAAAAATGGCATTTTGTTTGTCATTTGTCGTTTGGAGGGTCCGTTTCAGTTCGTTTCCGTTTTTCGGGAATTTTTGCAAAAAATTCATTTTCATTTTCGTTCATTTCGTTATCATTTCATTACCATTTATTTCATTTTTCTGTGATTTTTTTAGAATTTTAAGCAATTCACTCATATTGCATTAACGGAAACGAAACGCACGACAAAATTTCTGGTGTTTCTGTTTGTTTCGTTTCATTTTAGAGACAAAATTCGTTTGTCATTTCGTTATGTAATGAAACGAAAAAATGAAAGTGGAAACAAAAAATTGTTCATTTCGTGCCCATCTCTAATCCCAAATAACCAGAATACTTGTGCATCAATATGTGCACATGTCTCTGTGTCCACGTTTGCTTTTCTTGATCCCAGTCAAAGTTTTCCTTTTTAGTTCTCTCATTTGTCAGTGTTTCCCATCTGTAGCATTTGTCGATAAGACGGTTGTCATCTATCGCCACCTGCTGGAAGAAGTACAATTTCTCATTAGGCGGTAAAAAAGAGGCTTGGAGCTGCGCAGCCATTAAAACAAAAGCAAAACTGGACTATGGGTGGTACCTTCCTAGGGTGCTAGAAGAAAAATTTAAAAAAAGGTGCTGAGCTTTCAGAAGAAAGCTCTCTTTTTCAAAGCTGGTATAGAAGTCCAAACATGGTAAGGGATGTCATTTGCCAGGAGAGAGTTCTTAAAAGTTCCTTGGCAAGATGGACACCAGGCTTCTTCTTGGAAGGCACAGGGCAGACTTTACAGGCCATTTCAAACAAAGAGTGGCATGGTATGGGCGTCTCCCTATACAACCATCATCCTTCTATGGGCTCTTCGAAGCATAGAACTCCTGGTTGGCAAGGGGGGGGGGGGTTAGAAGGAAGAGGTTAATGCAAAAACACATGCTCTCCACTAGGGGGTGGGGAGGAAAGTTTTTTTGGGGGGGAGAATTTAAAAAATATCCCGCTAGGTAGAGCCAATTAAGACCCAATTGAAGGGGAAATGATATCACAGTACCTAGTGTTAATGTCCTGTTGCTGGAGATGTTTCTTTCGCCTTCTTCATGGTGGAGGTGGCTGTTTCGTAGTATCTTGTTCCATTAGGCCAGGGGGGGCCAAACTTTGGCCCTCCAGAATTTCTGGACCACAATTCCCACAGTCCATTGTCATTAGCAATAGAGGCTTGGGATTCTGGGAGTTGTGGTCCAAAACATCTAGAGGGCTAAAGTTTGGCCACTCCTGCATTAGGCTGTTGTGATGGTGAATAAAGCTAGACAGTGGGATTTATTTATCTCATCATCATCATCATCATCATCATCATCATAGAACTCCAGAGCTGGAAGGGACCTGAGGGGACTTGAATTCCCTACCTCTGACTCTGCAGCCAGAGAAACAGAGAAGCTGAAGTATGGGAAGAAAAGGAAATGTGATTCACTGGTGCGGAGTAGCTACTTAGTCTCAAGTAGACCTCTCTAACCTATTATCCTTCTGATGGGATTACAACTCCCATCCCTCTTAACAAGCACAGTCACTGATGAACCCCAGGTTGAAGTCTTAAAAGTCCATCGCAGGTTACAAACCATGATGGAGATGCGTCATCTCCAGGCTTAAAACCAGGATACTTCAAGGGCCAGATGCAGGGGAGTGCTATCAGGAGACAGAGATCTAGTCTCGTGCACTCCCAGAGGCATTTGGCCACTGTGAGATATAGGAAGCTGGACTAGATGGGCCTTTGGCCTGATCCAGCAGGGCTCTTCTTATGTTCTTATGTTATGAAGGAGGCTGAGTTCCTGGCTTTTTCCTCTTTCAGTATTCAGCTCTCCGTCCTGTGCACACTGCGGATATCGCCATGAAGAAGATTGCAACCATCAACGATGTGTGTGAATCCATGAAGCAGCAGCTCTTGGTTCTGGTCGAGTGGGCAAAATATATCCCAGCATTCTGTGAGCTTCCTCTGGATGACCAGGTGCCCAAGGCCTCTCTATTCACATAGGCTGACTTCCACACACCCAGAGAGTGTGAATGCTTTGAGAACTCAGCTTTCCTTTTTCAGAGTGGCGACAGGTAACCAAAATCTGAATGACTGCTCTAGACCAGTGGAGGTGAACCTTCGGCCCTCCAAATGTTTTGGACCATAACCCCCAGAATTCCAAGCCTGTATTGACAATGACCAAGGACTGTGGGAGTTGTGGTCCAAAAGATCTGGCATGCCAAAGGTTTGCCACTACTGTGCCGGACTAGGCCTGTCCAAATTTTGGCCCTCCTGATGTTTTGGACCACAAGTCCCAGAATTCGAAGCTTCGACTGCCAATGACCACGGACTGTGGGAGTTGTTGTCCAAAACATCTGGTGTGACGAAGGTTTGCCACTGCTGTTCCCTAGACCAATTATGAATACTGACTCGGAGTCTCCATAAGTTGGATGCAGAGATGGGCACAAACCAGAAAACCAGTGGTTCGTGATGTCCAACTTGATTTCATTAGGATGGGAGAGCAAAGAAAGAAGAGACGCCAGTCTTTTCCTCTTCTTAGAAACTGTTGAGAAGGTGAGTTGCCCTCACTAATCCCCCTTGGCAGCTCAGTCTCTAGCCAGTCTTCAGTTGCCCTCACTGGGATCATTGCTTTAACCCAGTCCCAAGCCACCCCAACACCCTCCAAGGGCAGCTTACATGGGCAGCTGTTTGCAAGAGTCCATGTTTCTCTGGATCATGCAAAAAATGCCACTGCTGCTCTCTTTGTCCCTTGCATCTCCAGCACCATCTCCAGATCAGGTTGGGGCCCTGGGGCCCTGCTGGATGTCAAGGCCTTTGTGGTGGGGCAAGGAGACAATGTTGGGGGAATAAAGATTTATGCCCTCCCTCCGTTCTCTATTCCTTTGGTGACTAAGACTTCCACCAGAATCTCAGTTCAGGAATTTGCTCTATCTATGTAGTCCACAAAGCAGTATGGCAATGGAACCAATTGACTTGATAGGTGGTGAGTTCTCTGACACTTGGAGGCATTCAAGAGGAATCTGGACAACCGCCTGGCAGAGATGTTTTGACTTCTATTATTGAATTGAGCAGAAGGGTAGATTTGATGGTCTCGTAAGGCCCCTTCCAACTTCACTACTCTATGATTCTATGATTCCTGTAGTCCCCCTGACTCCCTAAATATGGGGGCCTGCTCCTCAGCCACTTTCCCCCATACTCCCACATTCCCTGGACCCTGCACCTGAAAAGGATGAGACCAAGCCACATTCCCTGGCATGCATCAAGGTACAGCTCCCTTCACTGAAATAGTTAAATCATTTTCTTCCTCTTTTCTGTCTGGGGATTGACAGGTTGCCTTACTAAGGGCCCATGCGGGAGAACACCTACTGCTGGGAGTCGCAAAGCGATCGATACCGTACACCGATTTCCTGTTATTAGGTAAAAACAATTATGTGCAATGTCACTGAGTGGAATACCCAGAGCCCTGTGTCCCCTGCTGCCCATTTTAGCTGTATTATGTCAATGCATGTTAATATCTGTCTTTGTTGCTGCTAGTATAGAATAGGAGGGCTGCTCAAAACAATGTTACTTAACTCTCTGCAGTAGAGTTGGGCACGACTCAGCGAAATTTTCATTTTTGTTTTCGTTTTTTCATTTCGTTTCGAAAAAATTTTCAGAAGCAAAACGACAACGGAAACGAAACGAAAAATTTTGCCGTGTTTTTGTTTTTGTTACGGCGGACACGTTGCATTGAAAAGAATGCTAACGAAACGAAAAAAATTCGTTTTTGTTTTGTTTTTTTTCGTTTCATTTCGTAGCGAAAACAAAAACGAAAAATGTGCAAAAAAACCCCGAAAAACAAAAACGAACCGAAACGGACCCCTAAACGAAAAACGAAAAATTATTTTTTTTGAGTCGTGCCCATCTCTACTCTGCAGTAAACAATAGTCATTTATATCTCCTATCTTAATAACAGAAGTTAAGAAATGCTCAGCTGGATAGGAGGATTCTCTAGGCCAGCATCCTTGTTTGCCAAGATGTTGCTGCCAGATGTTTCTTGGAAAACATCGAGCCAAGTTTGAAGGCCATATCTCTTTTGCTTTCTTTTGCCATTTCCTTTGCTTTGGCCACATCGAAACACAGAAGCTGCGTCATCAAATACTGATACTAACCAAGTCATCCTTCGCGAGTCATGTAACCTGGGTTTGAGGAACATTTGGGTCCCCAGATGTTCTAGATTATGACTCCCAGATGTTCCTTGGCATTTGGCTTCATTGGCTGGGGCAAAAGAGTCCAGTGCCTCTGGAGGATGCATGATTCATGTCATAATCATATTTTATAACTAAATATGTTATAAAATATGATTGGAGTTGTCAGCCTCCAATCCGTTCAAGACATGGCTTCAAGTACTGGACCCCAAGGTGGCTGACAAGAGATAAAAGATGTTATTGAGTTAAAGGTGCAATGAAACCCATCACCATATTAACACAAAATTGGATTGAAAGAGATTCTTTAAAAAAAACAACAACTTTTAAGCAGAAAAGTAAGGCACCTTGCCCTTAGAAAGTCCCTTCATCAAACATTCCTTATAAATAAAGCACCCTAATGAAGATAATTTCATTATTTTGGTTGCTCTGCTACTTCTCATCTGTAACATGGGATGACCAGAACTGTGCATGTGATTTCCACAGTGGTTGAGGGGGAAACAGTGGTCAGATTTAAACGTTTCTTCCCTGTGATTCTGATAGAATTCTCCCATTTAAAACTAACACCCAATCTGGAGCAATGTCTTAGCATTGGGGCCAAACAATTGTGTCAACAAGGTCAACCTAAGGCAGGCACGTCCAAACTTCAGCCCTCCAGATGTTTTGGACCACAACTTCCACAGTCCTTTGCCATTGGCAAGCTAAGCTTAGAATTCTGGGAGCTGTGGTCCAAAACATCAGGAGGGCCAAAGTTTGGACCTGCCTGGCTTAGAACTACTCTTATATGAATGAGTGGCCACAAAAGTTCTTGTCATCTAGAAGTAGGTTCCCAAGTTCTGGAGAACATTTGTCAACCTTCCATGATGTGATAGCATCATACAGGATGGTGCAGCCCATGCACCACCTGGGAGTCCAGCAGAGTGCCTCAGCCACTTCCACCTCTCCAGGTAGAACTAGCACACTCCTTATCTGTGAGCAGCAAGGTCTCGCCTTAAAGCAGGCATGTCCAAACTTCAGCCCTCCAGATGTTTTGGACCACAACTCCCACAGTCCTTTGCCATTGGCAAGCTAAGCTTAGAATTCTGGGAGTTGTGGTCCAAAACATCAGGAGGGCCAAAGTTTGGACATGTCTGACCTAAGGCCTTCTCTTTCCTCTTCTCCTCCAGGAAATGACTTCATCATCCCCATGCAATGCCCAGAGCTTGAAATTGCCCGCGTAGCCACGAGGATTCTAGATGAACTGGTGAAACCCTTGCGAGAAATCCAGATCGATGAGAACGAATATGCTTGCCTTAAAGCCATTGTATTCTTTGACCCAGGTATGGAGCCAGAGGTGTTTTGTGTTTTGTTCGTTTCATTTGTGAAACCCCACAGTCATGGCTGCCTAGATGCCCCAAGCACATCCGGTCTCGCCTGATTTTGGAAGCTAAGCAGGGTCAGCCCTGGTTAGTACTTGGATGGGAGACCACCAGGGAATACCAAGTGCTGTAGGTGCCTTGAGGAGGAACTGGCAAGCCACTCCAGTATTCCTGCCAAGAAAACTCCATGGACGTGGAGTCACGAAGGGTCAGTCACAACTGTAATTATGCAACACACATATACAGACATGGCTAGCAAGCGACAAAAGCCAGAAACCATGTTTTAGGATTATTTCATTTGCATTAAAATGGGATCCTGGGACTCCTCATGGGTAGAAACACTCTCAAAGCCCCTGAAACAAGAACAGAGAAGCAAAATATTCGAACAGGAAATTGAACTTTGAGAACTAGGAATGGCCCTGATAACTTTCTCATATTCCGCGCTGACTCATTGGGCCGTAGGAGTGGAAAACGGTCTCCAATATTCACTCTCCTGCCTCAGATGTGATACGTCCTTGTCAAAATCCTTTTATAATGCCTTTAAAAAAAACCATTCCAAAGTAACTTTTGAAGGGAGCAAATTGTATTTATTTATTTAATTATTATTATTATTAATTTATTGGATTTCTATGCCACCCATCTGACAGTGAGAATTCTCAGGAGGGAACAGCGGTCTGAGAAACTGTTGGTAACCTTCTACCGGGGCTTTATAGGAACTGGAAGCACTATCACTTACTGCCTCTGTGTCTAGTTTGTCAGTAGCACAGTGACAGATAGAAGGACGCTACAGAGGGTTATAAACACTGCGGAGAGGATAGTGGGCTGTCCTCTTCCTCCTTTGGAAGAATTACACAACTCCAGATGCTTAAGGAAGACATCTAAAATTCTGAGAGACCCTTCTCATCCTGGCCACAATTTTTTTGCACTGTTGCCGTCTGGCAGGATATATAGGACTCTTAGGCCAAGGACAAATAGACCAAAGAACAGTTTTTATCCCAGAGTGGTATCTACGTTAAATACGATGGCTTTAGCATCGTCTTAAGCAGTTTTCAAGTAGTGTTTTAAATTATGTAAGTGGTTTTAAGAGTTTTCAAGTAGTGTTTTAAATTATGTAAGTGGTTTTTAGAGTTTTTAATATCTTGCATGGTGTTTTATGTTTTATGTGTTTTGTGTGGTGCCTTGTTTTGAGTGTGTAGTGGAACAGCACTCTAATTTCGTTGGGCATATCTTGCATATGCATAATGACAATAAAACTCTATTCTGTTCTATCCTATCCTATCCTATCCTATCCTATCCTATCCTATCCTATTCTATTCTATTCTATAAAGTAACTTTGTTCCTCTTTGTTATGTTCCTTGTCCAATCCTTATCTTATGTTCCTTGTCCAATCCCTGTATTGATCTTAATCGCCCTCTTTCCCCTGCCAGATTGCAAAGGCTTGAGTGAAGCCGGAAAGGTGAAAAATATGCGTTTCCAGGTCCAGGTGAACCTGGAAGACTACATCAACGACCGGCAGTACGATTCCCGAGGGAGGTTCAGCGACATTCTCCTACTCCTGCCTCCGCTCCAAAGCATCACTTGGCAGATGATCGAACAGGTCCAGTTTGTCAAACTCTTTGGGGTGGCCAGGATTGACAGCCTTCTTCAGGAGATGCTTCTGGGAGGTACCAAACCGTGTATGAGTGCTGTGCATCTTTCTCCCTTGTGTGTCTTTTTTTAAAAAAAAAATGCAGACCAGCTTGCTGTGGGCGAAAGTTGGAAGTCTAGAAGAGCCTTCTTCCTTATCCCTTTTCGGTTTGCACAACGTCTTTTATGGTTACTTCACGTCCTTCTTTGTTCTGTGACTATTTTTGTACCATGACAGTGTTGGTCGCGATCACGTGATTTTGTCCCTGTTTCAGTGTTCCGATGGTTGTGATAACTTGTCTCGTGACAAGTGTTACCTCACGGTCTTGTACCGTGACAAATACTGAATTTGTATAGCTTCCTTTTTCCTTGGGGGGGGGAGGGCTTAAAAATTCTTTTTCGATATTTCATTTCTGAAACGTCAAAATAAAAAAATGAACACAGTTTTCTGAGAGAAATGAATGTTTGGTTGTGTGACAGTCGTTACTACAAGGCGTCTTGTCTCGTAACAGAAAGCATGAACAAAGAGTGACAAGGGAAAACCCTACCCCAGCACCAGGTACAGTATTGTCGCGCTTAGCACCCCTTCTGGGGGCGTGGTCGAGACAAATTTCAGTAGTTGCATGACGGACGTGAAGTAACATTTTTTTGGTACCACTCCTAAGCACAACACTAACAGAGACAAAACGGATGTGAAGTAACCATCTCTGCTGCAAGCTGGCAGTAGGGTTAATGCAAACAGGAGCTGCAAAGCGTCTGTGAAGATTCTCAGTCATCCAGGTGCGTTTAACTGGGAGTTGAGTCATGGCTACTGGACTTCTTTTTTGAGAGATAGAAACGTTTCCCTGTTCATCCAAACAGCTTCATTGGTGCTGCAAAGCTTCTGAGTGGATCAAAACAAAAGAGCCTGCAAGCAGAAATAGAAGCTGACCTTTGAATGGTTGGAGGGGCGTTTCACTGTCTCGCAGCACATTTTTTACATTATCTTGGGCTTATGAGGTGTCGACACAACAAAGCCATAAGAATGCTTATTGAAAAAGGCCAGCTATTTCTGCTTCCTTATTTTTTTGTGGGGAGTTTTAAAAGCCCCATTATTTTCACCACTTGGAACACCGGGGCACCACAACTCATACGAAAAAAAAGGGAGAGTGTCGAATCGCATTGCTTTGGATTCAAAATCATGCCAAACACCACACTGATCTGGAATTTTAGTACACATTTTTCTCTCCAGGTGAATCAGAAATGAGTAAAATGCAAGGCTACCGGTTACACCCATGAAGATGACAGAGAAAGATTGCAAAGTTGCAGGAACAGGCAGGAGAGGGTATCCCCATCCCTCGGCATCTTAAATCATGCATCATTTTAATCTACACAGACATTGTAATGGCACCCACTGGCTAAAACCCTGTTCTGAAAATTACACCCATATACACAGCCACAAGAGTGGAAATATTGGCATAACTCAAATTGCAAAAATCTTATTGACACACTGCCACTTGTTAAGATACCGGCATTTGTGTTTCTTGTCGCATGCCATGTCATGAAGCTACAAATGTGAGGAATGGCCTCTTATACTGTGGCAATTCACCATCCAAAGGTCTATCACTTGATTTACGCTGGCAGGGGTAAGTGATAGGATTCTGGACATGGTACTCAACGGATGTAATGATCGAGTGCAGCATGCAGTCTAATGCAGGATAGGATAGGAATGAGGCTGGTGGTGGGAAAAGAAAGCCCTGGATGAAATTAAATCTGATCAATTTGCAAATGAGTTATCAACTTCCTTTCCAACCTTGGTGTGTTCTCACAGCTGAATGTGTTGTCTTCCTTCCTTCCTTCCTTCCTTCCTTCCTTCCTTCCTTCCTTCTACC
>JAHTLZ010000213.1:4896828-4925848 GCA_023846285.1 Phrynocephalus versicolor | reverse complement strand
TTCCTTCCTTCCTTCCTTCCTTCCTTCCTTCCTTCCTTCCTTCTACCATCAATTCCTTCCTTCCTTCCTTCCTTCCTTCCTTCCTTCTTCAGATGATGCTAAAACCAACTTTCTTTCTTTTGTAGGAACTTCCATGGATGTTCCACAGTACCCATCCGGGCCTTCCAGCCTCAGCATAGAACCTCTTACAGGACACATCGTGCTACCCAGCAACATCGGTTCTGTAATCCACACTGTTTCCGCCTGTAAGTGTCCAATTGCCCAGTCATTTTGCTAGGCAAATAAGTTTGAACGTCAGTGTTTGTTGCTTAGGAGGAGCTGGACATACAAATATTTAAATTCCAATATGCAAATATCGGAGCACTTCTGAAACTGAGATCCAAAGCCGCAAATATTGGAGCACTTCCCACACTGTTGGAGAGTTTTTAGAATCCAAGTCTTTCATTCGTCGGAAGGGATGGCAAATGCCTAGCGGATGTTTCAGTCCAAATGTGAAGAGTCACATACACATTTTCCAGAATGTACTTGTTGTGAAAAGGAGACTGAGCTCCAGGCAAGTGCTCAGGTTCAAAATTTGGCATCTTATGTTCAAATGACCTTGGGCAGGGGGGCTAGGAATGACCCATGCACGCATCCCACTCAGTGGTCTGGCTCAACACATGGTAGCTTCAGATGCCCATGAGATGATGAAGGTTTGTGTTTCTGCTAAATCCAGTGGACAGCCACAGCGGGAGTAGAATCGGTGGGATTTACATTAAGTGTCGATTTAGAGAATTCAGTTCTTTTTGTAGCACTGCTCTAACTGGACTTCACAATTGGTGTGAGCCCAATGGGTAACAGAGCTCCATCCATTTCCAGTGTCAGGAGCTCTATCATCCGTGCAGTCAAAGATGAGATATTTTTGCAAACCAGATACCCACTTCCATTCCATTATCAAAGTACTGTGGAGAAGAGTCAACTTTGGGGTTTTAAAACCTGCTTTTCATCCCTTTTGCTTTCTGAAAGACATATCTGGCCTCACATCATACCATAATGGGAACGCTGCTGGGGCCCCAGCTTGGAACTAAGCGGTAACAAAGGATTAGATTAGAACAGGGCTTCTCAACTTTGAACAGGCCAAGGTCTACTTTTTCCAGCCCCAAATGCTTGAGGGCTACTACGCTAAAACCTCTACTTACGAATTTTATCTGTTCCGAGCACATGCTCATAATTAAAACCTTTTGTAATTATAGCAGCGGTTTCCCATAGGAATGCATTGAAAACCAATTAATCTGTTCTGGAGGGAACAGATTCCAGTGCGCCATGGCCCTTGAACTGCCCCGCTCGGCTGAAACAGTGGGCTGGCAGACCTTTGCTGGAGAAGTGGTGGTCCTTGGGATGGGGGAGGGAGGGGTGGAGAACTTATTCCCTCACTTTATTTGATGACAGGCGGGCTACTTTTGAACCCTTCGTGGGCTACCAGTAGCGGTCTACCTGTTGGGCAGGCCTGGATTAGAACAATAATTGTATGCCATCCAATCAATTCTAACTTTAGGGTGACCCTTTCTTGGGTTTCTGAGGTGGAGATGACTCAGAAGTGGTTTACCGTGTCTTCTTCTGAGGGCATCTTTAGATTGTGCAGCTTCCCCAAGACCAGACATGTTCAAACTTTGGCCCTCCTAATGTTTTGGACCACAACTCCCAGAATTCTAAGCTTAGATTGCCAATGGCAGACCCCTCAGGCTGTTTTTTTCTCCCAGGAGGCATGCAGGGGAATTGAACTCACCGCCTCTAGCTCAGCAGCAAGAATTATCCGAACCCGTGTGGAAGTGTGTAACATGGATGGGCTCTTCCGATTGCATGGGGATTGCCTCTAAGATGCCTGGAAGGCACAAGCTCACCCTTGAAGGCACAGCACACTTTGAATCCCTTGCGTGTATGTGTGTGTTGTCGTTACAGTCATGACTGAGTCTTCGTGACCCCATGTCCATGGAGTTTTCTTGGCAGGAATACTGGAGTGGTTTGCCAGTTCCTACTCCAGGCGCCTACAACGCCTGGTATTCCCTGGTGGTCTCCCATCCAAGTACTTACCAGGCCCGACCCTGCTTAGCTTCCGAAATCAGGTTAGATCAGATGTGCTTAGGCCATCTAGGCAGCTTTGAATCCCTTAGTGTGGATTGTATATGAATCACATCCCACCAAGAAGGGTTTGATCTGACTTTTTCTGCTTTTTTCTTCTCTGCAGCTTCTCCTGAAACATCTCTCCCATCTCCATCCACCAGCACGGGCAGCGAAGACTACAAGACAGGCCCACCCTCTGGATCTGAAGTGCCTACACCACTTTTGCCTCAATCAATTATACCTAAACAGGAGATTCTTTAAACAAAGAGGAATTTTAAAAAACCAGCCAAGCTGAAGACATCAACTGGAAAACATTCCCAGTCCTTTTGTTCAAACCGCCTGCTTCTCCCACAGCCAAGGGCTTTCAAAATGGAAAAATCCAATCAACATTTGAGAACTTCCCCACCACCACCACCACCACCGCATCCATTTCTCTCTGTCCACCCTCCCCCAAGTTTAATGATATTGCTTCTTTGGTCAGAACTGGGGCATGTACAGATTAGGCACTTCGTAATTTGGTGTGGTGGCTCAGCGGGCTAAAGCGCTGAAATGTCAGCTGCAAAGTTGGCAGCTCGGCGGTTCGAATCCCGGGTGCCATACAGTGGGGGGAGCTACCACTGTTAACTTCAGCTCCTGCCAACCTAGCAGTTCAAAAGGGGGGGGGGCAATGTGTAGCCTGCAAGTGCATACTGTAATTAAAAACAAAAAACACCTGTAAACTGCTCAGAGACTACTTGAAGTGGTATGGGGCGGTATATAAGCAGAACACTTTTTTTTTTGCTTTGCATCTACAGTAAATGCAAGTAGATAAATAGGTACTGCCATAAAAAGTAGGAAGGTAAACAGTGTTCCGTGCGGATAAATGCATTCAGCCATGGCCACCACATGGCCATGGACATGTACTGACTCTTTGGCTTGGAAACGGAGATGAGCACCACCCCTAGAGTTGGACACAACTAGCACGCATGTGCGGAGGGGGGGGGAACCTTTACCTTTAATATCTTCCAGTCCAAGGTGCATAATTCTGTGTCAATGGGGATTACAGAGACTCAATGGGGATTAAGTAGAATGTATGTTCTCTGCTGTGGTTCCATTTTCTTTGTTATGGTTTCTGTATTCCCAGCAATGCTGGTCTATGCACCAATAAGGACCCAATCGGTAGACTGAGCTGAACATAGGAAAGTGCAGCAAGTAAAACTGTGTTCATGGCCTGGGGTTCAATCCTAGGTAGCAGGCTCAAGGTTCACTCAGCCTTCCATCCTTCTGAGGTCGGTAAAATGAGTACCCAGCTTGCTGGGGGAGGGGGGCAATGTGTAGCCTGCACACTGTAATTAAAAATTGTAAACCGCCCAGAGACTACTTAAAGTGGTATGGGGCGGTATATAAGCAGAGCACTTTGCTTTGCTTTTGACTCACAGCCTAGGTTTCACTACTGCTTAGCCCAGTGTTCAGTGCTCAAAGTGCTGTTTTGGCACTTTGTGAAAAATTAGTGAGTTTTTTTATTGCAGTTTGGGCACTCGGTCTCTAAAAGGTTCGCCATCACTGGCCTAGCCCCTGGGAGATTCAAAAGTCGTCCTTGCAGCAAAGGGATCCATGGGGAAATGAAAGCTGTCTTGTGTGCCAAAGATGAAGCATTAATGAATCATTGGATCCTGCTGCCAAAGAGCCCGGTTGACTCTGAAACACTCAAGGAGCAACCACAGGAAGGGATCTGCTGACATTATTAGCATAATAGACGAGAGGTATTGTTTCTAGCTCTTTTGCAATTGCTAGGGAGCACGGTGTACATCAAATACTAGGCAGCCTGTGGTTTATTTTCATTTTTTTGGTTACACTCCCATCTGCTGTGTCCTTACTGAAAAAAGAACACAAGGCAGGTTTGGCAGGAATCCAAAGCAAAAGGGATTGGCAGATCTCTAAACAAGCCAACTGGACTGGCGTGCCGCCAAGGATATTTCTTGTGATTCGTGGGTTTTCTCCTCCCTTCCTCATCCTCGTTTATTTGAACAGCATTCTATCGGGAGTTGTCAAGGTTTTGGCAACTCGTTTTGCCGTTTTTAAACTCTTGTCATACATATGTGCTTCAAGCAAATAAACTGATACACCAATACTTATGGGGTGAACATGTATGATTAGTATTTCAGCATCCCCTACTAGGTTTGTACCCTCAGGGTCTCTGTGGACAGGTCTCAAGTGAGCATCTCAGCTCACACTTGAGCAAACTACATGCTGCTGCTGCTGCTGCAACTACTACATTAGTTTAGATATCCAGTCTAAATGCACCTATTTGTCCCAATGGAAACAAACCCATTTGTTCAAGAAGCTGGAATTGTTACTGGGATGTAAGGCCTTGTATTCCTCTTTCTATCTCTATTTTCAGCAACTATTATTTATTTATTTATTTATTTATTTATTTATTTATTTACCACCTGTCTTCTAACCAGAACTCCGGGCGGTTTACAATAATACAATACACTGGATCAGGAGGAAGCAGAGTTGTTCATCTGCTCGCTTTATATAGCTCTGTTCTCTGCCTAACCAAGAAGCTGAACACCCAATAAAACTTTAATTAATTACTTTATTTTACATTTTAAAAAAAATTACAACAGAACAAAGATTGGAAAAGCCAGGAAATTCCATTTCCATACTCACCACACACGCACGCATACACACGCACGCACACGCACGCACACGCACACACACTTGCTAAGTCACACACAGGTTTAGCTGCTTTAAAAGGGATGTACGGAGTTCCAGCAGGAGAGTTTATTGGACAGCATACGTACAAAGACCCTGTGGTCAAGGCAGCAGATAGAGCTGATTTCCAAATAAGGTGAAGGCGCAGACTAGAGAACGGCAAAGAATCTCCTTGAGCTTGCTGCATTTAATACTTTGTTTTATCCATTTTTGGCGTTCCTGTTGAGCAGTTCCTCCAATAATACATGTCCAGACCCAAAGAAATTTGGGAATACATGCCGAAGCAAGAACAGCAGAATTTTGTTTGTTCCACGGCTAAGAACGAAGTGCAAACAACCATCAAGGCATTATCTGCATAGATTTTTTTGTTTCTGAAAGATGCCTTGAGCCACACATGCCGAACGTGAGGATCGCCCCAAAGCAGTGGTTCTCAACCTGTGGGTCCCTAGATGTTCCTGGACTGCAACTCCCAGAAATCCCTTCCAGAACAGCGAGTGGTGGAGGCTTGTGGGAGTGGCAGTCCAGTGACATCTGGGGACCCCACAGGTTGAGAACCACTGCTCCAAAGCAACTACCCGCTTGCAGTAAGCCAGAAGGAACGGAAGTTTACCTTGGTCATGGCAAACCTCTAAGCTGGAATCCCCAAAAATAGGTTTCTGCAAAAAGAGGGCAACATGGACACGGAGCGGGAACCTTGAACATTTTGCTCTCCCATCGTCCCTGCTGAGGAAGAGGGTGGCCAAAGAGTGGCACCTCTCTCTTGGGCAGAAGGCAGCATTGGGGTAGAACTGCCAACCTTGGAGAGGAGCACAAAATGCACTCTCCGTAGACATACGATGGATACCAACGAGGTTCTCTTTGGCATTTCAGCCATGGAATGGATGGTTCTTGAGCAGCTATGGTGTAAAAAGCAACCGCCCTGGAATGTTTAAGGCAGGCTTCAAAACAGTGGTGGTTTTTCTTTTTAAACCTTTCTGTACGTACGTGCTCAAAGTTTGCCCTGAGACTCCCCTTCTAACTCTTGCACGATGTCCAAAGAAGATAAGGTGGGAGGGAGAAGAGGACCAGTTTAAGACGATCTCGCGACTGAGTATTTCGTTCATTTAAATCTCCTTAAATACCTCACATACCTTGAAAACCTGGAGGCTTCATGATCGAGAGACTTAACGACGCATTCAAACGGTGTGACAGCAGTAAAAATTGTTTTTCATGAAATTCATTTTTTTCTGGCGCGGAAACTGCTTCACGTTCTCAGACGGGAACAAAATCAATTTTCCTTTTCTGACTGCTATCAACTGTTTGATACTTCTCCTTATGTAGATCTCTACCAACGTCACTCCGTAAAACAGTTAAGATGGTGTGGTTCCAAAGAGATACCAGGAACTAGTTGTTCCAGAATGCTAAATCCATTTAGATATCATCACGAGGGTCTCACGGTTGTGTGGAATTGAACACAATCCTCTCTACAGGAGGCTGCACTGACAGCTTTAACCGAGACAGTGCCATGTCTGAATCGATCTACACAATCAGAGCTAACTCGACGGCCAAAATGAACTCGGGACTTTTTATCCCCATGGATGCACTTTGCATGCACAAGGAAGCGTCTGTGAGGCTGCACGGTTATTAGCCACTGGAATCTGCAAGGCTAAAACGGTGCGTTTATAATCTCAGCACAAGCCATTTCTTTCCACAAAGAAAGTGTTTTTAAGATTCCCCACTCGCCCAACCAAACGGCTGCCTAAAAACTTGACAGCACATCCAGCTTAGAACAGCGACAGCAAGTTCACGGAGGCTCCCTTGGAGTAGCAGTGCCTTTGCTGGCCTCTTTTGTGACGGAACTGGTGCCATGAAATGCAAGAAGCATTGGAGATGATTTTCTGGGTTAAGGGGCTCCCCGTCACTCATTCCACAGGAAACACCTGCCTTTGGTCCCCACCCCACCCCGATTTGCCTTGCAAAAGGACCAAAGGTACACTTAGTGGCAAATGTATGAGTTCCCACAGATGGTTATTATTACTAGCAAAATTGAAGCAAAAAAAAATCTAGCCGAGACGACAGGCTTGGAATCAGTTGCACGGTTAGCTTTCTAAAACATAACCCTAAGATGAAATACTTTCAAAGGCTAAGAACATGTTTATCCATTATGAGCCTCCTTGTATGCATTTGGTTATCTATCCATTAATCACAAGCCTACAGAGATATCTGGATGCAGAAATATAGCTCAGGCGATTCTGGGAACAAGCTGAATAATTGTGTGATAGGGCTGAGTGTTGCCTAAAATCTATTGGATCAAAACAACAACAAAAAGGATTGGTTTTGGCTAGCAATTTCCAGCATTGGTACTTCTGTATGATGATTGACGTTATATATATCATATATAATGATATATATAATGTCAATCATATATAGATATAAAGCAGAGATCAACTCTTCCCCCCACCCCACCACAAAAGAGTACACATATCCAACAGACGGGATTCGAGGAACAAAAATAAATGCATAATCAGTCCTCTAAAATAATAAATTACAGTAGTAAGTATGATATTTTGGCTTCTTTAGTGTGACCATCCACATCTCTTGTTTTCTTCTTGTTGTTCTTTTTGTTACCTTGCTCATAAGCCATGTGTGATAGTATCCACTTTACACTTCTGAGTTAATGAGATACCTGTGATTATAAATGTATAAAACTCTGCTTGCTACAAGCAAAATGTCTCACGTGTCAATCTCCATTGGTCACAGGGTACATGTGGGCGGCGCTTCTCCCTTCCGGCGCCCAATAAATACAATTATACGGCTTCTTTTGTGAGTTCCAGCATGATTCGGCAGGCTCAAACAGAAAACTCGGGCCCTCCTTTCTTGGCTCTTAGCATAAGCCGCCTGATTCGAAATCCAGCAAAAGGATTTATCCATAGCAGGGAAGGCTGCCCTCCAAACACTGATTTCATTCCTTCCCAGCGTAGCCTCCGCTCCCACGTGGGCTTCTCGCTCTTCAGCCTTTCGATCTCCTGCAAATACATATATTTAGATGTACATTTTTTTAAAAAAACTATTCATTGCTGTCCTTTCCTTCCAAAGGAGGACCCTACGGTGATTTTAATAATAATAATAATAATAATAATAATAATAATAATAATAATAATAATAATAATAATAATAATAATAATAATAATAATACAGTGGACCCTTGTATAACAAGCAGTTCGTATAACATAAAATCTGTACAACATAAAAAATTCCAGAGATAGGAGAAATTTGCTTAACATAATCGCCTATGGGGAGAATCCATACAACATAAAAATGGGATTACTCCGTTTTCAATGCATTCTTATGGGAATTTGTATAAAGGAAAATCTGCTTAACATAATTTCATTTGGAACGGATTAATTCCTTAATACAAGGTAACACTGTAATTCCCAAACAGATTAAAAAGCAAAAGTGAGTTACAGACAAACAGTTCAATGCATGAGAGCATAAAAACAAACATTTGCATACGGGGGCAAATGACACAGGGAACAAGGGCACCCCGAAGGGTGTGGCCCCCGCCCTCCAACTGCTCCAGCTGCCAACTCTGTATCATTTCTTTTGCCACTCTCAAGCCTGCCTTCCACTGCTGATCACCTTGTCCATGTTTGCCAGTCGCCCCCGCTATAAATCAGCCTTTGAACGTCTTTCTAAAAAAGAACATAAGGACATAAGAAGAGCCCTGCTGGATCAGGACAAAGGCCCATCTAGTCCAGCTTCCTGTATCTCACAGTGGCCCCACCAGATGCGTTTGGGAGTGCATGAGACTAGATATCTGTCTCCTGATACCACTCCCCTGCATCTGGCCCTTGAAGGACCCCATTTTTAAGCCTGGAGATGGCACATCTCCATCATGGTTTGAAACCTGTGATGGACTTTTCCTCCAGGAATCTGTCCAATCCCCTTTTGAAGGCATCCAGGCCAGATGCCATCACCACATCCTACGGCAGGGAGTTCCACAGACGAACAACACGCTGGGTGAAAAAAATATTTTCTTTTGTCTGTTCTCAGTCTCCCAACCCTCAATTTGAGTGTATGTCCCCTAGTTCTGGTATTTTGTGTGAGAGAGAAGAGCGTCCCTCTATCCACATTACTCATGCCCTGCATTATTTTGTATGTCTCAATCATATCCCCCCTCAGGTGCCTTTTTTCCAGACTAAAGAGCCCCAAATGTTTTAGCCTTTCCTCATAAGGCAGGTGCCCCAGCCCAGTAATCATTTTAGTTGCTCTCTTCTGCACCTTTTCCAGTTCCACTATGTCTTTTTTGAGATGCGGTGACCAGAATTGTACACAATACTCCAGGTGCAGCCTTACTATTGTTTTGTAGAATGGCATTATAATGTTGGCTGTTTTATTTTCAATCCCCTTTTTGATAATCCCTAGCATGGAATTGGCCTTCTTCACTGCTGCCACACATTGGGTAGACACCTCCATGGAGCTGTACACCAACACACCAAGATCTCTTTTGTGATCTGTCACGGATAGCTCAGAGCCCATGAATTGATAGATAAAGTTTGGATTGGAATCGTACCGTTTCATCGTTGCATATGGAGTGGATCTGGGTGCCAAACATTACTGCAGTGAAAGTAAGGAACAGAAAACCTTCAAGGCACAAGAAGATCAGCAGGATGACAGTCACGGGTGGGGAAAAGTCACTGCATTCTGGAAGAGAGGAAGGAAAAAAATTCTGGAGAATTTTCCTTAAAGGAAAAAAAATTCTGGAGACGGGAGAAATCACTTAACAGAATTGCCTATGGGGTGAATCCGTACAACAGAAAAACGGTTGCGATTAGGGATTAATCCATTTTCAATGCATTCCTATGGAAATTTGTACAAAGGAAAATTTGCTCAACAGAATTTCATTTGGAACGAATTAATTCCTTTATACAAGGCACCACTGTAGTTGGTTTTATTTCACTGCTCTGCAGACTGTAT
Organism: Phrynocephalus versicolor; assembly: GCA_023846285.1. NCBI lineage: Eukaryota > Metazoa > Chordata > Lepidosauria > Squamata > Agamidae > Phrynocephalus > Phrynocephalus versicolor. Next base: position 4,916,095 of record JAHTLZ010000213.1, on the reverse strand, counting down.
GTTGCTGTTGCTTGCTGTTGAAATTGATTTTCTGCCCTAAACAGGCAAATCATTTCATTTTTATGTGCCCATTTCTTTTAAAGTTTAGTTATACAAGGCTGGTTTATACCAACCTAAAAGTGACGCAGATGGTATTCAAATAAACACATAAGTTACGTGCTTCATCGCTAAGACGACGCAAGAAGCCCGCTTACCAATCCACTGTCCTCTGACACAGGAGAAGAACTGAATACCGCACAGGATGAGTGCATGGGCTGAAATCAGAGCTATGTACATCTGGAAAGCAAGAAAGAAGATTTGGAACTCAGTCCTGCAAGGCATGTGCTCATGAGTCAGATACACCACTGAATGTTTTTTTGCTTAGTGCTTATATATTTCATGCCAGGACCATATCCATTCACTCACTCTCTCATACATACACACACACACACAGTGCCCATGGACTCCTGTAAATCACGTGGGATTTTAAAAAAGAAGAACAAAAAATATTTTAAGAGCTGAAAGCCATGACACAACTTTTTTTTTTAAATCCGCTGAGGTTTGTAAGAAGAGCTTTGCTAGGGTAGGTTTGTGTTTTACCTGATCCAACGATACATTTCCAACAAAAGCATATAAAATGGATAGAGAAAGAAATGATTTAAAACGGCTGAGTCCTGACATTTCCTTTCCCATAAACAATAAATATTAAAAGGCTCATTTTCTTCCAAATGCCCGTGTATAACTACCAAATAGCTCAATTCCGCATGGTGAATGAGATTTGTACCCGAAAACCTATGCTGTGGATGTTACCCATCCGTCTGAAGGAATGCATTCTGCATATTCCCAACGGACACAATAAAATTTAACTAGAGCCATTAAAAAAAACAGTAATAGAGAAATCTTTCCTACTCACAGTAAAAAGCACAAAAAACCTCTGGTTCCTTTCCCCTACGCAATTGTTAACCCATGGGCAGTGATGGTCCATCTTCCGGATACATCGCTTGCAAATACTAGTGGGGCAAAAGAAAAGGAGAAACAACAGGTGCTATAGATGCGGAGGACATTTTTAAAATAGACTCCATCTCCCTTTAGAAGCTTGGCACATGTGACACAGAGCCTTTTCACACGACCCCTAAGATCCGCTGGCCACTTAAATTCGGACCAGAGATCTTGGGGGTTTGTTGCTCTTCGTGTGTTCCCACCCCCTCCACACTCCTGGCTGCTGGCTGCGTGAGGGGAGGGAGAAAAAAACGGAGAAAAGAATGCCGGCTCACCTCCGTCTGCCGGTTGAAGCCGCCCCGAGCCCCATCGTCATCCTGATTCCTGTCTCTTAAAGGGGCAGGGGGCAAAAAAACTACAAACAGAAGCGAGGAGAGCCCGGCACTCACTAGGTTACATCCGCATCAGGGATTTTCACACACAGAGAGCAGGTACCTGAAAAGTGCGCTGCGACGCGCTTAGGTGGGCATGGTCGCACTTAATTTTCTGTAAGCTCCGGAGCTGGTGGGGAAACAATTTTAAGCTCCGGAGCTGGGAGCCATTTGCCGCGGAGTTTAGGGGTCGTGTGAAAAGGCCCACAGAGGCACAAACAGAAGCACAACATTTTGGCCTGTTCTTTTGTTATTTAGAACAGAAGATGGACACAAAGCTCAGTTTGGAAGTTGGTACTGGTGCATAGGTAGGGCATCTCGGGTGCCATGTGTTCCTTCCTTCTGCTTCCCCGGCTGGATCGCCCACTCATCAGCCAGTGTGCGTGGCTCTCCTCCTCCTCCTCCTCCTTCCTCTTTGGCCATTCAAACAGTCTCCAGTAGGAGCACAAGATTCCCTGGCCCGCCTCCACGACTGCCTGCCCACTGACAAGGAGGCAGGGCAGGCAAACCCGTGCTCCTGCCAGGGATCGGTTGAACAGCCAAAGAGGAGGAGGAGATGAGCACACTCTGACTGGTGAGTGAGTCGCTGGTCAGGAAGGCAGGGGAATGGAGCGTGTGGCACCTATGGTGCTGTGTGTACAAACTGGCATGAACCGAGGTTCGTGTCCATCTCTATGTAGAACATAAGGCGTTAAAAATTGCAAACAAGCTTAACATCCAGATGACATCATGTGACCTGACTACATTTGTTTCCTGCATACTGAAGTGAATACAGTGGTACCCCGACTTAAAGAATAGCTCAACTTAAGAGTGGAAAACTGTTGGCGTTTTAATTGCCGTCTTACTAATTTTAGATATGGTCTGCTCGACTTACACATTTTTTTTGATTTTTTAAAACTTTTTTTTTCAATTTTTTATATAGGTACCCTGACTTAAGAGTAGTACGCCTTAAGAGCATGCATTCGGAATGGATTAAATTTGTAAGTTGAGGCACCACTGCATAAACACACACTAGACTGCTTTTCCTGTTGATGACGACTACCAAAGCAGCATGGTTTCTTTAAAATACACCAGGCATGTCCAAACTTTGGCCCTCCTGATGTTCTGGACTGCAGCTCCCAGAAGTCTAAGCTTAGACTGCCACTGACAAAGGACTGTGGGAGATGTGGTCCAAAACCTCTGGAGGGCCGAAGTTTGGACATGCCTGAAATACACCAATGACACCATGTCTTGAGCACGTCTCTCTTGTACACAACCACACTATCCTCTGTCTGCCTGGAGTGTGTACTTTGGCCCTTTGGAGGCATAGGTGGAGAGCAATTCAAAGGCAGCAACACACGTACCTGCAATGGTGGGCACGTTCTGGTTTAATGCTGCAGCACTTTGGACACTTGTAGATCACCTCACCTGGTTTCAGCTGCAAACTCTCCATGTATTCTTTTGTTGCGTTTCCTTTTGGAACAGCCCCCTGAGACAAAAAAAAAAAAAAAAAGGAAGACAAGGTTCCGCGGGTGGGCACTTGGGATTTCATTTGCAAAGCACCAGCAAATGGCACAGCATTTTACTCTCTGGAGCTAATGCAAGGAATCCACCATTTCTGCTTTTGCACAGCACATCAAAGTATGGCGAGATGCCCTTTGTTGTCCAAGACAAGAAAACCCTCAAGTATTCATTGTAAATTTATACAGAAGTGTCAAAATAGTCCACCCAGAAATCACTTTATGACCCAGTCTTAGGCAGCTACCGCGCTTCCTACAGCAAGCGTTTTTTGTTTTGAATCCCCTTCTGCCCTCCCCCAGTCACATGGTCGGTGAAGCGATTCAGCATTCCACACTTGGCGTTTTCTCATGAACCGGTTTCCCCGTCCGCACTTTGCTAAACCGCTTCTTGTTCTGATTTTGTCCGTCATTTCCCCATCATCTGCTTCTATTTTGGATTTTTTTTTTTTTAGGGTAACGTCATGCCGTTATTCTTCCATTCTAAGTAATGTAGCTAATTTTCCATTTTTCTGAGGGCAGGATAAGGCATACAGAGGGGGAAACCCGGAAAAAAAAGGTGCATGGTGTCTGCAGTTTCAGCCAAATTGCTTCAAAATGTGGTCTAGAAATCGGTTTAAAAAAACACCACCCCTGGTAGGCATCGCAAGAAAACCCGACACAGCGGCCGAAAAGGGGCGTGGCCAAGGGGGCTCCGCAGAAAAAGCAATTGGAAATGCGGTAGGTGGTTTTTAAGGCGATTTGACTTTAAGCAAAAGGCGATTCAAAACCTAAGTGCGGTAGGGCTCATAAGTATGCAGGCATCAGGGAGCGCTGCTACTCACGGGGTCAGTCAGCATCGTTCTCAGGTGAGAGGACAAGGCAAGGACCGCCAAGCAGTTGAAAAGAATCCCATTGACGAGAGAGTACCAAAAGTCTTTGGCAGGCAGCAGCATGACGAACATCACGACAAAATCCGCATAGATGACAAGGAGCCAGGTCATGATGGCACAGACCATCCCACAGCTGTCTCGGATGAACCAGACTCTGTCAGCCATGTCCGACTCGGAGGATGAGGAATCGTAGCTGTCATTTTCAGCAAGCAGGGGGTGATGCTCGACATCTCGGAACCTGTGCCCAGATGACTGCATGGTTTTCTGAAATGGCCCTGCAGGAAAAGAGCGAGAGAGCAGCCGTTCACCAAGGAGAAGCGACAGCCGGTGTCAAGTTCCATTAATGTGGGATAACCTACGTGGAACGTGGAGGTTACGGTCCCACGATGAGGGTTGATGACAGCAAGACATTCTGGCAAGTTTCACAAAGTATTCACAATGGTTCGCCTCTCCCCACACCCCTCTCCAATTTCTTTCTCACGTGCAAATTTATTATGGCTGCATGGATAGGATACCTGCCCAAGGGGTCATACTTTAGATCTCATTGAGGACCTTGTTTTATTATTACACTGAACCTCTCCCCGCCTATCACGGGGGTTAGGGACCCAACCTGACCCGCGATAATATGCGGATGCAGGTCGAGTTGGACCTGGGGTACCTATAGCTGGGGGCTCTTGTACTTGCCCCCAGCTTGGCGCTGCCCCGAATGGGCTTGCAAGGGACTTTTCAGGTATTTTGGAAGCCCCAAAACGGCCTCCCTGCGAACCGAAAGTCATTTCTGACTTCTGGCAGGCCCTCCCCCCTTACCCCAGGCCTCTTCTCCTTTACCCTAGGGGGGGGTCTTTTTTATATATAGCGGGACCGCAGTATATGAACCACGGATGGGCGGGGGACCACTGTACTGACACAACAGAGAAGCTCCACATTAGTACAGACCATGGAAAAAAATCTGCCAACATTTCAAATTGGATGTATGAACATATATCTTCAGGTAGTTTAATTTACTATCCATGACCTTCACCACCCTTTACTCTCAGCAGTCCACTAAAGGACTACTTCTGCTCTGGGACTCAACTACATTGATATCTGCATTATATTATGTTTTAAACCCGTCCCTTGGCATCTTGCAGGCAATAGTGCACACTGCTTTCTCTTTGAATCATCCCATGCCTGCATCACTTCTATCATCCCACTTTTTGCTTTTTTTCCCTCCTCCACTGGTCTCTCTGCATAATCAGCTACCCTTCCACACACCCATTTGCTTCGTCCCTGTGCACTCTTCTTTCTGAGTTGCCCCCTCTCTCCACCTTGACAACACGGACAGGACAACACGGAGACTTTTCACTTTTCTACCCATCAACAACCAAGAAATCATCTTAGGTTGCAATCCTGTGCACGTTTTACAAGGCAGCAAGTCCCAGTCAACACCACCTGGCTTGTTTCTGAGCAAACATATGTACAATGGTGCTGTTAAACACAAATGCATGTGGCATGGAAACCTGGCTAGGAAAAAGTATGCCAACTCTATTGTGTATCTAGGTAGAGAAGAACAATGCAGGCATATTTCCCTTCTCAATTACATCTTCAGGGGGTGAGATGGGATTAATCTTTCTCAAGCAGGCAAGAAAACATCAGAAGGCGCAAACATTTGGTAAATATAGAAGGCTACAACTGAAATGGGCTTCTCATGTGCCAATTTCGTTTCAGTGTTTACATAGGACAATAGTATCGGATAGAATTTTACCCTTCAACAAGCGTTTATTTCTATACAGGGTTTGTTGATTACATTCGAGACAGATTTTAAAATAAATTCTAAGACTCATTAATATTAATTATTGGAGAACAAATGGCACCCTTCAGTTGATGGCACAACGGTGGCACAAACGGCTGGAAGCATTCACTCCTTGTGTTCACTTTGAATCAAAGTCCATTGAATTCAGTGGGATGTACCCCAGTAATCTTGAACTCCTTTGCATCACATTTTTACAATGCAAGGGAACAGAAAACTGATATTAATCTGCCCACCCCAACCCTCCCATGTCGAATGTTTAAGTAATACAGGGAATCTTGGTAATGTCTTATGAAAATACATGAGACAGTACAATTCAGTAGAAAAAAAAAGAAGGGGGTGGGCCCTGTGGCCATCACAAAACACAATTGCAAAAACAGGTTACAGGCAATACCTTTATAGTATAGCAGGTGAAGGAAATGAATTATAATCTAAGACACTGTAGTTAACTCCATCTCTACTATTAACTCAGTAGCCCAGCAGTTACTCATCATGATAGCAAGATCTACTCACAATTCTTCTTTCAGCACATCAAAATTACAGAAACAGGTTGGTTTGGCTCAAGTTGATATAAATCATGATTTAAATTGTAAAAAAAATGTTTTGGGGGGAGGAAATTTAAATTTTTAAAAAATGATTTTAAATATTTAAATTTTGGATTTAAATAGTGATATAGATCAATTTGATTTTTAAAAATCACCATTTTTTTTTTATCCACCACGTATAGGAATCTCTTTTAAGGTCATATTATAGGGGAAAAAAGAAAAGAAAATGTCAAGTATTTTGAACGTCCAAAAGCACTAGATAGCTCATTCCAGCCAGAGGAAAAATTGAAAAGAGGCTTCTGGGGAGAGCACACAATTGATCCCATATGGTGCTGGCAAGCGGAGACGGTTGTTCCAAGCACACACAGCAAAAAATATGTCTCAATTTACACAATGACTCAGCAAAAAAAAAAAAAAAAGACCCAGAGACTACTTAGCACTGCACCACATCGAGATCTCTGCAAGGGTTGGTGGCTCAGCTCTTTCAGCTAGCAATTTAATCTCGAGAGCAGATGTTGTCTCTGCTGCTCATATATTCTGGGATTTCAAAATTGATAGCTGGTGGGAAAAAGGCTGTCTCCTTCCCCCATCATGGAATTGAGACACTGTTTGTGTGGGATTCATATATCAGTCACAGAATATGTGGCCTTAAATTGAGCTAATTGCAGTCATGTGCATAAGCTTCCCACGGGAAACGGAATAAAAATCCCTCTATTTTTAACCTTCCTATACTTGCTCAATAGGCACCCCAGCCATCGCGCTTGTTGAAAAGCAGCTCTGATGTTTGCTTTCTGTTTGGGTGCGAAGGGGTTAACCAATGAAAAAAAAGGTATTAGCGCTTCGGGGATGTTCTCTTACCTTGGGGTCACTTTGTGAATGGCAGTGAGAAGGAAGTGCTTCAAGATGAACTAAGGATATCTGATCTCGCCTGATTTCGGAATGTAAGCAGGGTCGGCCCTGCTTAGTACAGTGGTACCTTGTATAAAGGAATTAATTCGTTCCAAATGAAATTATGTTAAGCAAATTTTCCTTTATACAAATTCCCATAGGAATGCATTGAAAGCAGAGTAATCCCATTTTTATGTTGTACGGATTTTCCCCATAGGCAATTATGTTAAGCAAATTTCCCCTATCTCTGGAATTTTTTATGTTGTACAAATTTTCTGTTATACAAGCTGTCTGTTATACAAGGTACCACTGTACTTGGACGGGAGACCACTAAGGAATACCAGGTGCTGGAGGCGCCTGCAGTAGGAACTGGCAAACCACTCCAGGATTCCTGCCAAGAAAACCTCCAGGGACATGGAGTCACGAAGAGTCGGTCACGACTACAATGATGCAACACACACACACACACACACACACACACACACACACACACACACAGTGAGAAGGAAAGGGTATCGTGCACACCCTCTTGGCTGCTGCCATGTCAACATTCAGGATGCCCCTAGCTATGTAAAGCTTAGCATCCTTTCTCCTGCTAGCAATGCAGACACAATATTTTGCAGCAATACTGGGCCATTTGCTGGCTTTCTGGATCATGGGTACAGAAGTACAACATCCCACGTTCATAAACCGGAGGTTTTCTTTTTTAAACGAATTAAATAATATGTCTTCCTTTGAATCTGAAGACAGCCCTTACACAACCCATGAACAAAGGAAGCGGCCTTAAAGAGAGTCAAATCACTGCTTGGTTCATCTAGCCTCGTTAAATCAAAATCATACAAGCCACAGAAAGGTGGATGTGGCAATCTTCAAAATGTACATAAACACCAAATTATTGGTGCATAATTTCACAAGTGTCAACAATGGCATGAAATCCTAGCAGCACTTTCAGTATCAAAATCCGAAATGACTCAGAGCTTTTAAGAATCATCCCAGAAAGTAAACCAAAGTACTGCATCAGTCTGGAAATATTTGAGCAAATGCTTTTGCTATTTTACGAACAAAGGGTGGCTCTCTTTCACTACAGCCGTCAAAATGTAATATAGTTCCAGATGGGTGTTTACCAATTTATGCATTATCATTTCCCTGTTGTTGTTGTTGTTGTTTCAATACAATTCAGCAATCAGGTATATTATCCAAGTTAGTCAAAATAATATTTGCATCTTTTGGAGGAAAGATGTTTTTGCGGAAGGAAGGGTGGAAAGATGGAAGGAAGGAAGGAATTATGCTTCTCCTTTCCAAATGTACCAGACAAGCCGTAACGCCAACAGAGAAGGCAGAACAACTTGCTAGTTGATAACTTCCTCAAACATAAGAGGAAATAAACACTCAAGCATTACACCTTAGAAATGCATCTGTTTATACAAAAAACACCATTTCCAAATCGCAGATCTTTTACGCCAGTGCTTCCCAACTTTGGGCCGTCAGGTGTTCTGTTTATAAACTCCAACTCCCAGAAGCCTTCTGCACTAGCGGTACTAGCCAGGACTTCTGGGAGTCGCAGTCCAAGAACATTTGGGACACCCAAGGTTGGGAAGCACTGTTTCAGATGGATCACAATGGTTTCTCTCTGCCTTCTATAAGACTTCAGTGTCTTTCTGTAATGCAACAAACTGAAGTCTAAGTTCTGGATATATTTAGCACTTAGATAGTTCTTCAAGGTTTTCATAGCACTGTATATACATTGTCTTTTTATAACCTCTTAAAACACAGTTTGACCCATCAGAGATGAAGGTGTCTCACTACTAAAGACTTCTCATTGAATAAGCAAGTGTTGTCATTTGTACCACAAAGACATAAGCACAGCTCGCACAAATGATGTGTGTACGCTCTTCAAGCTAAAAGGAATCTCAGTGTGAACAGTTCAACTCGCCACAATTCACTACTGATGTACGACATACGGATCTCGTCAGCATACTCGGAACAAGGGATTCTTCAAAGAATACCTAAAAGCTCCTTTACAATGAAAACAAAGATATGACACATAGAATTTGTAGCCCATTTTCTCCAAAGGAGAACCAAGTTGCCATGCAAATCTAGTGGTGCCACCAGATCAAAATAGCATGGGAGGAAAATGCCACATTCCCCCCTCCCACTTTTTGCATCGCTTCATACAAACAGCTTGTCAGGCGGAAGAGACGCCTTGCCATGACACCGAAACTGAGCAGTTGTGACTTTTTCCAAGGCACATTACCATAGGCGACTGCTTTATTTTTTTAGAGTCTCAAAGAAAGTTTACTCTGGCCCCAAGGACACAACTGTAGATGCAAAGGCATTCACATGTCTGTGTTCCCATTTGTGCCTCTAGGGAGATGCTGGTGAAAAAAAAAATCCAGAACAAACACATACCTGACTAAGGAGAGGGAGCGTTAGTCTGACATCTTGCTGTTCCTTTGGGCTTGTACGAAGCAAAGAGTCATATCTGATGTGACCTGCATGGACATAACAGAGCTATTCATTAATTATCATTGTGGCCTCAATGATATAACAAAGGCAATTATATGCGACAGAAGTACTGCACATCCACAGAATGTGAACACGGGTGTTAATTTGAACGGAATTTTGGGGAATTTTCGTTCTGACCTCTAATTTCCTTCTTAAGATCAAGCACCTAGATTCTCCCCTTTCTCTCTGGGGGGAAAGGGGGGGCTTTGCATTTCTGTAAACAGAGGTTGCTGCTACTGATAGATGTTATCTGCCATCAGCTGCTTCAGGAAATCTCAGATTCGAACCATTTGTCCCTGCCGATCTGTTTCATTTTGTTGTCCAGCTGTCAATTGCCTTTCCTTCTATCTCCCACCCCCACCCAGACTGGGATCTCACAACTGGGAAACACAAATACTGTAACAGAAAGTGTACTTGACAATGCCTTTGAAGACTGGCTGGAAATGTCAACTGATCTAGGATTCTGTAGATTAAACTGATGTGAAACACAATCTAGCCAGGTTCAAAACATTTCTATCTAATGTTCTTGAGTTCAACTGACTGCTGTTGACTTTTACAAAGCACCCAGCACTGCCATTTTGAATATGCTCCCCATCCTCCTGACCTGCTGTCCACATAAGAGATGGAGACAAGCTGAAAAAAGTTTGATGAGTTCGGCCGATTTGTCAAAATTCGTCAACTTGTATCCATCATAGCAAACATCCCGTACAAATACAAATTTGACGTATTTTTAGCAATTTCTGATTTGTTGGGTTATAAAATGGCTCCAAGGCACCTAGAGACACCAAATTTGGAGGGAAGCACCCCCTGACTTTCCTCTACAACCCTCCAAGTTTGATGAAGATTGATGTTTTGATTAGGTTTCCTTAACCCAGTTTCTAAAGGACACTTTCCTGTGGGTGGCACTTATGCAGGGGTGTAACTCATAGGTCTGAAACCCAATTGTCACCAAACGTAGAGGGCTTGTAGAAGACAGTTGGGAGAACTTTCTCTGCAAGTATGGTACTACATAGGCACCTGGTGGGGCACTTTCCTGTAGGGCAACTGTTTGGGGGTTTATAGTTCAGACATCTGAACACCTATCCTCACCAAACTTTCAGAGCTTATTGATAGATGGGAGTTAGAGGCAGCATCCCTGAAAATTTGGGGCCTCTGGTTGCTAGAGGGTTCTCTTTAGAGCATTTTAAAGAGGAAGACAAGATGGTTTTTCATTTCTCACTTGAAATCAATTGATTCTTCGATCTCTCAGCCTGAATAACACATGAATCACGACAATTGTTTTTCAAATTCCTCTTCATCTTCACCTCTCAGTCTGGATACACGGCCCAGAAGTATATCATTACTCTGCAGAACATTTGAAATCTTAACCAGAGCAAAGGCTACATGCTCTGGCTAGCATCAAAGCTTGGACAAGTTATCACCAAACCATTGGGGCCAAATCTTGCCGTAGTGCGGAAACTGCATTTATCCTGGTCTGGTTAGTCCTTGAGTAGGAGACCGATTGGGGAGGCCAAAGTAAGGCTAGGAAAGAATTTTGCTTAAAACCCAGAAGCATTACTGCCAGTGAGACCTGACAACACTGGATCACATGGGTTTCAGAGTCTGGCTCAGTACTAGGTGCCTCTCTAGATGACAACTCCCCAATCCTCGCTGCCAAGGACATTCTTGGAAATCTTCCCCCAAATTAAGTTTTCCAAGTTCTTGCTGACATGGACCAAGATTAAACTTGGTGCCTCTACCATATCAGTCCCACATCGGCATAGTGACATCACTCCACCACTCATGGCTGCTACGTGCTCATTGAAAACCAGATTTCCTGCCTTATCTGATTGGGTCCCTCTAACCATATGTTGGTGGGATGTTTTGCAACCCTATTTTACAAATAGTTAGACACCACTGCAAACTGGCTCTGGTAACCACATCATCAGCATCCCCTCTCCCAGAAGAAGGACAAGCTTCTGGGAGCTTCCTTCTCTAGTTCTGTGGGAAAGCAGCCGTGGCAGCTGCATGAAGCTCTATCTACCTCTAAGTGCCCAATTAACCCCCTCTTGATCATTCGTCCCAAGTATCCCACTCTCAAGGTCACAGTTGCTCTCCTAGAGCTAACGGTTGGATTTTCTGTAACCGAATATTCAGTATAATCCTAACGTTACATATTTTCCATGGAAGCTTCCCTTTCAAATGACCAGCTGTACTTGGGAAAACCAAGTAACGATTTTGAAACTGTTACACTAGATTCCACAGTTTTTTCCCCCCTGGCATTTTAGTTTTACAACATATAATTTCATGATGCTTTCATCTTACACCTCCTTCTTTCATCCATTAAAAACAGTATCCATCATCAATTGTTTAAGAGTGCCACTTCCCTGATCTCTCCCTAAACATTTCTAACCAAAACAGCTCCCAAATCCTGCATTTCGTAAAAGCCTCCAGGAGCAGTGATTCATCTTTTAAATTCTTTGAAGGGTCTTCCTGTAGTATAAAGAACAGTGGTTCCCAACTTTGGGTAATCCAGATGATGTTGGACTGCAGAAATCCAAGCCAGCATAACTAGTGGTGACAGGTTCTGGCCTGGGAACTGCAATCCAAAAACATCTGGAGACTCAATGTTAGGATCCACTGGTTTAGAACAATACTCATTTCTCAAAACCAGAAATTCAGGCAATTTAACTTCACTTTTTTAGTTTCACTTCACTTCAGCAGAGTCCATGGGCAGAACTTTGGCCACAGGACCTACTGATGCTGGCCACCTTTGCTTTAAGACGAGACCTTGCTGCTCACAGGTAAGGAGTGTGCTAGTTCTACCTGGAGAGGTGGAAGTGGCTGAGGCACTCTGCTGGACGCCCAGGCGGTGCATGGGCTGCACCATCCTGTATGATGCTATCACATCATGGAAGGCTGACAAATGTTCTCCAGAACTTGGGAGCCTGCTTCTAGCTTGCAATCCCTTTCAAGTCCCAGCCACACTGGGTGAAACCATGATGTCACTGAGCCTATTAACCTCCAGTCCTCTTGGTGGAGGAAGGGTAACAGTTCTGCTTCAAAGGCTGATGAGGAACCAGATCTGGTCAAGAACTGGATGCAGAGACACTTAGAAAAGCTTGACTGCCGAACAGAAAAGCCTCAGCATATATCACAGACCAAATATAAACATTAATGCGATTATGGAATTACTATCTGAAATGATTCCAAATTGTTCACCAACATCCTACACATTCTTAGACCCAACAAATTCTGGCTCTGTTCAGGATCACACAAGCAGGTCAATAAATTCTTATTTTCTTCCATAATTTTCTTCCACAGCAACAGTAACAGCATTCACTCCAGTGCTGTTCCCTCAGACTGACTAAGCTGCTTGGATGAGCACTGAAATGTTTCGATCTCACAAGAAAAGAAGTCGAGTTGCCGTGACTCAACTTTCAGATAACCTCAGAATCTTCACAGACATTTCCTCAAATCTATTTTGACTTACTGTAACCCTGGCCAGGATTTTGAACACATATTATTAAGCACAATCTAGGAGGTGGTAACTAGTGACTGTCTTCTTCCTCTAGAGAGGGAGCACAAACTGGAAAAATCTTGAGGTGGCAAAAGGATTAAATAATTCCAAATACCCACCCTTACTTAAAAGATATTAGATTCCATATTTTGCTATTCAGACTTTTAACATTACTCAGAAAAATCTGTTCTTCTTCTTCTTAGCTACCATCTTTCAGTACCAGTGCCAGTCTGTGTACTCACTCCACTGTCGCCAAATTTTTACAATTATTAAAAAGAAAAGTCCCTCAATCTAATTTCTTGTTAATTCTGTACACATAGACAGAAAGATGAATGTCTTTCAGAAAAGAATGACTGGCTGTCTAAGTCAGAAGAATTCAGAAGCTCCTTCCCAGGCCATCTGTCTAGCTGGCTCTAATGAATAGGAGACCTTTGATCTGTTTACAATTTTTTTCTAGTATATGGGATGCAATGGTTTGATGATAGTTGCTCCAATATGTAAACAGCCTCACTTAGTAGGAAATGGCTAGGTGGACAAGACATCCCATTGGCAATTTCCCTAACTCTTTGTCATTAACCTTAAGCAGCATGATGAACATTACATGTCCAATGAGCGTACTCATTGATCCGTTTCCAAGTGAGTGCACACAAATCCATACCAAGTTGATATCTTATTAAGACAAACAAAATGACACAAAGCAGTGCGTAGCAACACAAAAATAAGCAGGATTTCAAGGAATCTACATCATGCAAGATATAAAAAATAAGCAAGATGGGAGAAAAGGAGGGGATAGATGGGGGGCTCGAGGTAGAATGGTAAGAACTTGTACAGTTGTCCCGCACCCTTTCGCGGTTCATATACTGCGGTTCCGGTATATCGCGGGTCTTCAGTATATGAAAAAAAGGCCCCCTGGAGTAAGGACGAAAGGCCTTCCCAGGCCCGTCGGAGGCCCCAAAAGTGCTTCAAATATTAGTTTCTTCTAAAATGTCGTGTGTACGAGAAAACATGTCAACTTCAATAGGGTCGCTCCCTGTTATCAAAGCTTCAACCAAGAGCTTTTCAGAAAGTGCAAAGTTTCTGTAATGATGTTTCATCAGAAGAACTGCCTAGGGAATTCCTTTCTGTCTCAGCACATTATAATGTGTTGAAACTACTAAAAAGCAGAGGAGAGGAACGCAGCTGACAGATCTTTTGGTAGTCCCACTGTCATCATGTTCTCGGATACTATGATCAAAGGAACAAGACTCTTGATTATTACCAACGGCCAAATGTTACTGCTGAAGGCTTCTGGGAATTTCAGTCCAGGAACATCTGGGGACCCAAGGCTGGGAACCATTGGAATAGATCAGGCATGTCCAAACTTCAGCCCTCCAGGTGTTTTGGACCATAACTTCTACAGTCCTTTGCCATTGGCAATCTAAGCTTAGAATTCTGGGAGTTGTGGTCCAAAACATCAGGAGGGCCGAAGTTTGGACATGCCTGGAATAGATAATCTGAATCTACATGGAGTGTCAGTATGACTCAATAGAATGCAGATTGAAGGGTGATGGCTTTAAGGACTGGGGCAAATGAATTAAATTAATTACAGCATCCCTTAGTTTCTCAACACTACAGAGTAGAGAGAGGAAAGGAAAGTGTGTGGTTATAGCTCTAAGAAGGATAGGGAGGGGGATATTGCAAGATGAATGATATTGACGGAGACAAAAGAAAAAATGGAAAGAAAAGAAAAAGCTAATTGTCGAAGGCACTGCAGTGATTAAATGTGGCTTTCTATCCAACTGGATCCCACAAAAGCAAAGGGCACAGAGACTCAGAGGTAGAGAAACTCGTTCTCCGTTTACAAGACCTGATCTTTCAACCTTCTGGAAATCTCAATGTGGTGCCCATGAATCAGAAACATTCCTGGCTCCTCTCCAATCCCAATCTACAGGTTATCTCTGCCCCGGAGCGAACGTATTAAGCAGTGCTGAGAAATCAGCATGATGGATAAAAATGTCAGTCTACAGAGAGACAAGGTCATATTTCTCGGTAAAGGTAGTCAGCGCATGTCAATTCAAGGTGCAGGCTGGAACCTGTATGACTAAGCAAACAAACCAAAACACAATCCATTCTACAAAACCTCCTGTGAACCACCAACACCATCAAAACAATGTATCTGGGGACTACGAAAAGAACCTTCTTTATCACTTGCCAGCTTTCAGGGAATGTCCTGGCCTTTTTATTTTATTAGCTAATCCATTCGCCAAAGTAATGCCAATTGCATTTGCCAAGTGATAATTTCATCAACCAAATGGCAATTTGGCTGTCAAATTCAAGCAACAGTTAGCACAACAGCCCAGACCAGAGGAAAACCAGGGATTGAAAGCTAAAAAAACAATCATAAGAAACAGATGCTTATTTTAAAGGACTACAATGAGATTCATAGACGAGAGTCTTGTTCCAAGACTCTAACCGCTACACAACACTGCATGGGTCCTGTGAGATGATCTAGACTTGGCTCTTCCCTATTCATTCATTCATTCATTCATTCATTCATTCATTCATTCATTCAGAGTATTTTTACCCTGCCTTTCAAAAAGGACCCAATATACAGTCCAGTACAATTAAGACATATTCAAGTTTAAGAACTTACAGCATTAGAGGGCAACATTAAAAGCTAAACACCCTAGTCCAACTATGTTACACTAGTCTAGACTAACACTTCCTCCCCTGGTATGGTGAAACCACCTTCACCAGCCCAGTCAGCATCCTGCCTAATAATTATATATTAATTATTTTATTTATTGGACTTTTATATCTCCCATCTAGCCCTAGGGCTACTCTGGGCAGTTTACAACATCGAATAGCATAACAAATTAACAAAGTAACATATTTAACAAACCAAAATACAAGCAACATAATACAGTGGACCCTTGTATAACAAACAGTTTGTATAATATAAAATCTGTACAACATAAAAAATTCTGGAGATAGGGGGAAATTTGCTTAACATAAATTGCCTATGGGGAGAATCCGTACAACATAAAAATGGGACTACTCCGTTTTCAATGCATTCCTATGGGAAATCTGTACAAAGGAAAATTTGCTTAACATAATTTCATTTGGAACGAATTAATTCCTTTATACAAGGTACCACTGTATAGGCAAAATATAAATAATTAAAATAATAATTATTTTAATTGTCGACTTGATGTTTGTTCACCGCCCAGAGTTCCTCTGGAAGATGGGCAGTAAATAAATAAATAAATAAATACCCAGACAGCAGGAGTGGGTGGAGGTCAAGGGGGGGTCCCAACCCAGAGGACCCTATGGCAGGGGGGGTTGCCCTGCCTCAGCTTTGCAGGAAGGCAGGGGGGGCGTGGCCTCAAAGAGGGAGGAGCCCAGAAGAGCTGGGCGGGGGGGGAGAGGAAGGGCGGTGCCCAACGGGGCGTGGCTGAGGGCAGGGCGTGGCCCAGAGGGGCGGGGGCTCCCACTCTCATGGGCGTGGCCAGCTCGGCTCCTCCCACCCTCCCTCAGAGACTCACCTCAGGGCTCTGCCGACCAGAGCGGTGGCGGTGGTGGAGGAGGAGGTGGAGGGCGGAGGCGGCGGCCACATCCCGGCGGGACCAGTGCCGAGCCGGGCCCATCCCGGGGGGGGACCCGTGGTGTGCCGTGCCGTCCCCCTCAGGGCTCGCCGGAGGGAAGGAAGGAAGGGCGGACGGACGGAGGGAGGCCGCCGCCGCCGCCGCCGCCGCCGCCGTGAGGGGCAGAGCGCTCGAGCGCGAGCCGAGGCAGCGAGCCGGGGGAGGCACTGCGCATGCGCCCCCGGCGCGCGGCCCAGGCCCGCCCTTCGCCCCGCCCCAGCGGCGCTCGCAATCTCGCCATAGGAGGAGCCGCGGCGCATGCGTCCTTGTGATGGGCACCCCCCCAAAGGGGATACGGGGAAGAAGGAGGAGGGGGTGACCGCCGCACAATAAGGGTGCCCGTTCGGTTCCCGAGACAGAGGGGGGGGAGAGACAGGGGGAAGGGGAGACTTGATCAGGCACGAATCTAGCCCAGGAGGTGAAGAAAGAAAACAAGGCAGGATAATAGAGGCCCTGCGGGGAAAGCGGCTTCCCTGCTCCTCCTGGCCTTTGGGAGGGGGAAAGGATCGAATGGGAGCCGGACGTGGTGCTTTCCCCATCCCATCAACTGTGTGCCTTGCTCCCCTTCGGGCAGGCTCAGTCCGGGGGAGCCGAGCGTACCTCCAAGACTCTTGGCTCCTTTTTGCAGGAGAAGCTGGTCCGTGATCGCAGCCAAGGGGGATCTCATGTGTTTTTGTTTTCTCCCTCTCCCTCCAGCTCATCTCCAAAACCTTTCCCTGAATGAGGGACTATTTATTTATTTATTTATTTATTTATTTATTTATTTCTACCTACTTTGTGACTTATAGATGGACCACAATGCCATGCATGATTGCATGGACTGATCTCAAGAACACCAGTGTTGACCAAGTTACTTTCCATCCCTCCTAATGAATTTTTTGTCTTTCTTTTTGGTGTGCTCTAGGTAGCTTGGAGGTTGGAACCATGGAAGGATAGAAGGCTGAGTCAACCCTGAGCTGGCTACTGGAGCCCATTGGGATTGAACTAAGGTCTTGAGCAGAGTCTTGACTGCAATACTGCACTTTAACCACTGCACGACCAGGCTCTAGGAAAGGTTTACTTGTTGAAAGACTGACTCTGGGCCTTCATTGCATTGATGAGGGACACAGAGGTCTCCTTTGTGTTTCCCATCTCTCTAGAGGAGACACGCTACAAATGAATTGTCTATTAATGCTGCTTTAACCACCTTGACCATATGCAAAGTCACTTAAACAAACACTTGTGTTCTTCACAGCAACCAACGAGAATGAGCAGCTGGCCTAGATTTGCCCCGCAGACTTTGCATAAGACTCCGGTTTTGAGTCTAGATCTCCCTTTCAAGTGTAAAGAGCAACCAAAGAAGTGGAAAACTTGGTTTCATTCCTAGCAAGAAATGCAAAAAAAGATCCGCGAGGGAGCTATCCATTTTCCCGACAGCTGTGCACATGACGTTCTTGTGGGTTTATTTGGAAACAAAGCCCACAGTGTTCAAGGGGCCTTTTCCCCCATTCAGTGGCAGGCTGAAGAATTCATTTCATCTTTTCAACAATCTATTGATTTCATATGTCCGCCAGGTGGTGCATTTAATCTATATGAGGCCCTGTCCTGAAAGGAACCCCCCCCCCTCCCCGAGAGCAGATGTGATTCTAACTTCTCCTGGACCTCACTCAAAACATGCAGTAGTACAAGTTTGTGCACTAAGGTGCTGGACTTTTTATGATGTTTACATCAGAAGTACAAATTGTTTTTTTTTAAACAACACAAAAACCCAACTCAAAATATGCTTGAAAACTCTTGTGCTTAAACACTTTCTTGCATACAAGTAGAGGCAACATCTTAGGCAGATAGTTAAGTGTTGAAAAAAAGACAGTTTTTTTTTTAAATCGATTGTTGCGATGTACACCTATATTTCCATTTTCTTCCCACATAAAAATATACTCACATAACACAAATGCTGGTGTTTTCAGGGGGACCAGTTCAGGGAATCTGATGACAGTACAGTAGGACCCGCGTATCCACTGATTTATTATCCACTGATTCAGTTATCCATGGTTGGTGGGGGGGGAATTAAATAATTTAGCAGCCACAAAGCAAACTATTGTCACAAAAAAGCAGCTGTAAAGCAAGCTGTTGTCACAAAGAGCATCTGTAAAGCAAGCTACTATCACAAACAGCAGCCATAAAGCAAGCTACTGCCTCAAAGCGGCAGTCATAAAGCAAACTACTGTCTCAAAATAGCAGTTGGGGGGTGGGTGGGCAAGCGTTCTCTCTTATCCACAGTTTTCATTATCCACGGGAAAGCCTGGAACCAATCACCAGCGGATACTGGGGTCCTACTGTATTGTGTTTCTTAAATTAACCTTCCTCAGCCTGAGATGAGGGCCCAAGCGTGCACTCACTGGACTGAGGCAGGATGAAGGAGAATTATTCTTAACAACACCCAGGTGGTCATATTTTCAGGATGAATGACTTGGATATTGCCTTACTTAAGACACTGATGAAACTCAGCAGCTAGTGTTTGATGGTGCACAGTTGCTTGCTTCAGCTGTGGTCCAGATGTTTCCAAATATCTTCACATCTGTTTCTTTATATTTGGCTGTTTTTTTACTGAAAATACTGTAACCTTTTCCATCCTGCTTCCTAATCTCTCTTTTGCTACCATTCATTCATTCATTCATTCATTCATTCATTCATTCATTCATTCATTCATTCATTCATTCAT
>JAHTLZ010000213.1:4842977-4856478 GCA_023846285.1 Phrynocephalus versicolor | reverse complement strand
CTTCTTCTTCTTCTTCTTCTTCTTCTTCTTCTTCTTCTTCTTCTTCTGTTTTGGGTTCTGGTTTATAACTTGTAAACCATTTTCCCATTTGACAGAAATCAGTTTGCGGTATATAAACATAAACATAAATATAAATAAACAACAACACTGTAGTTCAAAATTGTACACCCCCACAAAAAAAAACACGTTTAAAAAGCATATACAGCTATTTCACAGAGGAAGAGAGGGAGCGTGAGAGAGGACAATTTTCTGTGGGGGGTACAGTTGCAAAAATAAGCAATGCCTTTATGGCATCATCACACAATAAACAAGCTTTCATGAATTAAGCACCACTTCCTCAGGTTTGTACGGTGTATGGGGATGTCTTCCAGAGTGTTGTCAGTTATTTCCACACAGTGCTGTGTGTAATGAGCCTTAAAGGTCCTTAGGACCATCTGATCTAGAAGATGAATTAGAGATGTTGTGTTTGGGGGGAAAACAAACCACTTTGATGCCTTCATCCTTGAATTCATAAGGTTCTAGATGGCCAAGGGCACAGCATTTATTGAACATATACTGTACTGTACATTTATTGGGGGAAACAATTGCTGTTCAAATCTGTGCAATCCAAGGGAGAAATGTAGATGAAAGTGTTGGAATGAAGAGGGTGTTAGGAATGAAACACATTTAAAAAGCAACACGAGTTTTAAAAATCCCCCTCTAATCTTCCCTCAGCTCCACATTTTGTTTTGCTGGTCACTTGGAAGTGTGCTGGGGCTTCCTCAGTGGTTGCTCCGGTGTGGCGTTCTGAAAGAACTGCGTTCCTGAAAGGAAAATGTATTTTCCATAACGTGTGGTTTGACCCTGGGCATGTATCAAGTTTTGCCTTCCCCCGCATTTGAATTTTTAGAAATACTTCCTGTTTGCTAAGAGATGTGCAGATTTCGGCCACGTTCCAATCAAGATACAAAGTGCCCATTCTTCCCCAGGAAAAACCCATGTTAGTCATGACCTTTGGGTGCTTTTACACGACCCCTAAAATCTGAGGCAAAGGGCTCCCAGATCTGGAGCTCAAAAATGTTTTCCCACCAGCTCCAGACTTTTAAAAAAAATTCAGTACGACCACGCCCATCTAAGCGCGTCCCAGTGCACTTTTCAAGTACCTGGCCTCCAGGAGGTAAAAAATCTTCCGATGCGGATTGTAAAGCTGTGAGTGCCGGGCTCCCTCACCTTCTGTTTGTTTTTTTTGTCCCCACCGCCCCTTTAAGAAACAGGAATCCCTATGGGGCTGCTCGGGGCTGCTTCGACCGGAAGAGGGAGGTGAGCCTGCATTTTTTTCTCCCTCCCCTCACGCAGACAGGAAGAATGGAGTGCGGAGGGGTGGGAACACAGGAAGAGCGACAAACCCCCACGATCTCTGGCCCGAATTTAAGTTGCCAACGGATTTTAGAGGTTGTGTAAAAGTGCCCTTTGGTTGCATCCTGGAGCAATAATAAAAATGTATTTAAAAAAGAAGTCCACCACATCGTACATTTAGAGTTAGTGGAGCTCATGGTCAAAGCATGAAGGGGATCTATTAAAAAAAAAGGAACTGCTAAAAAGTGAGAGAGTGTCCAGAGCCGGTCACTGTCAGGGCACGCTGAGATGTAGGACGGTCCCTTCCCAAAACAATCAGAGGAGCTGATGCAATCAACAGGGAACAGCCCCGTTCCCATGTCAAAAGTGAGAACTGCAATGATGAAGCCATTGCATTCCAATGTGACGGGCTCATGCAAAAGACAGCGGTGGCGTTCGGCACATTCTCCTCCGCCTTGGCAATTTCCCTTATGTGGAAGTGCCTGTCTTTCCAAGCCATTCATTTCCATCTGCCGTCACTGAGGTCCATCCACCTCCCCCCCCCCCCAACAGCTCCACTCTTACTCCAGACTGCCTTGTATGGTTTAATCCATGCCGCGCACGACGCCTTTCCTTGAACGATGAAAAACCCACATCGGTCCTTGTAGTCTAGACGCATCCGTTGTAGAGAAGCCTGGCCTGGCCATGAGAATATTCCCAGTTTTACCGCCCAAATGTTAGCCTTGTTAAATATATTTGGAAATATCCAATTAGAGTGGTGCAGGGGAGGAACTAATAATGGCAACAGTTGCTAGATGGGATATTTGCAAGGATTTGGAAGAATATACTAATAACTGATTTAACATGGAGGATTGGTGTAAAGCAGTGGTTCTCAACCTGGGGGTCAGGACCCCTTGGGGGGGGTCGAACAACCATGTCAAAGGGGTTGCCATGAGCCAGTGAAGAAAAAAGCACAAACAGCTTGGGTCTGGAGGAAGAGGGGGAGGAAGAGTGAGTTACAGCTTAATAGGCTGGAGGGGACATCAGTCAATGGCATCAGAGGCTGTGATTGGCTGAGGGTGCCTGTAGATCGAAGTTCTCTATGGCACCTGTGGCAGTGGCCTGCCAAAGGGGGGCTAGTGGCCTCTTCCAAGCAGGGCAAGGGGGTCACCACAACATGAGGAACTGTATTCAAGGGTCGTGGCATTAGGAAGGTTGGGAACCACTGGTGTAAAGAAATGTGGAATGTGGCTATTAATGACAAATTAACATGTGAACTGAAAGTTAGAAAGGGAATATTGTAAGCCAATTATTTTCAGGATATATGGAATGTTCCCCCTTAATATATGCATTTGGAAAATAAGTAAAGGTTCTATCCCAGGACAAGAATCATATTTTTGGAGAGAAACAATGCATGTAAATTAAAAAAGAATTCCCTGACGGTAGTGGGTGAATTATGTATTATGAGTTTTTATTTAAATTTGAATTCATGTTTTTGTTCTTAGCTATTTTGCTTTTTATTTCATTTTTGGCTTTCGCTTGCACTGCTATGGAATGAATTGAAAGTTGCTATATCCAACATTGCAGTTATAGACGAAAGATTAAACAGCTGGGAAGGACAGGATACAGTATTTCCTGTGGCTAGAGAACTGCACACAGTTTAATTGCATATAGTTACAAGTGAGCTTAAGGTAGAGATGGGAATGTACTCCCCATTTTGATGCAGTGGGATCATCCACTAAGGATACTTTAATTTCCATCCAAGATCTCCTCTCCCACACAAGTCCAAGATAAGTCCTAATATAATTTTTTTTTTGTATAAGATATCTCAGAGTGCCCCCATGCCAAACTAAGTGCAGGCCCATGCAGAGGCATGCCCAAAACATAGAAGGGCAAGTTGATTGATCCCAAAGATACAAGCAACCCATCCACTGCTACTTCACATGGCAGTTTCAATGCTGATGGCGACACCTTTCCAGCGAAGCACCGTTTGGCAGAGATGACATCTCAGTCTGGAAATAACATACCGCCTTTCTCAGGGTGGTAGGAACTACTGTCTCAAAAACCAGGATATAATCTTTGGGGCCTTCTCATTTACCGTCACCCAGGTCAAGATCTGTATCTCTGGCCTAAAGTTCAAGGTTTAACCATTTGTTCTCCAGAGCCGGTCTTCGTTCAGGACACCGTGTGATGATAGAAGGTTTCAGTTGGCTTATGCTTTCCGTTTTTAACCCCGAGAGGAAGCTGGGGTCTTTTTGTTTCCTGGTTTAAAGGGTTTATCAGGGCGGTGCAGGGTTACCTACTACAGTTGGCCAAACACTGGGAAGAGACAGGCAGAAGTCTCATCCTGCAGAGGATAAACTTGAAAGTTTAGGATGTTTCCCATTTCCTGCCTGTAGCTCATAAAGATAGGAGCAGTTCTTCAGAGGAGGCAAATAAACCTAATTCTTTCTCCAGTTTGATCTAGAGGAGAAGAGACAGGAAATCTTTGGCTATTGTGCTATAAACCACTGGGAGTCGGGTAAGGTGATGTGAGGGGCATGAGTGAAAGATCAGCAGTTTTAAGACCCATGGATTTTACAAGACAAAAGGATGAACCTCATCTGTTCTTGTGCTCTCCTCCGACTTGGTTTCCTTGCCTCTCCAAGAGCCAACTTGTGCTACATTCTGATCAAAACCAAACCGAAAGGGATTTCTTACATCCGCCCCCCTCAATTTGTCAAATTCAGTACGTGCACATATTCCCAAGGTGCACACGTTTCGAAACTGCTCGAGGTTCAGCTCAGTTCCATTTTTTTCAGAGGTCCCCCGTCCATTCAAAAGCAAAGACATGATGAAGCAGGATTACAGGCGTTGTGGAATATTTTAAATGTTTTGATATTGAACTAAATAATGTTTTTAACACACAGCAATTTAGGCATTTAACCAGCCCCGTGGCGCAAGTGGTTCAATGCCTGTACTGCAGGTAAAACTGTGCTCATGACCTGGGGTTCAATCCCAGGTAGCAGGCTCATGGTTGACTCAACCTTCCATCCTTCCGAGATCGGTAAAATGAGTACCCAGCTTGCTGGAGGGTGGGGGACAATATGTAGCCTGCATTACTGTAATTAAAATTGTAAACTGCTCAGAGACTACTCGAAGTGGTATGGGGTGGTATATAAGCAGAACACTTTTAGCAAATACTGGTCATTTTCTTCTTTCAACCCTGCTGTAATGCTGTAACTCTTTGCAGAACCTCATGCTTGTACTACAGGTAAAACTGTGCTCACGACCTGGGGTTCAATCCCAGGTAGCAGGCTCATGGTTGACTCAGCCTCCCATCCTTCCGAGGTCGGTAAAATGACTACCCAGCTTGCTGGGGGGGGGGCAATGTGTAGCCTGCATAATTAAACTGTAAATCGCCCAGAGACTACGTAAAGTGGTATGGGGTGGTATATAATCAGAACACTTTGCAGATATATAAGCAGATTTAGAAGGATTATCAAAAGTAGAAACTGGAGACTGCCCATGGATGTGAAGTCTTGGCCAAATGCCTTCCCCATGATAAGCCCTGCTTCTCCCTACTATATAGGGGTTAAGGAGTCCAATCAAGAAAAATGGAAGTGGCCACCCTATTCCATTGTAGGACCTATCATACATGAATCTAGCATACATGATCATATAGACTCTGTGTGATAAGTGTAAGCCACTTATAACCTTGTGTAATTGCATTGACACCAAGTTTTCAATGTTAGTTTCTATCCCTCATAACTTTTACATGGGATTTTTACTCTCTCTTTAACTGCTCGCATTCTCTTGTAGCTTTAATATTGTCTTTTAAATGCTGTAAGATGTCCCTCAATTCCCTGCTCTCATATTTGAATATGTCAATACTCTGAATATGTCTTAATTGTATTGGACTGTATATTGTCCCTCAGTACTGTAAGCCAACTTGGGTCCTTTTCCAAGGAGAAAGGTGGGGTAAAAATACTCTAAATAAAATTTAAAATAAACATACCATGGTTGAATAGCCCGAGATCCAAAGCTAAAATTCTATGAGTCATTTGAAAGAATCACATCACTTTAGGCAATAACTATCTGTTATGGACTTTTTTCCTGCATCCGTTTTCTTTTGAAATCTCACATTGACGATGCATAAATCGACAGATGTTGGTCAGTTCACACCGAAAAGGACTGGAGCCAGAATACCTTCAACATGGCTTATTTTCTAAATGAAGCAAAACAACTTGGGGAGCCGTGGAGCCATCACGAAAACCAAAGACAAAAATAGACCAGGTGATACCTTATGTATGATGCCAACTGGGCCGTTACAAGGGACAGCTCAAATCTCTGCCTGGGTTTTGCCCTCTTGGCTACCTGAATAATGACTTTCACAGAGGGAACATGAGAAACAGAGGAGATGCGGAGCCAAACGGAATAATGATTTAGAACGAAGAGGATTGCGACCGAGACAGCATACCAGACCCACATTTTGCCTCCTCCCAGCCAGCAGTACTTGGCCTAAAACCAGCTGGTCGTTCCAGCAAGAGAAGAACCAGGGAAGAGATGAGAACTTCATAAGCCAACAGCTGTGTGAGTTCCATTGATGAAATGGCTCTACCTGAGTAGGGACTGTGGAGATAACTCTTATCGTGGACCCTTGTATAACAAAACGGTTTGTATAACATGAAATCTGTACAACAGAAAACATTCCGGAGATGGGGGAAATCTGCTTAATAGAATCTCCTATGGGGCGAATCTGTACAACATAAAAATGGTCGCGATTAGGGATTACTCTGTATGGGAAATTTGTATAAAGGAAAATTTGCTTAGCAGAATTTCGTTTGGAATGAATTAATTCCTTTATACAAGGTACCACTATACTTCATTTTTCAAAGGCAATGCCATGCATAAAATGTTGGTCCCTGTTGGGCAAGGTTGCTAACGTCTCTCTCTCTCTGTGTGCTTTTTTCTTTAATTTTGTTTTCTCTCGCATTTCAGTGCCTCCCCCCCCAAAAAAAAAAAAAAAAAACAAATCAAAAACATATCCACAGAGGTACAAGATTGCTTGAAGAGAACCCAGAAAGGGTTTTTTTTTAATTAAAGCAATTTGTCTCCGCTAATATCTGCCATGTTGAAAATGAATTCTGACCAACCTCATTTTGACGTCAGACAATAGCTACTCACGTTACATGCTGAGGTGCTCCTTCTTTTCCTCATTACTATCTGAATACGGGGTGGGGGGTGGGGAGGAACCCTACATGCCTTAGAACTGCATGGAAAAAGTATTGTCAACATTCATGTAACATAGTTGTGAAATGCTCTTAAACAGGGACTTGGAACACAACTATAAAACATTAGTTCTTAACACTAATGAACTAATACTTGTAACTTTGCTCATACTTGTAACAATACAGTAGGACCCTGGTATCCACTGGGAATTGGTTCCAGGCCTTCCCCTGGATAATGAAAACTGTGGATAAGAGATAACATCTGTCCACCCACTCCCAAACTGCTGTTTCCTGACAGTAGCTTGCTTTATAACTGCTGTTTTGAGACAGTAGCTTGCTTTACAGATGTTATTTGTGACAACAGCTTGGTTTACATCCTGCTTTGTGGCTGCTGAATTATTAATCTTTTCCTCTGAAATAACTGAATCAGTGGCTAATGAATCAGTGGATACGGGGGTCCTACTGTAGTTTTGAAATCTGACCATTACACAAGAATTGCCTAGTGCATGATCGTTCAAGAGCATGGATCGAGGAAGAGGAGCATGCTCCCTGGAGTGTTATTGCAGCTACCAAAAGGATGTAAATAAGCTTCCTCTTAAGGAATTAAATCAGAATCTTCACTTGCTTATATGACTGCACAACCGTAGTTGCACCAGCATTTCCAATGCTCTTCTCGGAAGGCCCTTAAGTGAAGAGTCACCAGCGGTGGCAATCTGGGGAAGGCTTCCCAGAAGTGGAGAAGCTATTACATACAGTATTCGCCTTCATGCACTTGGTTTTCCTCCACCAATTTTGACACGGGTAATTTGTTTGGCTCCTCTCGCCCTGAAAGCCAGGAGGTGGGGATGCTCTTAGCCTGTGCTGTTAGTTTGGCAAGGGGTCTTAGCACAAAACCCAGTTCTGCCTTAAAAGCTGGAAGAAGGTTTTTCAAAGTGCATTCCTTGGTCAACCCTCTCTCCCCGGATGGCATCAGATAGAAAAGATCGCCCATCTTCCACTTCCTAAAGCTGCTTTGTCCCAAGCCGGCCACACGTGAGCGGCTGTAATGATCGCCCCCATTCCTCTGTCTGCGTTTTTGCATTCCTACAGGCACGAAGGGCCAACCTTTCAGGCTGCACCTCCTTCCCTATTCATGGTCAGCCAACAGAAAAAGGTCTGCTTCTTTCCATTAGTAGCTGGGCCCTTTTATAGAGAGAGCTGTTGTGTAGCTGAGATGTGGCAGATAGAGGAAACTCATCACCGCCTTTGGCAATGTTGGCCACCTTTTTTTTAAAGAGCTGGGCCATAAAAGGTTGTCATGGCCCATGTTGAGCCCTCAAGTCTTGATCCGTTGCTGACCTTTGCTCTCCTAATGGAGGAAAGGCGATTCCCTGCTTGGATGGGAAAGAATATGAGGTTCAACAGGTCGCCAGCGGACAATACCCCACTTCGTCAGCAGCCCGTCAAATGCGGTGGATTACAGGCATCCCTTTTGGACTGGAAAAAGCTGGCCTCTTTCATGGCCATGGCGTAAGAAGAATCTGAAGGCCTTTTATCCAGCAGCGAAACTGGAAAGTTGGAAACGGTTTCCAAAAAACACGCAGCAAGGCATCTCGGAGGTTTGGGGTGGGGGTGGGGGAGAAGGTGTCAGTAATGGACCCCTCATTCCATCTATTGGGAGTTATTTAAAGTGGCCAAAACAGTTCCTATGGAATTTCTTAGGAATTAGTTGTATTCCATGAATGAATTAGTCACAATCGGTATATTGAAATGTGTGTGTGTGGTTTTTTTTTAATACATGTATAGCACAAGTATATATATATATATATATATATACTTGTGCTTAGTTTTATATATATATAAAACTAAGAGAAGATGGGAGGGAGGCCGGCATGGACGGATGGACTGACTAACCGATTTTGGCCCCAAATGGCAAAATCACACATTTTTTACTCAGCTCAGCCAAGCTGGAAAAATACTCAGTATATTTTTTGAAAACATCTTCACATCCAAACAAAAATGATGAGGAATGGATTTAAGATGCTCCTCTTTGGGGGAATAGCTTTCGGCATGCTCCCTGTGTGCAACTAAGCATCAGAGCAGATGTGGGTCTCCAGGTGCTGTTGGACTGTGATTCCCCTCATCCCTCCCTGTTGGTTATGCTACCTCAGACTGGTAGGAGCTGTAGACCCAAAACATCTGGAAGAACACATGTTCCGCAGCCTTGCCCCTAGGCAGTTTGTTCCGTGGCAAAGTTCACAGTTAAGGCTGGTCTCAGCTATGGTTTTGATTGAATGTTTCATGTGCTTCCTTTGGCCAAATCTCTTGCGAAATGCCAATTGTCTTTTGTGCTGTAGAGAAGACTCATCATCATCACCTCCCGACATCAATCGCATCATTAGAATAGATCAAAGATGGCCAACTTGTTTCTCTCCAGATATTTTGGAGTACAGGTCCTGCAATCTTGGACCAAAGTCTCTGCTGGTTGGGTCATATGGAAACTGCGGTCCAAAAATGTGTGTAGGACAGTGGATGGTGTACCATAACGGTCCACTGAAGCTTGCTAAGTATTGTGTGAACCCACTGATAGACCAGACTGAGCTTTAGACTCAGTACAGAGACACACACAATCAAATCTGGTGGTGGCCAAGGGTCTGGGTGGACTTGATTTTCCTACTCTTATTTTTATGGACATAATAAGAAATATGCAGTGCATCAAACCACTGAGCAGTGAGAAATCCTCTCTCGTCTTCTCTGATTTTCTAACTTTTGCCATCCATGTGAGTGAGGATGGAGACTGAATCTTGAGACCCTCACACTCCTTTTCAGAAAACCTGGGGGTTCTCCCACTTTTCCTGGATTCTTGGATTCCCACTGTGGTGCAGTGGATGGAGTATATATGGTATATACTGTGTTCTTTATCTGAATAAGTTTGCAAATTCACTCTGTTTCACCCTGGAACTGAATCTGGCCACCCTGCTGCAATCAGGATATCCTACGCATCACTCTGAATCAGTCTGAATTTTATCTTTAATTTGTGATTTGTCCAAAACTGCTGTACAAGATTCATTAAAAGCATGATTTTTAAATTATTTTCTTAGTTTTTTTTTTCACTGAAAGGTTTCCATTATTTTTGGTGCAATTGTTATTGCTTTGTTCCCTTCACTTTTCATGTGCCTTAAAAGGAACGGTGCCATTTGATGAACCTTTTTGGCTATAATCTGTACTAGTTTTACAAATTAACTTGATTCATTGATTGATTGCCCTGTTACACTGATATAAAATTGTGTGTTTGACCCAGTAACCCACCTGCAGTAGGCTGTGTCTGTTAGAGGTGGTGAAGAAATATACTCAATAAAAGGTAAAAGTTCCCCCCGCACATGCATGCTAGTTGTGTCCAACTCTAGGGGCAATGCTCATCTCTGTATTCAAATTGAACAGCCAGTGTTGTGCAAGTCCATGGCCTTGTGGATGGCATGGCTGCAAGGAAACACTGTTTTACCTTCCCACTTTTTACAGCAGTACCTATTTATCTACTTGCATTTACGTGCTTTCAAACTGCTAGGTTGGCAGGAGCTGGGGTTATCAGCGGGTGCTCGCTCTACTGTGCGGCACCTGGGATTCGAACTGCGGAGCTGTCCACCTTGCAGCTGACAGTTTTCAGAGCCTTAGTCCGCTGAGCCACCACTCAATAAGCCAGTAATAAATAGGAGCTCCCTTTACGATTAGCAACACCTGAATGTCACAAATTTGCTTGCGGATCAGAACAGTCAAAAGGAGAGACCTGGGGATGGGTGTTCTGTTAGGTAAAAGGTGTACTTGCATGAAACTCAGTTTAATTTCACTTCTAGCCACTATATTTTACTGCCAGGAAAATATTTTCTCAGCTGCTTTAGTGCAAAGGTGCTGATGAGTGGCTGGTAACGCCATGTAATGCCATATGCTTTTGACCATGGGATAACTCACAGATCCCGTTGGATGCAAGCATACTTCCTCTCAAAAGGGACATGCTTCACAGTTGACCAAATACAGAACATCGGTTCTCAGGTTTGGCTGGGATGATGGAAGATTGCTTGCTTTTTTTTTCATTGGGGGGAAAGATCCATAATTTCACCTCATTATGATCTGAGGGTCGTATGAAGCTTACCATCAACAGTGCGATTAAAGCACTGTTTTCTATCCTATGCTGAGAGGTCACGGAACGGGCACGTATATTCCAACTGCAGAGGTGGAAGCGGAAGGACCAGGAAACTTGTGATACACACGAGGAACCCTGCTTACTTGTTTAATAGGATGAGGGAGAGCTGCACAAATCACAAGAACAGAAAATATCCTGTGTGCTCACAGTAAGACTGTGCATTTTCCTGTAAGAATTTAGGTTTTCTTACAGTACACTGCAGTAACTATAGGAAATCTGGCAGAAGCAGCAATAGGAAGATGGTTTTTGAGGAAGGAGGTGAAAGAGATTTATTTATTTATTTATTTATTTATTTATTTATTTATTTATTTATTTATACAACCTATATGCTGCCCACTGCCCAAATTGTGGGCGACTTGCAATTAAAATGAACAGTTAAAACAGTTAAAACATTAAAAAGGCAAGGGACAATTAAAAACATTAAAAACATTTACACACACAACACTAAAATTGCCACCAGGACCCACGATCTATGTTATGTCAGTTAAAAAGACTTTAGAAACAGGAGGGATCTACCTGGCACCAAAATGTCATCAGTGTTGGTGCCAGGTGGGTCTCACTTGGGAGGGTGTTCCATAACCTGGGGGCAGCTGCCGAAAAGGCCCAGTTCCTACAAGCCATCCCTTTCACCTCCTTGAGGGATGGCTCTTTCAGGAGGGCCCCCTGGCTCGATCTTAATTGCTGGGTAGGTTCATATTGAAGGAGACAGTCCTTCAGGTATCTAGGTCCTAAGCCATTTTGTGTGTTAGCTATTGGGGGAGATGTTCTAAAATCACTCTTCTGCATTGGGGGAGCAAAATCCACTGTTTTGTCCCCCCCCCCCAAAAAAAAAGATTTTCCTTGGGAGGGCATTGCGTGATTCTGAAGAATTGTGGGAGCAAGGACCTTCTGGGTGGTGGTGGTCATCTGTTTCTATATCGGCCATAATTCAAAATAATAAGACTCAGCTTTACTAATGCTTGCATTCCACCCCATACTTCTATAGGGTATTCCTCATGCATACATTTTGGGCTATGGTTTAAAAGAGGTAATTTGTAAGCAGTTTTTTCCCCAATACATTTTGGGCTATGGTTTAAAAGAGGTAATTTGTAAGCAACTTTTTCCCCAAAGACTCTTTGCTTCCTCTGTCTAAAACACTATGCTTTTTTAAAAAAGTCTTTCCTGTGGCATCTCAAGGGAAAATCAGGTCACTTCCTGCCCCCCTGTGTTCCTATCTGAATGGCGATCCATATGGCCCATTGACCTCTGCACCACTTATGTTCAGAGG
Organism: Phrynocephalus versicolor; assembly: GCA_023846285.1. Lineage (NCBI taxonomy): Eukaryota > Metazoa > Chordata > Lepidosauria > Squamata > Agamidae > Phrynocephalus > Phrynocephalus versicolor. Next base: position 4,844,510 of record JAHTLZ010000213.1, on the reverse strand, counting down.
CTGATTTACATGAAACATCTGCCTCTTCTTGGTGGGTATTGCCTTTGTTCATAGCCAAAGGACACAGCCCACCCTGGGATGTTGGAAGGATTCAGTCTGCTGAGCTGACGGGGCGGGTGCGTTTTCAGAGGGGAAGTCACAATCAGACCTTTTGCTCTGGCTTCAGACTTCCTGTTCCTGGTTGACTTATCAGGTTGTGGCTTCTGCCTGACTCGAGTTTCCTCTTGGGTCGGCCGTGAAAGAGTCTTCATCCTGTATCCTTATTCCTTCGTCCTGGCGCTAAGACACAGATTTTGCAGGGAGCCACTGGAAAAAGCATGCCAAATTCAGATCACAGCTGTTTCAGGTTTATCCCCCCAAGGGCAACACCTACGTTAAAATCCATGGACATCACAATGCATTGAGTGATTTATAACTGCAAAGAAGTGTTGAGTGTTTTCTGACTTTTCAGGAAAATAATGTTTACAAAGTTCTTTTAAAAAGGTATTTATTTATTTATTCATTTATTTTGAATATTTTTACCCCACATTTCTCTTTGGAAAAAGACCCAAGATGGCTTACAATAGTCCAGTCCAGAACATTTAAGACATATATAGCTTAAAGGGGGGGGGTCAAACTTGGTGGGTTCATTGTTTCAGTTCATGTACATGGGTTTCCACTCCATAGTAATTCTTGACTTGCACCCTCTCATCCTTCACCTTCTATAGACTTTCACCATGCACATCTGCTAGTACAGGATGCAACCCAATACAACCCAGGTGTGAGCACATCAGTCTTCAACTCTGTGGATATCCTTCTAAGGTCCAGCAGCGTAAAGCAATCATGGCAGCATGTGGCAGGGATTTTGGTTTTGAGTCCCAAGTCTGAGTCTGTCTTTGGTACCGGTGGGTTCTGAGTGGTGATTCAAGTCCAAGTCATTGGAAAAACAACAACCCAAGTCACGTCCAAGTCAAGTCACCTGTGGAACTGCATGACAGCCAGTCCCACAACTTTGGTCCCTATCATGTGAGTGACTGATTCTTGGAAACAGAAATTTCCTTGATACCAGATCAGAGGATTCATTCAGCCCAAGTACTGTTGCATGTTCCACCTGGTGTTGACCCTTCACAGAGAGTTCTGTTCACCACCATCCTCTGGTTAAACTTAAAAATACGCTGCCCCATATTCAAACTTGGGAATGAACCTGGTGCATTCAAATCAATCCAAGGTATAACCTGGAACACTGAACCATGCATTGCTTTTCTCCCATTCTCTAATATAATCACAGCTTGAGCACTAAATATATTGTCCTGAACGACAGCTTGAAAAGTCAGCCTCTAGAATGTTGCCAGAGAAAGAGGTGGAGGCAGTTCTTGAGGATATTCTGTGTAATACAGTAGAGGCTGTTTTCTTAGGATCTTAACATAATGAAAATTGTTGGCTTATGAATGGCCACTAAAGGGAATACATAAATCAGAAAGCCTCTAATCCTTGCTGCTCAAGACTTATCCACCTTCCATCCATCACTTACGGATGGAGATGTGTCATCTCCAG
>JAHTLZ010000213.1:4809418-4834564 GCA_023846285.1 Phrynocephalus versicolor | reverse complement strand
GTTTAATGAAATTCAGGGAAGCCTAGAATACAGAGGTGCTGTGCCACCAAATTTTACCCCAAGATTTCAAAAGGAGCAACCCACCAACAAACACACAGGACATGCCATAGAACAAGTGGGTACATTAATTAATGTCTTATCAATTATATGCAAAGGGGCCACCTGAACCCATCTCTTCTTAAGTGAAGCATATGAGAGAGACGCTCGGGGTACATTTTTCTACCTTATTTTTTGAATGCAAGATTTTAGCTCTTGTTGTTTCCTTCTCTATGGGTAGTCCTCCTTGACCAGATGTTAGATTCATGGTAGCATTGCCTCCTGTGCATAATGAAAAGCACACAAATCAAAATGATTTTATTAAAAAAATATGCACAACACTTACCTGTATGTGGAGAACCGGTGCTGCTTCATTTGCATTTAAATAAAATGTTTGCCATGTGTGTTTCTTAATGTGGATGAATGTCCTTGTTAAGAAACACACACACACACACTCACACACACACAAAGATAGAGAGGGGGGGGAAATGGAGGAAAATGCATGTAAAACAAGGAGGGGAGAAAACAAGACAAAAAAAGAAGTTTTATCCACCTGCTAAGTGCCAACTCTGGACCTCTGAGGCTAAATTCCAGAAGCAGAATCAACATCCTGCACAGAGGATTCAGAATGAAAAACAATTATTCTAAGAGCTTAAAGGCAGGCAGAGCAAAGAATTCTATTCTATTATAAAATGTTCCTTTAGCAACCTCAGTGTGGAACTCTCTGTGCAGTCATAACGTGGTCCATAAGAATTTCTGGTTTTAGTTGTCAATCAGAACATCTTAGCACTCCGATCAGGTGCTTGGGACGTTTCATTGGAGGTCTTCTCCTTGGCTTTCTTGTCCCCAGAGGTTCCAAAGAGATGAGAGCTTGGATTTGGTAAGGAAACTGGAGGGCGCGTAAGGGATCGTGACAGGGACCATTATCAGTCAACAGCCACCAGCTGAACATATCCTGAGTGGAAATGAAGCCAAGGTTAAAGTTGATACCATTCCCAGCTTTCAGATTCAAAGCTGGAAGCAAAATAGCTTTGTGTTGAAAAGTCTGTAGGCACTGAATTGAGGGAGATCCAGAGGGAGGGTTTCTGTTTCTCTCGGATGGTGGTATTTGCAGAAGCAGAACATATTCACTGAATGATGCATTTACAGATGGATGGATTGGATTGAATTGGAGTGTACTGGATGCAGTACTAAAAACTTGCCCTTTTAAAGAAAAGCAGTCATTTTAGACCATGATAACCTCAGTCCATCAGCCAACATGGCCATGGAAGATCACAGTCCAAAGTTTTGGCTGTTGTGGTTTTTTAAAAAAGTTAATCTTTCTGGGCCATGTTTACAACTTGGAATTTTTAAATCACATCTTTTCTCCAGTGAGTTCAAGGCTGTGCACGTAGAACTCCCCCATCCACAGTATTCTCGCAATGACGCTGTGAGGTAGATGATGTAAAAGCTGAAGATCACCCACTGAATTTCATGGCTGAATATCCAACTCCCAACTTTTACTGAGGTGGATCTACTCTAACCACTGAACAACACTAGCTCTCTCATGTAATTTGTCTATTGCATGGAAGTATCTACAGATATTTGAGGGAATCAGAGGAGGAGCTTCCTTTGATTCCTCATTTTGGAGTTTCAAGACTAGGAACTAAGCAGAAGATGAAGGTTTCTGACTGGGCTTCTGAAGGTCAAGGCAGAGATTGACATTGATTGACGTGGGTGAGGCACAGAGTCGTCACATTTCTGGACTACAGATCTCAGAATTCCAATGTAATATACTTAATTCCATCATTGATAATTCACTCCATCATGTAATGTCATGTTTCCAATAAGAGATGGGCAGGAACCACTGGTTTAACAGTTTGGATGAACAGGTGTCTGGGGCTTGAAACCCCCTTCTTTTCTGGTGGATGCCCACTTGGGGTCACCATCCGGAGGAGGTGGGGCAAGGAAGCTAAGTGGTTGTCTCCAAGAGGGTACGTGGCAGAGAAGGCAGAGCTCCAAAGCAGCAAACACCTGTTTCATGGCTAAACGAAACAGCACAACCCACCAAGCTGGCGGTTTGTGCCTATCTCTATTTGCAAGTTCTGATTTCTTCTAAGACCACAGTCTTACCTGCGTTTTCTGCATAGTATCCTGTCGGTGAACTACGTAGTAAAGATCACGTGCTAACCAGGAAGAGAAGCTAATTCTGCTCCTGGCCGACCATGGCCCTCGAACAGCAGTTTCAGCAAAGCTTCCTAAACCATCACCAGGGGCTGGATTTAGAAACTTCGCTTGAAAATGCTTACTTGTTTGCTTCTGTTGCAATGACAGGACACTGAAAAAATGAAGTAAATTCAGTTTCTCCCCCTTCTACCCGGCTTAAAAGACGGAGTCTTGGAAACTGGAGCTGGAAAGTAGGACAAAATGCGTAGTTCACAGGTTAGAACAGAACCAGAATAGGAAGGTACGACGCAGAGGAAAGGACACCAAGTGCTCATTAAAAACCACGTCACTGCTCCCCCAAAAAATATGCAGGAAATTTAAATAAGAAGGAAACCCAGGTATGACCACGGTCTAAGAGCAGTTAAACCTCAGTAATGCAGTCAAGAATCTGTTCACTAGAGTTCAGTCCTGTAATGCTTTGATCAACCTGTATTTTGTTGGAACTCCAGGGAAAGACTTTGAGTAACAAGATCACAAGAAGTTCTTGGAAGGAGATAAGAAAAGCAGAAGCATGCCCGATGAAGAGAAAGGTGTGGTCTGAGTGAATCTCAATGAGAAAATATTCCCCCAAGTGTTTGTGGGTGGAACTTAAATTGCATCCGATTTGTAGGACATGGTCAAGAGATACTCAGTAGGGGCTGATTTAGGAACTAATAGGTAGAACACAGATTCGCGAACGAGGCCTAGCCTAAAGAGGGAGGCGAAGAGTGGGTACCTCTTCTCATAAAATGTTGAAATCGATGTAGACATTTATGACTTGTGAATGCTGTAAAAGCATCACACAGCGTTCTCATAAAAAGCAATAAACTCTATTTACAGCCCCTGCATTATTGGTTGGGTAACTCAAACCAGAGCCGCTTCTGCCCATTTGAACAATATGTATTTCAAGCCGAACACTCCAATCTGGTCCGCAGATGGGAATGACCACATCTCGACTGTTCCCAGGCAAAGAGATTGGGGGAAGAAAATGAGGAAGTAGAGAGTGGGGGGGGGGTTAGAGCTTGGCTTAGTATAACTTCTTGGGCATGTTTGCTATGAGGTTGATCCAGGCATGCCCTGTTGGGTGGAAGAGGGGCAGCAAAAACATCTCCTTTTCAGTTTCATGACACAAGGGCAAGCAAAGTCCCCCAGAATGCAGTCATCAGTGGTTGCTCTCCATTGGCGGGTGTGGCCTAGAGAGGAGTATTGGTTGAGGGTATGTTACACTCCACCATTTCTGATTAGAATTTTCCAATATCCAGCCCATTCCAAAAATGGGAGGGAGTACAACAGATAAAAGTGCCCAGGTGGGTTGTAGAAATGGCAAATTAATATGCATATCATCTTTATTTTATTTTATTTGAATATTTTTTACCCCACCTTCTCCTTGGAAAAAGGACCCAATGAGGCTTACAGAAAGAAGGATAATTAAGTATTGAGGTCAAGGAATTGAGGGACATCTTACAGCATTAATAGACAACATTACATTAAAGCCACAAGAGAATGCGAACAGTTAAAGGGGAGTAAAGTTGCATGCAAAGTTATGAGTGATGGAAATTAACATCGAAAACATAGTGTCAATGTAAACCCATAAGGTTATAAGTAGTTATATACACAAAGTCTATGTGATCCTATAGATTCGTATAAAAGACACATAATAGGTAGACCATCATTCAGGGAAAGCTTGCCTGAAGAGAAAGGTCTTTGCCTGTTTCTGGAAAGACAACAGAGATGAGGCAGTCCTGGTCTCTAGTGGGAGGGATTCTAGAGTCTGGGTGCAGCATCCGAGAAGGCCCTTTCATGGGTTCCCACAAGACGTACCTGTGAGGGTGGCGGGATGGAGAGAAGGGCCTCTCCTGACGACCTTAACACCCGAGTCAGTTCATACTGTGAGATTTGATCTTTGAGGTAGCTAGGACACAGGTCACATAGTGCTTTGTAGTTCAAGATCCACCTTGAATTGTGCTCAATAGCTGATTGGTAGGAAGTGGAGCTGTTTTAAAAGGGTGTAATGTGATCTTTGTACCCCACCCCAATCAGTGTGTGGCTGCTGCATTTTGACCTGTTGAAGTTTCCTGAGGCTTTTCATCAGTAGCCCCACAGAGAGCCCATTACAGTAGTCTAGCTGGGATGTCACTAGGGCATGTGTCACCGTGGCCAGAGCTGGTTTCTCAAGAAACGGGCATAACCAGAATTCCAACTATAATTCGACAAACACAGAAAGAAGCTGAAGTAAAAGATCTCCTCGCCTCTAGGTATGTAAGATATGCAGAGACCTGAGAGTCATTCTCAAACGGGCATGACTTTGGCAGGTTGGTTATAAAGAAGTTGCAGCAAATTCCTGAGAGATCTTTCAGAAGCAACAGTGGAAATATTGCACAATTGTACAAGTGGGCTATACCTTTTTATGGACCCACTGAAAATTCAACAAATCTCAAACGTTTGTGGAGAAAATTCCACTTCACCAGGATTAGCACAACCCCTTTGTGAATCATGCAGAGAAACTGAACATGTGTGAGTTCAAACATTGGTGGTACATGTCTATGAGAGTAGAATGGAAACAACAGTTCAGTCTGGGTGTAACCAGATGTTTTAGGGAAACTGATGCTACTGCATTGACACCAGTACTAGCTATCTGGAGATGCCTGTCTGCTCCGACTTGCTTTAGGTACATAAACAAATATTAAAATGCCATAAATCTGCAGGGCTTTCTCGTTCAAAAGGAAATGGAGCCCCCTTCATGCTTCTGGTACAGCTTCTCACCACCCACGGAAATGAGCATGTAACAACAAGGTCAAATGTTGTACGGACAACTGAGTCTCCAAAGAATACAGATGTCTGAAAGAGAAAAGATGGCCAAGTCAATCCAGGGGCAAGTGCCAATGAAGGAGGGACGGAATAACTTCCAAGAACGTAAGAGGCCATCAATCAGCTTCAGCAACAGTCTGATTGAAGAACGTGAGAGAAGTCTGTTCAGGGAGATTTGTTTATATTTCAGGTTTCTCAGTGCAGCCAAAGATATGAACAAGAGGCTACCCCATGGAGATAACTCAGGTGTAGGGTTACTGTCTGTGTGTGGTGGTGGGGAGTCCACCAGATCTTCCTGGTGGAAATCAAATGTTGTCATCATCCAAATAGTCGAGCCAAGCCTTTAAAGACTTGCCAGAGCATCCACTACTGACGGTATGCGTCAAGGAATTATTGATTGATTTATTTTCTTAACAGGGCTTGTAAAAACGCAACTACCTCGAGTTCAAAGTAAGTAGCATAGAGGGGCAGCCATCTGGAAGAGAGAGAGAGAGAGAGAGAGAGAGAGAGAGAGAGAGAGGAGAGTTTCGTGTAAACTAGGGTTCCTGCTAACATTAAACTTCAGTATTGAGAATTGTTGGAATGCACTTTTTTTGAAGGATATTTTCTAGACATACAAATGACCTTCTGGACACTCCATCACACATTAAAAAACAAAGAAGATTATCTTAGAAAGCAACACTCCAAGTGCTCCTCCTGTGTTCCGAGTGAAGTGAAATGTAGCCATGTGCTCCGAACAAAATAAGATACAAAAATAGACGATACCCTTATAGACCACCAGAAATCATGCAGTTAAAGAAACTTGTTGTGGATTTAAACCCCAGTTCCTAAGGTCTGTATCACTGTGGAGAACTTAAGGTCCAAAACTTCAAGTCCAAACATTCATAGCAAGGTGGCCGCTGCCAGGCAAGTTTGTTTAGATGTCAAAGCCATTTCTGCACAGGGCAACAGATTGTATGGACAGAACAGTCCTCCGGTACTCTATCTCCATGCCCCTCCATGTGCCTGATATACATATATATCCCCCAGTATTTGGCTTCTAGGCAGAAGGAATCTAAAGGATAGTGAATTCCATGTCAGAGAGAGAGAGAGAGAGTGCTCCGCAGACCTATTTTCCTTGGCTCCGTGCCTGCTCACTTATATGAACTCGTAGCCATTTTTCGCTCCGCGGAGCCAACCCCTAGAGAGCACATTTCAGAAGGAAATCAGTCTCAACTTCAATGGAAACTGTCACACACCCTCCCCTCCTCCTTGCTTCTTCTCGTAATTTACCTTGGGAATATGTGGGGCATGTGAAAAAATGCAGCCACCCACACGACGAGCCATCACCCACCCAGGCTGCAGCAAAGCAGTGTCCGGCCTCGAAACCCAGAACACCCTCAGGGTTTAAAAATTAACTTGCGGTGCATCTTACTCTAAATCCGCAGGAGAAGAAATGCAAGTAGCACAACACCAAGTGGGTAAAAACCAGGCACAAGAGGTTGCAATGTAAATAATAGTTTATTTTAAATAGGAATGTGCATGTTTCAGCAGAAATCAAGCAAACTAGTGGGGGTTGGCCAGGCTTTAACAAAAAACAACAGTATGGGTTTGTTGAAACCTGCGCTGAGCCACGAAACTCAATGGACAGTATTCTGTATGCAGCGGAAGGTCAGAGGTGTGAAAATGTCATCGCACTCTGATGGGCTCATCCGTACACACCCATGCTCATGTCAGTTGGGGTCAAGTTAGCTGAGGTTACACAGTGAGAATCCCACTCACTTGGGGAGGATGATGCCACGATTGTCTTTCTGCCCTGCATAAAGTAGGGGCCTCTGTGTGACCATGGGTCATTTCTCTTTCTCTCACAGTGGCCTACCTCACTGGTTTGTTGTCAAGTTAAAAGGAGGAGGCGGTGGCGGAGGAGTTGTGTATACCTCCTTGAGATCTTTGGGAAGACAGATTTCACATCCAAGCAATCCATTGGAAATGTAAAGGTCAAATCAACTTCTTGTTAGGCTACGTAGTCCTTGTGGAGCAGTGGTTCCCAACCTCGAGTCCCCAGATGTTCTTGAACTATAACTCTCAGAAATCGATGGCAGGCACAGTTAGTGGTGAAGGCTTGTGGGAGCTTTAGTCCAAGAACAGCTGGGGATTAAAGGTTGGGAACCACTGGTGTCACGCATTGAGCAGTAACAGCAACCTTATTGAGCTTTTGCTAAAGGTGGAAAGTACCTTGAGCAAGACAGACCGCTGCTCTCTAGAGAAGGGCAAGAAATGAAAACATAGTGTTTCATTTTGTTTCTTTGTTACTAATAAATTTTTAAAGAATTTTCGGAATGAAACAAAATGAAATGAAATGAAACAATTTGTTAATGGCTCCCCTGGGTACTAAAGAGACCAAAGTCACAGGATAGCTTCTTTGGACTCTTCCCTGTAAGCCCCCCAAATTTGGAGAGGTTTGGGGTTTAGTGGGTTGAATTATTAAACTCTAAAGGGGGTCCCCCTAGGAGAAAATAATTTCTAATTGAGTTGGGAAATGGCTCATAGCTCCCCCTACTTAAGTTAACCCCTATATTGCCGGTGTGTGCCATACAGCAGTTTTGCAGTGGGCTGGGGGAGGACCCTCTTTGTATTTAAACAACTCAGCCTCCTGAAACACAAACCTCTCCAAATTTGGAGGGCTTAAAGGGAAGAGCTTGAGGAAGCTACACTGGAATTTCCGTGCTGCAAGATGCCTGAAATCATTATTTTTGAATAAGTAACATATTTACTATGGTTTCATTTTTTATTTCCTACCCATCTCTACTGTTCTCACTTTGGATAAAATAGTTTTACAGGATGCCACCGTATTATAGCATTAGATAATATTTGTACACAGAGCATATTTTGCAGAGAAGGGAAGAGATAAGAATTCGTGCATTTTCCTGGGACTCATGACCCCCCAAGAGGGTTGCAATATGTTTTCTGGGGGGTCCACAGGTTGCCTTATGTGAGTCACATCCCTTCTTAATTTATTTCTTCCTTGACTTTCTGGAGCAAGATATTAAAGTTAGTGTCCATGTATATGTATGAGAAACGAGCCCTTTGGGAGAGAGTTGAAGTTTCTACTCTCAGAGACTGGATGACTTTATTCCATTAAAAATCTCTTTTCAACCAACATGGTGGGGGCACAGATGGCTTGGCTGTAATAAACAAGGGTTGTGACTTTTAAAAAGTTTGTGAACCACTGATGTAGAGCCTGGTGACAGTACTTTTAGAGACTACAGTTCTAAGAAGCTTGGAATTTAGCATGGTATCTGGAGAATAAGGACCATTTTCAACTTCTGGTCCATAGAAACCATACTCCCCTATCTGGAGGTGCACATCAGCTTCAAGACTCCCAAATTTAATCACAAGATGTCTCTCAAATACATGATATTTACTGCTTTTACAAGACCACCTAGCAGCAGGTATTTTTAGGAGGATCTGAACATGTGCTGGCTCTTATTGGTTCCTCTTCGTCTTGATCCCAGCCAAACCAATGAGAATATCAAATGTTGCTCCAGTGGGTGGCCCTAATGATTTTACCATCGTAGCCATAATAACCCACCCTCCTCACCACACCACTACCAAGAAAAAAAGAAGAAGTGAAAAGACTCAGCAGATTGCCCCAGGTAATTGGGACGAGTGAAATTTGTTGCATATGAACAAACACGGCAAACCACAGTCTTGTTTAGCGGCTTAAAGAACAATGTTGAAAAGGTAGCAGTCCTGCCACTGGTGGAGCAAAGGTCTTGGCACCTTCCCAGCTTCTTGGGAGGGCAAACTCTTATACTCACCTCCCCATAAAACTCTTTCTTTTCCACCGAAAGAAGGCCAAGAATGTGATGGAACCCGGTAGAAGCAGAAGTCAGTTCTCAAATCCAGAAACAGAAATACGGTAAGTATTAGCAACATGGTAAGCTGCTCCTCATACCTGAGATTCAACTCCTGTTTCTGTTTCTCTTCATAAAATCTCCCTAACACACACACACACACACACACACACACACACCTCCTGTCTTCCAAGGGAACTCCGGACGCTTAACAACACCAAAACAAATAACAATCGGACGTTCAAACAATATAATAAAAAAGATAGGAAGAAATACATAAAATGAAATAAAATAAAATACTATAAAATACTTGGCAAAATGGCAGAATTGAATGGGGAAAAAAATTAAAAGTCGCCAAATGCCTCACCGAAGAGCCAGGTCTTCAAGTTGTGTGTCCCACCCCAGCCCTCCCTCTGTTCTTAAATGACAGAAATAAGTTTCCTTGTCATTTGTATATCCTTTCTTTCAGCTTGTTCACCAGTCATGATTTCGGGGGGAACGAGGATGTTTCGGGGAGAACAGTGGCTGTCATCGTTTGAAAGCGAAGGGCCGATTGATTGATGGTGGCGAATCAAAGTGACGGAGAGCCTTTGGCCCAGGCAATATTTACATTGCATCTGTCACTTAAGACATTTTACTGCCGATCAAGCTTCCTTTAGCAGGCTAGCTCAAACAATAGGGGCCTTTCTGTTGAATTTCCCCCCTCCCGACTTGAGCTGATGCCGACAAAGTTCACCCTTTATGTAATCTGCAAGGCATGTGCTGGGTTCCTCAGCCAAGTTTTGAGATGTATTTCCCTGTGTGTCAGTGAGCTGGGGTGTTGTGCAGGGGTAGGGGTGGGGGAGAGGGCATCTCCTCACGGCCACCGCATTGAAGGTGGTCCCCTACAACAGCAACTGTGGCCGAACGTGTACAGTACAGCTTGAACTGTCCAAAGACAAGGTGTCAAACTGATAGTTCACTCGCCCCACAGCAGCTGCTGAAGATGTAAGGCTTTTGATGGTTCCGCAGTGTCCAATGTTAGCAGATCATTTTAAGCGCCAAAGATGCGTTGTGGAAACAACTTGTCTTCCTGTCCCCCACCCCACCCCACCCCTTTCCCTCCATACAGTATGTACAGCTTTGTGTGTCGTTTTTCTCAGGGCACACCACATTTTGAAAGACGACTCTCAAGCAAGCTACAGCTGAGACCAGGAGACCCTGGGGGAAGAAGAGTCTTTTGTAATTTTGCATCTGTTCGTATAAGTTCACATACCGTATATACTTGAGTATAAGTCGACCCGAGTATAAGACAGGGCCCCTAATTTAAACCCCCAAAACTGGGAAAATTTATTGACTCAAGTATAAGCCTAGGGTGGGAAATGCAGCAGGGCCTGGCAACTCCTCCTTTGTGAGCTGGGTGTGTGTGTGATGTTTAAAATGACTTTTAGCCATCGAGGCAAGTGCTTGAGTTGTTGGCTAAAAGTCATTTTAAACATTGTTTTAAAATGACCTTTTAAAAAGTCATTTGAAACATGGGGGGGGGTCAGGAGAAGTGGCGCACAATGTTTAAAATGACTTTTAGCCACCGACCCAAGCGCTTGCCTCAGTGGCTAAAAGTACTGACCCGCATATAAGCCGAGGACCCCTTTTTTTCAGCCCAAAATTAGGGCTGAAAAACTAGGCTTATACTCGAGTATATACAGTATATGGTTTTATACAAATCAATGTCCTGATCTGTATAAAAATCCTAGATGTGGGCAAAAGAGGATGCTGATTAGTATAAAGCCACATATATAAACTTACATGGACAGACGCAAAATCGCAATCGCAAATGATTTTATAATTCAAATGGAATTGCTTACAGTCATCACCCCGTTCCTTGCTTTTTCTCAAAATCCCTCTGATATTGTTTGTAGCATGAACTCCCCCCTCAAAAAAATATGCTAGATTGCTGAAAAAACAAAGAAGTCTTCACTGTCTTTATTTTCCCAGTGTGAGTCAAAGCATCGACTTCACAAATTTGCCCGTCAGTTGAGATCTAGGGCACAGTTCAAGTCAGACTGGCCACGGATCACTCCGGAACAAATCAGGGCAGACTCCAAAGCCCTGACTTGCCTTTTCTCTTGAATCAAGGAAGCGGCATACAATCCTAATAGAAATATATAACCAATGAATCAATAAGATAATGTGAACATAGCAGATTAAAAAAAGAGAGAGATGCCCAAAGCTAGACGGATTCATCGTGACAGTCACTTTTCAAAAAGGACCACAGGGAAGAATTAAAGAGAGAGGAAGGAAGAAAAAAAATGCTCTGGGACTTTGCCAAAATAACCAGGAGATCTCCAAGACATGTCTGTCAATTCATTTGCTCTGGAATTTCCTTTGCCTCTCCTGGAGGATTTACTTGTTCCACAAACCTCGGTGTTCTCCTGGACAGAGAGGATTATATTATTAAAGAAGGGGCACTGACCAGCATTTCAACTTGGACCCTCTTAACCTGTCCTGCTTCTGTGAGTTCTCTGGGGGGTTCGCCACAAGGATCAGGCTCTTGACAGTTCAGCAGGGGAAGTGATAAAAGATGGGCTGCCAGCGTCTCAAGCAGGCTAAATTCACCCAAGCCCATCTTTGACATGTGGTCTGTTGGGGATCAAAGCATGGTCAAGCTCCCGAGGCACTGCAGTTGAAGGAGATGTGTGAGAGGACAGCTTCCCACACTCCTAACTTGGGGAAAATGCGATTTGCCACCTGCTGGTTATTCAACTGGGAAAGTCTAGGCATTCAGCTAGCAGCAGGGCCGGCCCTGTAATTGGGCAATGTGGTGGCGAAGGATTCTGGGAATTGCAGTCCATTCTGGGTTACTCAAGGTTGACAACCACCGATCTAACCTATTAGAGCCCATTTTGAGTGACCACAATGGCCCTCAGTGTTTCAGACAGGATCCTCCCTCCATTTCTTCCCTGGTGGTGATCTTGGACATTCTATACCCATTTTCCGATCTTAATAACTAAGCCCAATCTTAGCTTCCAAAACCAGATGAAACTACGTGTGTTTGAGTTAGGTTGGTGAAGGGAGGTCTGAAGATTTTGGGCTGGTCTGTGGGCAATCCAGTTTGCTACCATGCTTAGTATTCAGCCCATTTCATAAATGAATATGACAATTAAAAAAAGTTCTACTTATATACTGCCCCATACCACTTCAAGTAGTCTCTGGGTGGTTTACAGTGGGTTTTTTTAAATTACAGTATGCAGGCTACACATTGCTTGCCCCCCCCCCCCCAGCAAGCTGGGTACTCATTTTACCAACCTCGGAAGGATGGACGTCTGAGTCAACCATGAGCCTGCTACCTGGGATTGAACCCCAGGTCGTGAGCACAGTTTTACCTGCAGTACAGGCATTTAACCACTGTGCCACGGGGCTTCTTTCATTCCATTCCTCTATTTTCGTGAATGCAATGGAGGTGTACATGACATGGCTGACCACGAAAATCCCAAAGACAAGTTGGAAAACATCTTAAGGACTTATTTATTTGATCCCTTTAAATATCTATACATATGTGCATATCTATGCTATGGAGGATTAGAAAACCAATCAAGGAGGTCTCTGTGATGTAATTCAGGAGCAGAGGCTTCAAGAAAGCTTATACATGCATTTTAAGGTATGGGCCATCCTTGTGGGAGACTCGTAATTCCATTCGTGTTCGACCAACACAAGTGGAGAAGAAAAGGAACAGTGTAATGTTGCAGCTGGCTAAAAGGTAAAAGTTCAGAAGTACACACAGAGAGACACGCGGAAGATAGCAGACTTCTGCTTTGCTGAAATTTTAAAGGAATATGGTTTCGAATCATCTCTTTGGAATGTGGCTCTGACTTAATAGCTGCAAGCGGGAGAAATGACAAAATGGAAGGTTTGCGAGAGGGCATCTCACCGCAGGCCATCTGAAAAACAAGACAAGGAGATGTCGAGAGAGAGAAAAAAAACCTTTCAAGAATGGGAGGAAATTCTATCCCGGCAGCTTTCATGAAGGGAGGAGGTAAGCTCACATAACATGCCAAGATAGGTTATGTTCCAGCTCCCACTGATTTCAAGGGGAGATTTATGGGTCTCAGCTGGCGTCTTGGGCCCTTCTCCTCTAGATCTTCACAAGAGCTCACACACAATGAGCTGTCAGGGCTAGGTTGAGTCCGAGACCCACCCAGCTGAGTCAAAGATTGCAACGGGTTACAGTTACATATAGGATGTCTGCAGAGGGAAAAGGGAAGCTCATGGACATTCCTCTCTGGCTTCAACAAAGAACAGGGAAGGTGTCCTAGTACTGACAGATCACTGAAACACAGATGACAAAATGGCCACTACCGCACTTCAAACAGCAAACTGCTTTTTTTTTTTAATCACCTTCTGCCCTCCCCGTTACGTGGTCGCTGAAGCGATTCAGCATTCCACACTTGGTGTTTTCCCATGAACCAGTTTCCCTGTCCGCACTATGCTAAACCGCTTTTTGTTCTGATTTTGTCCATCATTTCCCCATCATCTGCTTCTATTTCAGATTTTTTTTTTTTTAGGGTAACGTTATGCCGTTGTTCTTCCATTCTAAGTAATATAGCTAATTTTCCGCTTTTCCGACAGCAGGATAAGGCATACAGAGGGGAAAACCTGGAAAAAAATGGTGCATGGTGTCCGCAGTTTCAGCCAAATTGCTTCAAAAAGCGGTCTAGAAATTGGTTTAAAAAAACACCACCCCTGGTGGCCATCACAAGAAAAACCGACACAGCAGCCAAAAAGGGGCGTGGCCAAGGGGCTCCACAGAAAAAGTGATCAGAAATGTGGTAGGTGATTTTTAAGGTGATTTGACTTTAAGCAAAAGGCGATTCAAAACCTAAGTGTGGTAGGGCTCACGGCATATCACAGAGACAGATGCTTCTGGGTAACTTGAAAACATATACCAGTGGTGGGCAAACTTTGGCCATCCAGAAGTTGTGGACCACAACTCCATAGTCCTTTGTCATTTGCAGTACAGGCTTCAAATTCTGGGAGTTGTGGTCCAAAACATCTAGAGGGCCAACGTTTGGGCACTATTGACATCTACAATAGAGATAGGCACAATTTTTTAAAAAAGGTATTGGAAAATTCATCAGCAGTTGCTAATTTTGTTGATTCGGAATTTGTACGAATTCCCTCCCCCAATGGATTTTTTTTTTTTTTTTGCGATTGAGGTTTGGGTGTTGTTTTTGTGTGTGTGATTTTTGATTCCCCTGGAGACACCAAAAGGCAGAGAAGCTTCCCCTGTCCCCAGGCCCACAACTAGGACCTGTGTCACTCGGGGTGAACATGGGTACGGCACATACACATTAGAGAGGGGCATGAAGTAAAGCAAAAGTATTCTCCTTTTGTATAAATGTACAAAGTATAAATGATATTTTGTCATCATGGCACCCTTTCACCCACCATGCCCGACCTGCTCCCTGCTAGTTGTGGCACTTCCTGGCCCTCCTGTACAATCCCTCCAAGTTTGGTGAATATTGGGTTTCAGATCTCCGAGTCATACACCCCCAAAGAGCCAGCCCCCAGGAAAGTCAACCCTCTCCAGGTACCTGGAGAATCTAAACTTCCAGATAAGTTTCCCTTGACTATCCTCTACCGCAGGCATGTCCAAACTTCGGCCCTCCAGATGTTTTGGGCCACAGCTCCCAGAATTCTAAGCCTGCATTTCCAATGGCAAAGGGCTGTAGGAGTTGTGTTCCAAAACATCTGGAGGGCCAAAGTTTGGACATGCCTGCTCTACCATTTCTAGAATTTGGGGTGGGGGAAATTAGGTTTCCCCAAGTCAGTTGCTAAGAGGCCTTTTCCTGGGAGGGCCTGCTTTGTCAGGGCATTATTTAGTTGTCGAAAACCCGATTGCACCAAATGTGGCCTGGAATTCTAGCCCGCAGAGGTCGGTGGAACACTAACCAGAAAAACAACAAGTAAATAAGAGGAAAGTTTTTTTTTAATTTAGTTGGGAAGGAACGTACTTTGGTAGATGAGCATAAACTTTGCATGCAGGGAAGGTGTTTGGTTGGCCTTTTCTGTTGCCGTAATGTAGCACCAAAGAACTTCTTAAACCTCTTTGTGTAAAACAACCTTTAATTAATGTGTTTGCTGGACATGCTGCTGTTAAATTGCTTCCCCCCTGCAGCTCTGGAACAGGTTTATATTGGTTTTTATTTTAATTCCTAAATTGGGATGATGTGGAAAAAAATCTGAAGCCTAGCAGAATTGCGTTAATGTGTAAATGTCAATAATCCTAGCTCTGGAAGACAGGAGCTAAAATCCTATTATTAGTCTCAAATCACTGCTGGTGAGCTCAGGGGGGTTTAGGTATCTGGCTATGGAGCCAGAGGTTGGGAATTTGATCTCCCACTTTGCCTCATTGATGATGAAGAGGAGGAGGAGGAGGAGGAGGAGGAGGACAATGACGACGATGACGACGATGACGATGACGACAATGACAACAACAAGAACAACAACAGGAACGACAATAGGAACGACAATAGGAATGACAATGGTGATGACTCCATGGAGTTTGCAGAACTGTGGATTTACCATTCAACAATTGATCCAACAGGTCAACAGCTGAGAAGACAGTGCAAATCTTAGGAAATCAAAGTCATAGCCTTTCCAATATCCATGCACGCTCAGGGCCCCAAGGCACACGGCTGACACTTTGACCGATTGCCATGGCGGCATCTGCAGTTCGAACGCCGGGTGTGTAAAATTATGAGAAGGTGCGACCTTTTAACATTTAAAATAAATGCCAAATCCCCCAGGTTCATTCAAGGAAGTTTATGGCCTGAAACCCTTGCTGGGTTTCTAGGCCACTTTCCCCCCAAAGCCAGCCCACCCTCTAGTGTGTTGGACTACAATCCCTATCACCCACCAGCCTCGGGATGGTGTGAGCATTATATCCCAGCACCTCTGAAGGATGTCCTATTGAAGACAGCTGCCGCAGGAGATGAACCTAGGGCAGTGTTGGCGAACCTATGGCACGGGTGCCAAAGGTGGTACTCGGAGCCCTTTCTGTGGGCACCCGACATTGTTCCTTCACAGCGACCTGCATTCAGGTTAAATTCCTGTATTGGCATTTTGTGAAGAAATAGTGGGCTTTGAATCACAGTTCGGTCTCTCGGTCTCTAAAAGGTTCGCCATCACTGACCTAGGGCATGACTCAGCCCCTTTTAGGCAGATTTATAGATTCATGGTGGTTGCCGCTTTGGAAACAAATTGTAGATGGCTGCTGGTGTCCAGCAGCTAAAAGCCACCCTGCTGGCTGCTGGCCATTGAAAAATGGCATCTGTCTGGGGGACAGGAAACAGTCAAACACTGGCACCAGTGTAGATCTATGCCTGTGTGACCACGGGGACCGTGTTTAGATGTGGGCAGCTTTCAAGAAGCCGATTCTTCTCTTTTTAGAAGACCAAAGGCCACTGTTTCCACCCTGAATGTTTTCCCTCCTTATACCGTTTCATGAGGCCTTCCCTCCCTTTGTGGTTCGCCCCCATCTTGCGAGTTCTATAAAACCCATTTTTAACTTATCAAGGCCCCCAAAGTCTGCTCGCCATCGCCTGAATCATGAGCCACAAGGGACCCATAGATCTCGGAATTAATAATGTGTTATGAGAAGTAGAACAGGATAATGCACAGAGAGCTCGGTTGTTCATCCCTGTACGCGAGCAGGCATTTGTCACCCCTTAGTCTTAGGGTGCACGCTGGCAAGGGGACACAGCCGCTTTAGCTTCGTCTCAGAGGTGTGCGCGTCCTAGTCAGGTTAATGAGAATGTGGGTTGTTTCATAGAATCGTGGAGTTGGAAGAGCCTTGTAAGGGCCTTGTGTTCAACCCTCTATTCAAGGCAGGGACCACATCAAAGCAGATCAGACAGATTTATTTATTTATTTATTTATTTTGGCCAAAATTAGAACAACCCACGACATAAAAAAATATTCTGCAATCTAGTGATTTAATATGGATAAACTATATCCAGTTAGGAAAATGGACAAAGGGCTGGGTCAGAAGAAACAGTCAACTTAGAGAATGCACAAAGTTTGAACAGTTTTTTATCATCGCTTGAATCTGACCAGGATAATATAGAGAAAGGAATAATACGTAAAATATATAAAATAATAGGGGACTCATTGGAAGTAAAGGAGTTAGATTCTCTGAGAGAGGTCTGGAAACAAGATCTTAATGTAGAGATAAAAAAAGAAGACTGGGCGAAAATCTGGAATATGAGAATCTTGAGATCATTATCGGTTAGGATAAAAGAAAATTATTTTAAACTGGTTTCTAGATGGTACTTGACACCAATCAGGTTGAATAGAATGAATGCTGAATACGTTAAGATGTGCTGGAAATGTGAAAAAAAGATAGGTACATATATGCATCTCTGGTGGAAATGTGAAATAGTTCAAAAGTTCTGGAAAAGGGTTTTCTTAGAGCTAAGTAACATGATCAAAGTAGATATTGATTGTAATCCAGAGACAGCACTGTTATCATTGTTAACTAGTAAAGATTATGATGATGTTACAACAAAGGAACTAATAGCAAATCTTATGACAGCCGCTAGATTAATTATAGCAAGAAACTGGAAATCTAAATTAGATCTGATTCTCTGCTGACATCCCAGGCATGTCCAATGCTCTAGGGCCTGCTACACTTGCACCCTTTGTTCTGCCTAGGACCAGGCTATGCTCTTTGCATGTCCCCCACTTGCAGGACTGGTGATTCCTCTTATCCCATCCTGGTGATCTGAGAACATAAATACAAAGGCCAGGGGGCAAGATCTGGTTTGAGAGTTCCCAAAATGGTACAGGGTTGGGCAGAGAAATCAATCCACGTGGCTTTATTGGACTAGTTTGGGAGATGTGCTTTGGGAGTCAGTACCCATCCCTGACACCCAGCTTTCCTGCATGGCAGGGGGTTGGACTAGATGGCCCTTGAGGTCTCTTCCAACTTGATGATCCTATGAATCCCTATATGGCCATGGAAATTGACTGGGTGGCAGTGGGGCGAAACTGATAAATCTATTCTTTAAATACCTTACCTGCCCTGACAACCCTACGCGGTTCTCTATAAATCAGTTCTGACACATCCCTTGTCATCTTCAGTAAATATTTCTAATGTGCAATATTGTTCTAAATGTATCACCGTATTATTGTTTACAACAGTGGTTCTCAACCACTAGAAAGCACTTTTGGGGCCTCTGGGGGACCGGAAAGCCCCTTGCAGGCCCATTTGGGGCAGCGCCAGGCCTGGGGTAAGTACAAGAGCCCCCAGAGAGCCCGCCCAGTCCCGATCTGACCCAGCACCTGCATATTGCGGATTTTCAATTATTGCGGGTTGGGTCGGGTCCCTAAGGAGTGCCTTGACTTTGCCTTAAATGGGTGAGACACATGGAGCATCCTTGGTTATATCGAAGTATGGCAGATCATCTCTTTCCCATGATTCATCCTCCTTGCCCATGTTGAAAATGAGCAACCTGCCAAGTGAGCAACTTGTGTCCTATATTTTGTTCTTCTTCTGGCTTGGACACTACATTTCTCCCTTTTCAAGTGGTCAGGGCCAATGAAATCAATTTCAACTGAGAGCAGGATCAAGTTGACCACTTCCCTCAAGTGGTCAACCTCAAAATTCTTGATGTCGCCATGACGAAAAACAGAGAAGGTTATTTTTTTGGGGAAAGACCCCTGCAGTGACACCAGACATCACAGAGGAGGCTTTCAAAAAGGGGGACCAAAATAGAATTCATAATCATCATTTGCCTTCCTCTCTTTTAATTATAGACATTGGCATCAAAAGCCAATTGTGCGCCCATGTTCCAGTCAGGAGATGTCACAAGAAAATATTCCTAACCACACCGAACACCCTCGTAAACATATTTTGCCTCCATGAAACAAAACAAAAACAGAGAATCCATCAATCAGCTCAAGGTTCAAATAATAACTCCATGCTCCATCAGAAGACATCTGTGGTGGCAAAATGGACCAGCACAGCTTCTCATTATGTCACTCAGAGGGCATGCGGCATTGAGCCATAAAACTGTCATGTTACAGACAACAACTGTGCATTCAGCACTTCAAAGGGTCAGAGTGGTAACCCCAAAAAGCAACTTTCCCAAGGTCTGATTCAGGAAACAGAGCTTAGATAGAAGTTGCACGTTCAACAGAACTCACTGCCTTAGTCTTAGGCACCTTTTACACAACCCCTAAAATTCGATGCAAAGGGCTCCCAGATGCGGAGCTTAAAATTGTTTCCCCACCAGCTGAGGACTTTTACAAAAATTAAGTATGACCACACCCACCTAAGCATGTCCCAGCACATTTTACAAGTACCTGGTCTCCGGAGGTAAAAAAATTTCCGATGCGGATTGTAAAGCTGTGGATGCCAGGCTCTCCTCACCTTCTGTTTGTTTTTGCTGTCTCCTAAACACCTTTAACAGACAGGAATCCCTACGGGGCTGCTCCTACGGCAGACGGAGGTGAGCCTGCATTTTTTCCTCTCCCTTTTTTTTCTCCCTCCCCTCACTGCAGACAGGAACAATGGAGTGCGGAAGGGTAGGAACACAGGAAGCAGAACAAAACCCCACGATCTCTGGTCTGAATTTAAGTTGCCAGCGGATTTTAGAGGTCATGTAAAAGCGCCCTTAATTGCCACGCGAGGGCTCTCATTATTTCTTCTCCACTCACACAAGCAAAGTGTTGCATTTTGCATCCTTCTTCCTGGAAAAAAAATACATGCCAGTGTCATCCAATGGTTATTTTGCACCTTGGAAATATGCTTTTAAAAGTGCAAAAGACGATACCAAATGATACTTTTCTTGCATAAGCAATTATGGTAGAATCCTTGAAAAATGTCTCAAAGAACTTTTTTGAAACTATCAAAAGTCATGAGGTATTACTCATTGCAGGTAAGTAAAAGAGGTATTATTTGCTATACCTCACGGCAGAATGGTTAAACCGCTGTACTGTAGCTATAGCTGTGCTCATGACCTGGGGTTCAATTGCAGGTAACAGGCTCAAGGTTCATTCCGCCTTCCATTTTTTTCTTAGGTCAGCAAATGAGTACCCAGATCATGGGAAGAGGAGGGCAATGTGTTGCAATGTGTTCCCTATGCTCTGTTGTACCTTCTCTATATGCTGTGCTTTGTATATTGTTATTGTATATTACTCTTTGTCATGTGTACATGTGTAATATAAGTTTTGTACCACATTCTATTGCCTTGTTCATTTGTCTCCTAGCTCCATAATTAGTAGGTGCATTTATCCTTCCACAACGCTGCTAATCTCTGCTAGTAGTTTATATTTCCTTGAACATAACAAATCCCTATCTGCATAAAAGGGTTATATACTCTAACATGATTACCATCTTCTCCTGCTCCTGTTCTGTTTTTGTCACTATTGCCACCCGCAGCATCTCTTCTGTTGCTTCCAAGATGGCCACAACCATTAAGAAAGAGTCTTCTCCAAGTTTAACAGATGTTTGCGGCCATGCCTGCTCCACAACAAGATTCCTGTTAGGTTTCCAGCTCATCGTTACCGCGCTCCACTTTTGCAAGTTTGGCGTTGTGATGGTTATTATAGTGAGCGAGGTTTAAATGAAGCCCTTGGAGAGAGATATGTCATTTCCAGGGGGTGGGAGGCGGGGAATCTGAGCAACAAGGCAAACAAGTGTGGTTTGCAGACCAGGGAGATGCGGTATGCCATGCCCAAAGCAGATGTGGTGGATGCTGCATCAGCCTCACCAGACTCACCACCACTGAAAGCAGTATTGAGACCAGTAAAACTGCCATGACTTGAATTGCTTCTGGACCACACAGTGATACAAAGCAGGATTCAGAAAATTGTGCAGCGTCCTTACTTATCTCCCCCTCCTTTTTTTATTTTTGTTAGGTGACCACCAAGGTCTAATCCCACGATAGTGGTATTTCTTTACACATCCATGAAATTTCAGTTTCCATAAAGCAATTCTTTAAAAAAACAAAAGTGAGTGTTGTTGGTTAAGCGTAGTTTGACTTTGGAAAGCGAAATACGTTGTTTTCATGGATCCAGTATTTTTAGCAATGAAAAATAAAAAAGAGAGAGAGAGAGAGAGAGAAGGCCCTGGTGCCTTTTATAACGAGGCCTCATGCTGAGTGCAATTAAACCTACTGTTTCCAATCAGGTTTAATGCAAGGATAAAGTGAATGCTCCCTGAGATTTGAGAGGAGGATAATTTGTCAGTAATAATAAGTGTAGACAAACAGGATGTACTGCAGTGCTTGGTGCCTGATTAGAACCAAATGTTCTCCTAGGGATCCTCTATAAACTCCATACACCAGGAGGATCAGCCAGGGAACCTGGTAATAGGACTTGTTACTTAAGTTTAGACATTGGCATTGGGGTTTTGTTTCCAAGGGTGAGATATGTCCTTTTAAAGGTCTTTTTCAGAAGCTGGTTTTAATGGTTGTCAGAGAGCAATCTGTTTTTGAAGGAGTCTTCAATTTGAAGTCAACTCTAAAGACACAGCAACATGAAGAGGAGGATTGGGTGCCTTCACCTTCTGCATTTACCCTACAGCAGGCATGTCCAAACTTTGGCCCTCCAGATGTTTTGGACCACAACTCCCACAGTCCTTTGTCATTGGCAATACAGGCTTGGAATTCTGGGAGTTGTGGTCCAAAACATCAGGAAGGCCAAAGTTTGGGCATGCCTGCCCTACAGGGACAGCAAATTTAGGAATCTCACAGCTTCCCCAATGGATGACAGATGCATCAAAACATATAAATTAGTAGGGATGGAATTTCCAGAATTTTGGGGTTACGAATATCACGAATAGAGATGGGTACGACTCAAAAAAAGGTGTTTCATTTGTTGTTTGTCATTTAGGGGGTCCGTTTCAGTTCGTTTTCATTTTCTGTGATTTTTTTTGCAAAAAAACTCGTTTTCGTTTCGTTATGTAATGAAATGAAAAAACGAAAACGAAAATGAAAAATTGCTGTTTCATTAGCATTCATTACAGTTTAATGTATTTGCCGCAACAAATGCACAACAAAATTTCTGGTGTTTTGGTTCGTTTCGTTTCATTTTGGAGACAAAAGTTGTTTTTCATTTCGTTACGTAACGAAATGAAAAATGAAAACAAAAATGAAAAATTGCTCATTTCGTGACCATCTCTAATCACGAATTTCCTTTCGGAGAGCTCCACCTGCCACACAGGCACCTTACAAACACCTGAATGTAATGCACCTGGGGAGAAAGCCTAATGGTCTACCTTACATGATTACATTGACTGATTTCATAAATCCACCTGTGTTTTCAATGTTAGTTCCATCTCTCATAATGGAATTTTTATTCGTTTCTTTAACTACTCGCATTCTCGCATTCTCTTTTAGCTTTAATGTTGCTGTGAGATGCCTCTCAATTTCTTTTTCTAAAACTTGAATATGTCTTAAAGGTACTGGGCTGGATATTGTCCCTCACTATTGTAAGCCACCTTCGGTCCTTTTCCAAGGAGAAAGGTGGGGTTAAAATGCTAATAAATAAATAAATAAACTTACTAGGCTTTGAATCTTAGCTAGGGCTATCTCTGTCCAAATTTTCTGTTCAGAAAGAAATATCCTGGCTAGTACTGCAACAGCAACAGGAAGTTTAGAACTAGGCCTGAAAACATACTACAGTGGTACCCCGATTTAAGAGCAGCTAGACTTAAGAGCAATTCAACTTAAGAGCAGAAAACTGCCGGCGTTTTAACTGCCACCTTACAAATTTTAGATATGGTCTGCTCAACTTACAAATATTTTTTTCATATTTTTGATTTTGTAACTTATTTTTGCAATTTCTTAGATAGGTACCCTGACTTATAAGAGTAGTTCGACTTAAGAGCATGCATTCGGAATGAACTAAATTCGTAAGTTGAGGTATCGCTGTATTTTAAACTTTTCCGTCATAGTGTGTGTCACAGCCAAACATGGAGACATCTGCTATTTGTAGTGTGGAAAATGGTTGTCCAAATTGGGTTCTAGTTCTTGGTTTCTTTCCTTTTTAAAAAAAAAATGCACGTCTTCCACTGACTTGGCATATTTTACAACCAATTCCCAAGTAATTGGGAGTGGAATGATGATATAAGCAGAGGCTGGCTGGGAACAGTGCTTGTTTGAACTACAACTTGCAGAAAACTTCCAACAGCAGAAGTTTTGAAGTAATCTACCAACGGTAGTCTCCCTCTCTTTACTGTATGTAAGGAATTAATTTGTTTGTCTCATTGTAGGTGTTGTTTCCTTCTGTATCAGTTCACAGTGATCACTCTCTTTGAAGCAAAACAAACAGATTCAACTTTTTTAAAAGTAGAAGGATGTCTAGTAGGCTTAGGGTTGTGCAACTCTGGTCTGATTCAGATTTCCCAGTGCATTGTCTGATCAACTAGGAAAAAATGTGATTTTTTTTTCTACCCTCAACGTATAGTAATTCTGCATCACCTACCCAACCTATGTGTAAGTCAGGGTCTCACTCTCTATCAGCCTTACTTACCCGATGAAGCTGTTGTCAGGATACGCACCAAATTAATGACATTAAAGTGGTGTCATTGTGTCACTATCCTGTAAGTCATGATTTATATCTTCTTAGAGTTTTTCATAGTTGCATTATTCTAAGCCAGAGATTTGCATTTTTTTTCTGAAAGTGCAGTGAAAACAGAAGTATAATGTCCATTTAAATTAAGGTGGAATTTCAATCTGCACAACCAGAGGAAGGTTGCCATAACTCAGCACAACAATATGAACAAATGTACTGGCTAAATGCCCTAATTAACGAAACACCAAGATGCAAGCAGACTGCCTCCTTTCAACATGTTGCGCTAATTAAGCATCTCACAGCATGTCTAGGAATGGACGAATCATTCGGGCAATTGAATTGCAAAGCTAAGCAGATGCAGGCCCCATGAGATTAAACTGATTAATCTAACCTCTGAACCTCTTCCACATCACCATCCTCTTTTACACCTGATAAAAGTCATAAACAATTGAATGCCATTGAATCCAGACATGGGTAAAGTAGACGTTGCACCTGACTCAGTGGTCTGTAATCCAGGACACCTACATTGCTGTGAATCCTAAGCATATTGTATGAATCTCTACTGTTTTGCTGCAAAAATTAAGATGGTAGCCTCCCTCATTAATATACTACAAGGGTCCCTAACCCATAGGCCATTGACGAGTACTGGTTTGTAGTCTGCCCCAAGCACATCTGATCTCGCCAGATTTTGGAAGGTAAGCAGGGTCAGCCCTGGTTAGTACTTGGATGGGAGACCACCAGGGAATACCAGGTGCTGTAGGCTCCAGGAGTAGGAACTGGTGAGCCACTCCAGTATTTACGCTGAGAAAACTCCATGGACATGGAGTCACGAAGTTGTTCACGACTGTAATGACACAACACAACACACGGACTGGGCCACCTAGCACCTTTGTGTCCAACAACGTTTCCTAAGACATGTGGCTTAGCTGATTTGTACACTTCTCCCCTCCTATATATGGTGCTGTTTTCCCCCCATGCACCTGTCATAACCATGTTTGTTTTGGTCACATGATGGAATAAGAGCAATGTAACTGGGGTATAACTAGGGAAACTTTCTCTGGTGTGGTCAGGGCTTTGATTGTGTATTGAGTGATCCACTGATTTCAGCAGGTCTGCCCTACCCATTACTGAACGTGGAGCAACACAATCTAATAAATTAATACACAGTAGGACCCCAGTATCTGCTGGGGATTGGTTCCAAGCCTTCCTGTGGATAATGAAAACCGTGGATAAGAAAGAACACCAACATGTCCCCAATACTACTGTTTTGTGATAGTAAATTGCTTTACACCTGCTGTTTTGCAACAGTAGCTTGCTTTACAGCTGCTGTTTTATGACAGTAGCTTGCTTTATTCCATCCTGAAAGAAACCAACCCGGAATGTTCACTGGAAGGACAGTTTTAAAGCTGAGGCTCTAATACTTTGGCCACCTCATGAGGAGAGAGGAGTCCTTGGAAAAGTCCCTGATGTTGGGAAAGATTGAAGGCCAAAGGAAAAGAGGATGGCAGAGAATGAGATGGTTGGATGGTGTCATCGATGCAACCAATATGGATTTGTCCAAACTCCGGGAGGCAGTGGAAGATAGGAAGGCCTGAGGAGCTCTGGTCCATGGGGTCACGAAGAGTCGTACACGACTGAACGACAGAAGAAGAAGAAGAAGAAGAAGAAGAAGAAGAAGAAGAAGAAGAAGAAGAAGAAGAAGAAGAAGAAGAAGAAGAAGAAG
>JAHTLZ010000213.1:4767636-4781859 GCA_023846285.1 Phrynocephalus versicolor | reverse complement strand
ATTATTATTATTATTATTATTATTATTAACAACAAGAACAAGAACAAGAACAACAACTTAATGTATTTATTTACTTACTTGTTATGCCTACACGTACATTTCTGCCCCAGCTTCACCAAAGGCCTCAGCTAATCCATCAACTGATCCAACAGGTTCTGGAGCCAGGCCTGAACAGCAATGAAAAACTTGGAGCCCAGCTTCCTTTGGAGAAGGAACCTTTTTTCTTTCTTGTTATTTTTCCATGTCTGGCTTTGCTGGCTTCTCCAGCCAACGCTTCAAACAGCGTTATTACAAAAAGCCAGCCATGAGCGGGACTTGGGTTTAAACACCAGACCATGGTGGTGGAGATGGAAATGAATTTTCCACGGGAATCCACATTGCCGCCTTGCTCAGTAATAAGGCGTTTGACTCATTCATTGTGTTGATGCTTGTTTTCTTTTCACAAGTTTTTAATCGTCAAGCCCTGAAGTTAAGACTGGAAACCAGGATATATAGAAATCAAAGAGGGCCCCAGCAATCCTGAAGTCTGCTCTGCTTTTGTGGTGCCAAGTAGTAAATCCTTTAATACTTCTGGATTTTACACTCCGGTTCAGAATTCCCCAGTGGCATTTAGCAATATACTGATTGTATTGGTTTTAATTCCAGGGTCATCAGAGTTTTCACATGCACACGGACACACATGCACGCACGCACACACGCACACGCACACACACACACACACACAAGACACAACCCAAACTTACAGTAGCTGACATGATTTGAAATGAAAAATTGATGGCCTTGTCAAGGCTATGTTTCTCTAAACTTGATTTAAAGTTATATGTGATCCAGATGGCTTCAAGTCCAGGTAACTGCTGTGCTTTCTGCCTGGTTATATTGCCTGGATCTTTGAGAGGTAGGAGGACTTTTTGCACAATGGTTATATCACCACCAATTCCCCCCCTTCACCAAGTCATCTGTCATGCTGCCAGTCAAACAACAGTGATGAACCCCCTTCTCAACCAATGAAACACCCATCAGTTTGTTGGGGCATACAAGAAATCCAAGTCTCCAAATTCCGAGAGGACACCCCCTCACCCTGTTCCCACTCCCCGTCCCCTACATGGCACACTGCCAGGCCACCGTTGCGCCCCTTCCCCCATCACTGCAATCAGTTTTAATTCTTCTTTTGTTGTACTGGGCCCAGCCAGGGAGACATTTGTGCCTGTCCTCTGTTCATGTCCCTGCTTTCCAGGTTGGTCCCTGCTTACCTGTGCAGATGTTCCCAAGCAACCCCAGGTCAGCAAAGAAAGAAAAAAAAGAGAGAGGTGAGGATGGAGTGGTAGTGGTGGACAAGGAAAGGACAAGGCAGTGGGGATGGATTGGAGGTGTGGGTTTGGTGGGTGTGGGTGTTTAGACAGTCAAGAGCAAGAGAGAGAGAGAGGGCCTTTTCACATGACCCCTAAGATCCGCTGGCCCCTTAAATTCGGACCAGAGATCTTGGGGGTTCGTTGCTGTTCCTGCATCCCCACCCCTCCTCACTTCCTTGCTCCTGTCTGCGTGAGGGGAGGGAGGGAAAAAAGGGACAAAAGAATAAAGGCTTAACTCCCGGTGCCAGTAGAAGCTGCCCTGAGCCCCTGTCACTTCCTGATTCCTTCTCTTAAAGGGGCGGGAGGCAAAAAAAAAAAGCAACAAAAAGAAGCGAGGAGAGCCCGGCACATCCGCATCAAGGAATTTTCACCTCCCAAGAGCAGGTACCTGAAAAGTGCGCTGGATCGCGCTTAGGTGGGCGGGGCCGCACTTAATTTCCTGTAAACTCCAGAGCTGGTGGGGAAACATTTTTAAGCTCCGGAACTGGGAGCCATTTGCCCCGGAGTTTAGGGGTCATGTATAAATGCCCAGAGAGAGAAAGAGAGAGAGGCAGGCAGGCAGGCATATAGATAGAGACAGAGACAGACAGAGAGACAGAAGGACGGGATGAATAATAACAAGGAAATATTTGTCCCTTTGTAATATCAAATGTATATTTAACGAATCGGCAATTTTTGTGGAATCATTTCATTTTTTAAAAAAATTCCTCTGCATCTCTAATAGTGACCTTCTTCTGGGTTTTCCAGGCTCCCTCTCTCTAAACAAATCACGGTGACATCATCTCCATATGGGAAGATCTGTTTACATCATAACCATGAATGGGGATCCTTCAAAAATAGCTTAGGGAGGGGAGACCATAAAGCTGTCAGCACAACAGTCCTTCACTCTGCTCGGGCTTCCGTCAGTCAGTGGAACAGAATACTGAACACAGACGGGGTTTGTGATTCCACAAGGACCCCTTGAACAAATACATTGACCCCCATTATCTCTCCCAGCGTTTATTTGTGCCAATAATATTTCCAGGTCAGCTCCTCCTAGGATAGTAAAACAGCTCTTTTACGACACCGGTCCATGATGAAGACTGCATGACTGACAAAAGTGGCAATAAAGTGTGAGTTGATGTAACAAAACCTTCCCTGGGAAAAATTTCCAGAATCATATACGGAGAATGCAACAGAAGATTTCCTATCCTTGTTTTTTCACCATGGGAACCATGCTTTGGGGGAGATACAGGAGGATCTCAAATACTCCTCCTGTTCACACTCACATTGCCTTCCTTTGGATCCTGTTTTGGTGAATTACTTTCTCCCTACTCTATCAGGTCATAAAACTAAGTTCTAGAGGTCACGTAATATGTCCAGTACTTGGTTTCTGACTTACTAGATGGGAATCGGCACAATGTGGCTAGCTGGAGAGCTCAATAAGCTAAGAATCTGGTTGTGGAGCCAGAGGTTGTGGGTTCATCCCAGAAGTGCCAGCCTGTGTATCCTTGAGTAGGCTGCACAGTCCCACGGCACTACCAGAAGAAGAGAATCAGGAAACCACCTCTAAGGCGGTTACTTCACATCCATTTTGTCTCTGTTAGTGTTGCCCTAAGGAGCGGTACAAATTTTTTATTTATTTATTTATTTTTGCATTTATATCCCGCTTATCTTCAAACAAACTCTAAGCGGCTTACAAGGGGTATGTTAGCCATACAAGTACAAGGATAAACAAATAAAATTACTTCACGTCTGTCCTGCAGCTACTGAAATTTGTCTCGACCACGCCCCCGGAACAAGTGCTAAGTGCGACAATACTGTACCTAGTGCTGAGGTAGGGTTTTCCCTTGTCACTCTTTCCCCCCTCCTTCTGTTCCGAGACAAGACACTGTGTAGTAACAACTGTCACACAACCAAACATTCATTTCTCTCAGAAAACTGTGTCCATTTTTTATTTTGTTTTTTACTTTTCAGAAGCAAAATATCAAAAAAGATTTTTTTTAACTCCTTGCCCATGCCCAAAAAGAAAAAAGAAAAAGGAAGCTAGACTAATTCAGAGTTTGTCACGGTACAAGACCGTGAGGTAACACTTGTCATGAGACAAGTTATCATGACCATGCGAACACTGAAACAGGGACAAAACCATGTGATTGAGACCAATGCTGTCATGGTACAAAACTAGTCCCGGAACAAAGAGGGACGTGAAGTAGCTGCCTAAGTATGCTCTACCTGGAAAACACTGAGAAGAGTGGTCATAAATCTGAATTGATTTGATGGCACACACCCAGAAAGCCAATCTTTCCTGATGTGACTAAGGGTAAATATCCCCCTTTTGTTGCTGTGAGGTTTTATATGTTGATTATATATTTAGCAAGAAGATAAGAAATACTTGTGATTCTGCTGCATCAGAAGCCAAAATAATTTGGCTGGATTTGGGATGCAGGGAGTCGGGACGGCATTCCCGGGTCTGCCTTAGACAACAACATGTCTTGGAAGAGCCCCCTGTCTCTTCTGCTCTGTTCCAAGTGATAGCACTTGGTACTTTGTGGACTTTCATCACCTCCAAGTGGCTGAAATGTAAGACCTAAATCAAAAGATTTATCGGCAAATCATTCGTGTCAGCAGCCAGGCTCTTTGGTGTCATTTAGAGCCAGGAACAGAAATAGAATTCCTCTCAAAAGGGCCATTTTGTAACATTTTGATTTTTTTTGAGGGGTGGTGGTGGATTTTTTGTTGTTGTTCAGTCGTCCAGTCGTGTCCAACTCTTCGTGACCCCATGGACCAGAGCTCGCCAGGCCTTCCTATCTTCCACTGCCTCTCGGAGTTTAGTCAAATCCATATTGGTTGCATCGATGACACCGTCCAACCATCTCATTCTCTGCTGTCCTCTTTTCCTTTTGCCTTCCATCTTTCCCAACATCAGGGACTTTTCCAAGGACTCCTCTCTCTTCATGAGGTGGCCAAAGGACTGGAGCCTCAGCTTCAAAATCTGCCCTTCCAGTGAACATTCGGGGTTGATTTCTTTCAGGATGGATAGGTTTGATTTACTTACAGTCCAGGGGACTCTCAAGACTCTCCTCCAGCACCACAGCTCAAAAGCATCAATTTTGTGGTGATCAGCCTTCTTTATATTCCAGTTCTCACTTCCATACATCACTACTGGAACCCCCCCCCCCCTTTAAGAACATAGCACTTTCTAAGGAGGTTTTCAAACGAATGGAAAGTTGTGTGTGTGTGCGTGTGTGTGTGTGTGTGTGTGTGTGTGTGTGTGTGTGTGTGCTGGCTTCGAAAAATAGAGTCATATGACCAAACCTTCGAAGACCTGCTTCTCACCCAGGCTCCTGATTGCCTTCTTCATATTACAGCTAATGCTCTGTATAGGTGAAGTGAAAGTCGAAAGCAATCAAACTATTTAACAGGGCAATTCCACAGGTTTCATTTCCATTTATGAATACCAGTGGGTTGATTTGATGAAAGCCAGAAATCAGGGAAATTAAAAAGCCAGGTTCCACCACCCCTTAATTTACTAGCTATGTTTGGAATCTTTCAAATCAAGACTGGAGGTTTGAATTGATGCTCTAAAGAGCTTCTGTCCAAGCCTTTTCTGCTTGTAAAACCAGCATTCCATTTAAACTATTTCCCACAGGAAGGAAGAGGGGTAGCATTTGTTGGTGGTCAGGTATTCTTCTTTGACTTGACATCCTGCAATTATATTGGGTTCCTGCTCTCCCCATTTCAAGTCCTCACTGTTCATGCTGGTTAGGAAGGGTGCCCATTGTAGTTCAACATATGTAAAGAGACCCAGGTTGCTGAGGTCTGTACTGTAATTCTGCTCATGCATTCAGGAAGCATTAAATGAATGGTCATGGAGAGCTGCATCACAAGCCCTAGCTCTACTAAGTCTCAAGCAGAGTCTGGCAAAATGACAGTATGGTTGGACATTTCTGGCATTTGTTGTAAAAAAATGGTACGTCCCCAGAATTCTAGCCTTGATCATCGGCCACAATGGGGCAAGGGAACAAGCGCCAAAGTGATGTAAGTTAACAAC
This sequence comes from Phrynocephalus versicolor, assembly GCA_023846285.1. Lineage (NCBI taxonomy): Eukaryota > Metazoa > Chordata > Lepidosauria > Squamata > Agamidae > Phrynocephalus > Phrynocephalus versicolor. Next base: position 4,776,480 of record JAHTLZ010000213.1, on the reverse strand, counting down.
ATACAACAGCTGAGTCTCAGAAAGAACTGAACACATTGATGCTACCAGAGTCCAACCATTCCTCTCAGGCTCCTCCTCCGCCTCCTCCTCCTGTTCTTGTTCTTGTTCTTGTTCTTCTTATTATTCTTCTTGGTTTATATTGTTATGTTCTCCTTCTCCTTCTCCTTCTCCTTCTCCTTGTTCTTGTTCTTGTTCTTGTTCTTGTTCTTGTTCTTATTCTTGTTGTTCTTGTTGTTCTTCTTGTTGTTGTTGTTGTTGTTCTTGTTCTTCTTCTTCTTGTTCTTGTTGTTCTTCTTCTTGTTGTTGTTGTTGTTCTTGTTCTTCTTCTTCTTGTTCTTGTTCTTCTTCTTCTTGTTGTTGTTGTTGTTCTTCTTCTTCTTCTTCTTCTTTGACAGATAAAGATGGGCATCTAAGTCTGAGGTGGGGTTCCTCTCAGGCTCTGTCCCATTGTTAAGGAATCCAGTAACAGATATCTTTTTCCAAGCACAATAACACTGAGAGTAGAATGGCCTTGTGTCCACTTTCACGGTGGAGAGAGATCCATTTGAAGAACTACTACCTCTCCCAAGGGAAAAAAAAGGAGAATGTCATAGCCCCCAAATGAAAGAGAAAATGAATGCTTTCAAAAAATTAAAAGTGAATAGGTGAATAGATTGTCATTTATGGCATTTATTCAAGTGCAGATATTGTTTTAGATTTTGGGGCGATCTGAATTTTGATGCCCTAAAGTTGCTCCACCTTAGTTACAGCTATAACTGTCACCATAAGAGGTATCAACTATAACCCAGTTTTGCATTTGTATTTTGTAATGGCCTCTTTTTACTTCAATGTAACCTTTTCCAAGGAGAAAGGAGGGGTAAAAATACTCTAAAATAAACTAACTAACTAAATAAATAAATTAGTTTGTCTTATTATCTTCGTTGTGCCAGGGTTAAATTGTTGTTTTAATATGTTGCTACTCTGTTTATTTTATTGTTCTGAATTGGTTGTTGCTGACCTATTGTTGTGAACCGCCCGGAGTTCCTTCGGGAAGATGGGTGGTATATAAGCTCCATAATAAATAAATAAATAAATAAATAAATAAATAAATAAATAAATAAATAAATAAATAAATGTAACCATAACTGTTACACATAATTATGAGGGGTCCCCCCCCCCAATATGATTAGAGTTCAGGAGAGGTCTTGTAAGGATCTCAGCATCTACAGTGAAGCAGAATTCCCAGGTCTCTCGGGAAATTAGCGGGTCCACAATGTGACAGGGGTCCCCATGGCATTGGTGGGAGCGCAATGACACTTAAATCATCCTCAAATGGATGTAGTGTTGGTCATGTATGCATGCTGAAAGCATAGCACAGATTCCCCTGCTATGACATATATCACTGCCCCTATCAATTCTCAAGACACTTCTGCTAGATGACTTCTGCTAGGTGTTCCCCATATAGAAACAAGAGTGAAGTCAGATCCTGGAGATAGTAGTAGACCAAGCCAAGACCTGATGGAGGACGATGGGTATTCAGCAAGTGGGGAGCGGGGGGAGCGGGTTGGTGGTGCTGAAATATTTGTGGGCTTTTTTGCTGCCTTGGAAAAAATGGTATTTTTAAAAAAATATTCTTCAGAACTCCAGTTCAGTCAATTCCCGTGACATTGCTATTAAAAAGCCTCTCTATTACACAATGATTCCCTTTCAGCTTTCCTGGCAATGAACTGGTTTGGGGGAAGTAAGTGTGTGTGTGTGTGTGTGTGTGTTTCTTTCCTTCTTTTCCTTTTTGGAAAAGATGTAATCTCCACCACTTTGTAACGGACATTTCTCCCCTCCTCACTTTCATGGTACAAGTTCTGTGCGGAATAGATCCAAGACTAAGCCCCACGTCTCTTACATCTGATGTCAAATAGTAACATTCTCATCCAAACAATCTCCACATTGTGGAAGACAAACTCCTTCATTAAAACATCGGAAACTGGACCTTGATGTCTACTACGACCCCTAAGCTCCACTGCAAATGGCTCTCAGCTCCGGAGCTTAAAAATGTTTCCCCACCAGCTCTGGAGCTAACAGAAAATTAAGTGCAACCCTGCCCACCTAAGCGCGACCCAGCGCACCTTTCAAGTACCTGCTCTGGGAGAGTGAAAAATTTTGATGCGGAGAGTGCCGGGCTCTCCTCACTTCTTTTTGTTGTTGTTTTTCTGCCTCCCGCCCCTTTAAGAGGAACCAGGAAGTGACGGGGATCAGAGCAACTTCCACCGGCACTCCGGAGGTAAGAGTGCATTCTTTTCTCCCTTTTTTTCTCCGTCCCCTCACACAGACAGAACAAGGAAGTGCGGAGGGGGTGGGAACGCAGGGAGAGCGACAAACCCTCAAGATCTCTGGTCCGAATTTAAGGGACTAGCGGATCTTAGGGGTCGTGTAAAAGGGCCCTTTTTCATCCTCTACCATTTCACCGAAAGTGTGCCTGTGCGTCAGGATGGACTTCAAACGTTCTTATCTCTTTCGGCTGTACCTGAAGGAGAATAAAAATAGTTCACAAAAAGGTATAAAATGAAGCTACACCTGGTTATTACTGGTTATATATGATCCTGGTTATTACTCTGTTTTCCTCCCACAGAGGGGAAAAATAATTGCCACAGAGCTCTTTCACAATACACAACATTCACAAGTATTTAAAGCCTTGTTAATGTCGAGAAAGACAACAACAGTTGTTACTCTGGGTGGTTAATAGAGAAATGTTTCAGGCTGGGCATGAAGACAAAATCCACGCCAGCTGGGTGATCCAAGATTTAGCCTAGGCCAGTAGGCCAAGCCGATTCCAACTCAGGCACAGCAAAAAGCCACTAGTGAACTCTGAAGTACAAAAACTGTACAAAGTTCAGGAATTTTGCACATTGGGCAAGAGCAGTGTCTTGCATTACAGGGATTTTTTTTGTCTCTCTCTGTGTGTATGTGTGCGTGTGTGTGTGTGTGCGCGCGCACACACACACACACTTAAAAACATTGAGAGGACTTCTTCCACATTTTTACAGATAAAAAGGATAAGAGGGGTCCAGTGTAAGCCTCCAGCCCCCCCCCCCCCCCCACACTTTAAAAATAACCTTGTGTTCAGAAAAATGTGAGAGAACTTGTCCTCTGCTTGAAGGGCCATTCTGTCTGAATTTAGTTGAAAGGGAAAGAATAAGGGAGAAGCAACAGCTTTTTCCATTCCATAGTTGGGACGTAGACACAGAAATGAGCAAAAACGAAGGTCATCCTGTAGTCAATCTTTTCACTCACTGAGATGACAGATAAAGATGGGCATCTTTGGAATTTTTTTGCACCCTATACACCATAACTCTCCATTCTGGGAGTTCTACCAACTCTGCAGGCACCTAACAAACCTCTCAACATGGTGCACTTGGGAGAAAGACGTAAATGAGAAGGCACTGGGATCAAGGTAAGCCAAGCTCCACCCAAGTGCTCCCGTTCAGAAGGAAAGCTCCCGAACAGCACTGAGCCAGGAACAAGGTGTGTGGGCAAAGCTAGACCTAACTAAGCCTTGCTTCCAGTTTCCCCCATGACCATCATATTTAAGTGTTTGTAAGGTAGACTGAGATCATAGAACTGAGAATTATGGTAGTTTACATAGTACTGGAATCTGAACCACAACTCCACAGTCTTTTGTCATTGGCAATACAAGCTTGGAATTTTGGGGGTTGTGGTCCAAAACATCTGGAGTGCCAAACGTTTGGTCATCACGGCTTTAAGGAGTAGTTTAGCCTTGGACCAGTTGCATAGGGTATCCCCAAAAGAAGGGTAAGCCACTTCTGAATATCCTTTACTTAGGAAAACCCTGAAAAAGAATTGACTCAATGGCACATGATGACAGTGAAGGTGGTGCTGATGGTGATTTACTGTTACCATGGCATCCCAACATGAGATTCCATGGTTGAGTGGGGAGTTCTCCGGAATCCTAGTCCTGCACTCCATTCAACAGACCAGTGGTACTCAACCTGTGGGTCCCCATATGTTCCTGGACTGCAACTCCCAGAACCCCTTCCAGCACAGTCAGTGGTGGAGGCTTCTGGGAGTGGCAGTCCAGGAACATCTGGGGACCCACAGGTTGAGAATCACTGCAATAGACCATACAGTCTGTCTCTCTGTCTTTTTCTCTGACAAATGCACACACACACACACACACACAAAGAGAGAGAGAGAGAGAGAGAGATAGCTCCTTCCAAATCTATGACAGTATGACCTGGACCAATGGACCATGCCCCAATATTTTCATATCTGTTTTCAGAATGAGAATGTCTCGCCAAGCCTTGGGGGAACAAAAACAGGTCTGGCTTTTATCCAATCCACCAAGGCAAATGAGGAGGTTTGTGTGCCCTGGTCCTTGGAGTAGGATTACAGTTTGGCTGAGTGGTCCATGCTGATCTGCCACCTTGGAATGCCACTTAAATCCAAGCTCCAACCAGGTATGCCAGAGAATGGATGGAGCAAGCAGCCCTGGCCAGACATTCTGGTCCGGGAAAGGAGGCCGACAGCTGGCCAACGGTGCAAGCGTTCGACGGAGATGCAACAGTTGTACCGTTTGGGGTGTCCAAAGGACAGCCTCCGACATGCCTCTGACATGATCCACCATCCTTCCTTTGTCCCTTTCTTAACAGAACAACATGCCATCCTTTTCCCGGGGCAGACTCAAGAAGGAAGAACTTATTTCTTTTCTAACCTGGAAGACATTGCTGCAAGAATCTTGGCATGTTCTTCTCTCCTCTCCCCCCCCTTTTCCTCTCCCCCTCCCGTCTTTCTCCTCTCCCCCTAGCGATGAGGAATGAAAAGGGAGTATTGTGAATTGAAAGAGAGCTCTCTGTGGGCTTCTCAGCCATCACTGAGCATTTCTGAAAGGTAACAGCTGTACTGGAAACTCCCTGGAGTTTAACAATCCATTTTCTGCCCGTCATAAATGACGACGGCAGCTCATGGTTCGGCCAGTAAGCGGAAGGGATGCAATAGCCATGCTTGAATGTGACATGGCCTGAAAAGTAAAACTGTTTCAACTGGAAAGGATTTTGGAAGGATTTCTTTTCCTTTCCTTTCCTTTCCTTTCCTTTCCTTTCCTTTCCTTTCCTTTCCTTTCCTTTCCTTTCTTTTCTTTTCTTTTCTTTTCTTTTCTTCCTTCCTTCCTTCCTTCGTTCCCTCCTCTCTCTCTCTCTCTCTCTCTCTCCCTCCACACCCCCTCGCTCTCTCTTTTGGACAGCAGAAGCTCCAACCCTATGTCAGCCACTTCCGCTCCTGGGGGTGGGGTGGGCACTCCCACTCCCACTGTGAGTGAGTGAGGGGGGTCTCGCGTATGGGCCCTGCCCACACTGCCAGCCTGGCCCCTCCTCCACATACCACCCACCTTTGCCTGCCACAGAGAAGCCAGAGGAGAGTGTTAATTCTTGTTCCTACCCCTATCAACCGCGAATGGTACTGCCTCAGCCTTCCTCTTTGGGTTGGTGGCGGAGCGGCTATGGAGCCAGAAGGGAGTGGGCAGAGCCGGGTGGACTGGCGGACAGATGGAGGAGGAGTGCCCTGGCTGCCACACCAAGGGAGCCTCTCCTGCTTTCCCCCGACTAACAGGAGGACTGCTAGTGGGAGGGTGCAGGGCTTCCTCCTCCTCCTCCCTCTCCAGGCGCTCCCAGATTGCTGTGCCTGGGGCAGATGTAGCCTTCTGCCCACCCCCTAGATACGACCCTGCCCAGTTGATTGATGGAGGAGGGATTTGTAGAAAGGTGGCCATAGGACAAGAAAAAAAAATGCATGGTTCCAGTTGGGAAGGAAGACAACCGATGAAAGATTTGTGTGCAGTAGTTGATGGTACCGAGTTTCATGCCTATGTCATGCCAAAGCATGTTATTTCCCCTGTGCTCATATTAAAAGAAACACAAATATATGCCAGTTTTAAGAATTAGATTATCACTCCCAGTTTCATGTGCCCCCCCAGTATTTGAGTGACTAGAAATACATACAAATACTTCGAAATAATTGGATGGAAATCAGATTGGTTGAATGGTGGTGAGTTGATTCAAAGAGAATCGTTTGCAATTTGTAAGGCACATCACGGAGACTGAATTGAGATGGATGGTATTTTCACGCCCTTGCTTCTAAGAAAGCCCTGCTCAAGACAGGAACCTGTTTCCATCTCTAATTTTCTTCCACTGTAGGGAGCCTGACTCTCATCAAAGCAGTGAGGAAAAGAGGTTGAGGTGGGGGAACCCAAACAACCCTGCAACGTAAATATAAGCAGCAGCGTTAAGTGGCCACTTAGAGATAGCTATGTAAACAAAACTTGGCTTAAGGATCTAATATGGCTGTTATCAGCCGAGAAGGATTGCTGAAGAAAAGCTAATGGTGTTTTATGCATTTCCTAGAATTGACCTCTCTGCAGTAGCCCTTCACTCTTTTGTAGTTGGCTCTTCTCAAGGGAGGAATCTGAAGGAGAATTCTTAGTAAGAGCCTTTGTACACAACCCCTAAACTCCGCAGCAAATGGCTGCCAGCTCCGGAGCTTACAATTGTTTCCCCACCAGCTCCGGAGTTTGCAGGAAATTAAGTGTGACCATGCCCACCTAAGCGCGTCCCAGCCGCACTTTTCTTGTACCTGCTCGAGGAGGGTGAAAATCTCCAGGTCCGGATTTAATCTGGTCTGTGCGGGGCTCTCCTCACTTCTGTATTTTTTTTTTGCCTCCCGCCCCTTTAAGACAAGGGGCGGGAGGGAAAAAAAGCAAACAGAAGAGAAGGAATCAGCACCACGGAGTTCCGGCAGAGATTTCAAGGTGAGCCTGCATTTTTTCCTCTCTTTCTTCCTCCCTCTCCTCACGCAGACAGGATCAAGGAAGTGCGGAGTGGTGGGGAGGAAGGAAGAGCAACGGACCCCTAAGATCTCTGGTCCGAATTTAAGTGGCCAGCGGATCTTAGGGGTCATGTGAAAAGGCCCTAAGATGCTGGTGGCCCTTAAGAATCTTCAGGTTGAAGCCACCTTCTAATTTGTTTAGAATGTGTTCAAATGGAAGGGGCTATTTCACCTTAGCTAAGTTTAAGGCCCAAACCAGATCTGAGAATAAGAACGATGGACATATCACATTTTAGATCGGGCACTTTAGAGTAGACAGATGCAAGGCTAAACAAAACCGGGATAGGACTCCTGTACCCTCAAGGAATACTCAGAAAGGGGAGATTTGTTGGAAGTGTCAGCCACATTTAGCTATCTGAAGGTATGGGTCTGCCCCATGGAACTCCCAGCGCGTTGTTAGTCTGTGAAACTCCCTGCATTAGGGTATGGGCACCCCACACCCACACCCACACACATCGCCTCCACGTAGATGCTGGAGAAATCAGGTCTTTGCTTTCCACCACCTCTGAAACAAAGCAAAGTAGTCCCGCGGCTTTATTGTGCCTTCTACGGTTCTTGAGTACACGGACATCTGCGCTACACCTAGAGGGGAAAATAATGAGAGACACACGTTCCATTTTTAATGTTCTAAATTTCCTTTGCTTTCACTACTCTTAACGGAGATTCTTGTGGTTAAGATTTTATTCCGATCCGGGAGGTTTTTTTTTTTTAAATGATACCAATAAAGCACCGGGAGAGGGAGGGGGGAAGGTTCATTGGAAATGCCTGAAATGTTTTCTCCACTGGAAAAATAATATCCTGTAATATATGGAGAGCCATGTAAAGGCACTTTTGCCTAACACAACAGAGCCCTTGTCTGCCGTGATGGATGGTATGGCGGGGGAGGGGAGAGAGAGAGAAGGAAACTGACTTAATGACATTTTAGTATATACCGTGTACGCCCACCTCTCACCTTTGCAGGCCTGGTCTCAAGAATTTGGTAGGGATGCAGGGGAGTGGTTTGCCAACACACAAGTTATTTTTGGTCAGCCTCTTGCCCAAAATATATTTGTTTGAGATGGATGGTGTTTGAAAGACGCAGGTTTTTGCAACCAATAGGATTTTGCGAATCGCTAACACTGTAATTAGGTCTTTCTCCCAGGTGCCTCGTCTTCAGGTATTTGCACGATGCCTCAAAGTTAAGGAGAATGTCTGGAATTGAACATTCCAGTATTCCTGGTCCAGAATATGTGAAAATCCCATCTCAGTTCAGACAAGCGTTTCACGTCTGTTTTCCAGGGCTGCAACAAAGGAAGCAAGACCCATTCCCTTCATTCTGCCGCTTGAGTGTGCGTGTGTTGTGTCGTTATAATCATGACCAACTCTTCATGACCCCATGTCCATGGAGTTTTCTTGGCAGGAATACTGGCGTGGCCAGTTCCGACTCCAGGAGCCTACAGCACCTGGTATTCCCTGGTGGTCTCCCATCCAAGTACTAACCAGGCCTGACCCTGCTTAGCTTCCGAAATCAGGTGAGATCGGTTGGCTGCCGCCATTTCTCAACAGAGACATACAAGCAGCCTTTCTGTTAGTCTACAACAGAGGGAATGATGGCAAGCAGCCATGCTTCAAATATCTTGTGGGGATACCAGCTTGTTTGGGCTGCCACACTTCCTCAAATGCAACACGGCAAGCAAACAACCACTACATCAGGCAACTGCAGGAGGAAATATGGCAAGCAAATATCTTAATTCTGCTGAATGCCCAATTGCTGTGAGTTCCTCCTAGATAGGGGCATATCAACATCCATCTGATCCACATTAGGAGTGAGTTGTTGAACTGCATTACTTGATCTGTGCATGGAGGTCTGTGTGTCTTGGGGGGCGCATTTTGGTGGGTGGGTGTGTTTTAGAGATTGCTATAAGAATGTGCTTTTGGTCTGGTCTCTGGTGTTGTTGCAAATTTCGTCGCCATATGTAGCATCAGAAAATGATT
>JAHTLZ010000213.1:4742714-4757834 GCA_023846285.1 Phrynocephalus versicolor | reverse complement strand
GTAAACAAAACAAAAACAATGAAACCAATAAACTACAAGTAAACCACAAGGCACAATTTCAATTAAATAATGCGCACTAGTAAAAGGACATGAAATTCAAAAATTAACTGCATTTCAAAAGACAAGATGGTAGAATGTGAGCATTGTCTTAAAAATGGAGATGATCACTGTACCTTTATCTTTATTTTAATGTCATAAACTTAAACCTGGTGCAGAAGCAGACAGGAAGCCAGTGTAAGGTGGCCAAGGTGGGGGGGGGAGATACGTTGGCATTGCAGCTATCATATTCTGCACCTGTTGGTGTCTCAGAGGTGCCACAAGACTTCCTCCTTTGTTCCTTTGTTCTTTTGTTCCTTCATTCCTTCATTCTTTTCTTTCTTTGGCCACTGGTGGCTCCAGTGCTGATGGGGTGGTGATTCTTCTCCAGCTTTTAATCTGAACATCACAGGTGCTATCCAGAAATGGAACTTTAACTCTCAATAGATTCAGCACCATGGACAGCTCATGTAACAACCCTGAGTGTCTCCCTTTATGCCCATTGACATTTATATCACTGACTTCCATTGATATTGAGTTTGATGGACCAAATCTGGTTTGCTAAAAGGCAACTTTTAGTGTCCATATGGAGGAGGAAGCTGCCAAGAATGAAAAGCAAAGAGAGGATGTGAACCCAAAGTAACTTGGTCTGATATATATTATGTAATTTGTCTTTTTTGACAATCTAAATTAAGACATCAAATTTTTATTTAAGGTGTAATTTGAATTGCGATTTCAATTATTGTTTTTAAATCATTCATTTTTATCTTCCCCACCTTTGTGTGGTATCAAGCAATTGTTTGCTGTTGTGCTTGAATGGATCTTTTGTCTCTACCAGAAAAAAACATTAAAATTATTAGACAACCTGGTAGAAAAGGGGAGGAGTTCTAGGAATTTACTAATTCCTTAGTAGAGCATGAGAAAGAAAAAACAAAGAAAACTGCACAGAAATGCCCTACGTGTTTATGCACGCCAATGAGAATTTTGTATTATAAAATCCAAGAAGCATTTAACTTACAGTTACCATCTATAGTTACAGTCAGAAGGGAAAGGGTAGGGGAAATAGTATCTCCAGGAGACTCTGCATGCTTGCTACTTGAAGGATGCTCAAAAGGAGAAGATGAGGGCTACCAAAAATAATAAGAACTGGCGCAAAAACATAGGAAGAGGGGCACTGTCTTCTATCAAATGCCAGTGGTGGGGAAAGAGTTTTACCTATTAAGTTAGTGGTAAAGGACAATCACATTAGACTATAAAGCCCCTCTCCCCCCCCTCTCATGCGTACTTGCAAGTGTGTTTCTAAAACAAGGTACAGGGGGGCATTTTGGATAAGAACCCGGGGGTTTCTGATAGGATAACTGCCCTGCTCCTTGCAAATAAGGAGGGCAGCGTAGGCTTCGGGTGCTGCAGAAATGGCCTTTGAAACAACGCACAACGTCCCCTTGTGCTGAACGATTTCCAGTCTTGCATGCAAAGCGTGGCCTTTTCCCACTGAGCTGCGGGTGAAGAGGGCCTCTGCACATGGGTCTCAAACCGTAGCTTGCAGGCATACAGATCCCCTAATGCGGCCGCCAATCACACCAGTCAAAACAAATACATGCCAGCTCCATTTCATCTCTTCCATTTTATGGGCCTGGGGGAGTGCCAAAGGTCTAACAAGGCTTCCTTCTTTACCTCTGCTGGAGAACCCGTGGTAGAAAGTCCAGGAGCAGATGGACCATTGATGCAGCTTCATTCTCACAAATACTGTCTCTGATGAAGGGAAAGGAAGCATGAAGAAGACCGTCCGGGCTTCCTGCCAAGAGACAGCTTGGTCACTTGTGACCTACTACAGGAACTCTTGAAGAAACTGCCATGTGTTTGAACTAGAGATCCGCAGGGAGGGGATGCATGGAAGTGGGGGGGAATGATTGGATAATCCATCCATTTAACACAGTGCTGTCTGCTCTGAGTCACAACAATTCTCTACTAAGGGTATTTGTACACGACCCCTAAACTCCGCCGCAAATGGCTCCCAGCTCCGGAGCTTAAAATTGTTTCCCCACCAGCTCCGGAGTTTGCAGAAAATTAAGTGCGGCCACGCCCACCTAAGCGCGTCCCAGCGCACTTTTCAGGTACCTGCTCTTGGAAGGTGAAAAATCCCAGATCTGCTTGTAAAGGAATGAGTGCCCGGCTCTCCTCGCTTCTGTTTGTTGTTGTTTTTGCCTCCCGCCCCTTTAAGAGAAGGAATCAGGACGATGACGGGGCTTGTGGAGGCTTGGACTGGCAAACGGAGGTGAGCCTGCATTCTTTTGTCCCCTTTTTTCTCCCTCCCCTCACGCAGACAGGATCAAGGAAGTGCGGAGGGGTGGGGACGCAGGAAGAGGAATGAACCCCCAAAATCTCTGGTCCGAATTTAAGTGGCCAGCGGATCTTAGGGGTCGTGTAAAAAGGCCCTAAGGCAGGTGTTTTTTTCTCTGAACCACCATCCTGTTCTTTAACCAGAGGCACCACATATTAAGCCCACAACCCTTAGTGTCTTTCTATGCTTGAAGCATACAGATAAAAAGAGGGATGGTATGATATATATAATCTCAGCCGCCCGCGGTGTTTGAGCAATGACCTAAAGTTTATGAGATGTGCACCACAGTCCTTATACAGAGAGAGATAACTGGTCCATCAAGCTGAGAATGGACAGTTCTGCCTGGCAACACTGTTCTCCTAGGCTTCAGGGAGGATGGTTCCTTAAGCCTCCTCAGAGATGGCTGGCATTCTAATCAGGATATTAACAAAGCCTGGCTGGTCTGCCATTAGGGCAGGGAAACTGGGGTTTGGACCAAGGACCCCAAAATTTAGAAGGTGCGAATATCTAAAATCAAATGGTTTGGCGAATGCTAGGAAAATAAATGGAAACATCTCCATGGACTTCTTGTTTTTTAAGCATAAATTTTCTCATTCTTTTAGAGAACTACATATTCTCCTTTTTCTTGGGGTTATTTCATGCCCATGACCCCAGGAAGGATATATTTCCATTTGCTCTAGAGGTGTCAAAATGGTCATTTGCTGTGGAGTTTAGGGGTCATGTACAAATACCCTATGTCACACAGTTCACAGCTATGCTTACTCAGAAGTAAGCCCATTTCATGCCACAAGGTGTATTCATCATTTGGGGGGGGGGGATTGCAATCTGCAATTCACTCTTTATCCTTTTACCCATCCCAAAGGTCATGCTATTCAAAAGCACGTTTTATTTATTGGAAAGGGAAATGCTTATTGATCTTGCCCAGGTAAGTCTGCCAACTTCAGGTGTACCTGTCAAAAAAAGAAAATCGAAAGTAGCAGCAGTGAAAGCCCAGTGATAGGTTTTCCACTTTTGACGGCAAAATGTCTCTGCCCAGTTCCAGACTCCTGTTTCCACATCATTTCCCACAAAGTAACCGTAACTCTGAGCCAACAAGCTCATTTCTCGGATTAAGCACACCTTTAAATTTCACGGCATGAGCATCCCCGAATGTTCCCTCAAACAGAAAGATGGATGGCGGAGGATCCTGAGACGAGAATTCTGTTTGACTTCCTGAGCGACACGCCACAGAGCCATGGTTCACCAACATTCTGCTGAGGTTACATTGCCTCCTTGAGCGATGGCCACTGCCATGCGATGCCATGGTGGTTTTTTTTTTCCTGCCACAAAAACTCTTTGTTGAGCATATGCCCTTTTCATCTTGGCACGGTCACATCCTGGACCATTAAACCATCATTTGCGATGATTTATTAGCTGTACATGGCAAACACAGTGTTATGACAGTTGGCCTGAGATTCTTTTTTACAGGTTGGAACATTTCGGGATTTGTTTGAAATGTCGGATTGGAACGGAGTTTCTGGAGTCAGCAAGCAGACAGAAGCGGGAATGGCAATGTGGGAATTTTCAGCTCCACTCCATTGACAGCTCGGGATAAAAGGCAACAGACGCCAGCGGATTCCAACCCTGAGATGGGTGGGGGAGCCATCCCAGCGCGGTCGACGCGAATGTGCACTTGAAAATTTCTCCAAACAAGAAGCTCCTAAATGAAGCTAAAGCAAACACCACCCTTCCCTCCTGCCGGATATGCCCAATTTCACCTAAAATTTATTCAGGAGACCGAAACACCTCTGCAATTCCTTAAAAATGCACACAAAAGTCAGAAGTACCTGTTACAATTTTTGTTTCCATTTCGTTGAAGATATATGGATTGGCAGGCCACCAGGCTTTTTTTTAAAAAAAATGTAATACCTAAGCTTTTAAGATTTTCTCTACTAAACCTTTTGTTACCTTTATATGTCTCCTAATTGTAATTATCTACACCACGGGGTGGGGTGGGAAAGGGCAGCACTTATAGGTTTACCCTTCAGAAACATCCAGGGAGGGTCTCAACACAATCCCGAGAAGCTAGAAACCATCATAAACTCAGCCACCGCTTTCATTATTTTGATAAGCCCAGAGACTGAGCAGTCACTACGAAAAGTAATTACAAAAATAGGTTACAGGCGATACCTTCATAGGCCACTATTAAAAATAAAAAAGGAACATTGCAACTTGCAAGCTTTCGAGTGCAGTCAATCAGCCTTCTTCAAAGCAGGTCCCAGAAGTTCAGACATGGTGAAAGATGTTCTTCAACAGGAGATTACTTTTAAAGTCCTTATTTAGATGATCTTAAAATCCATGGCTAGATGTTGTTGTAGCCAGCAGGACAGGATTCTTGTTGGAGGCAAGAATGGTGGCCTATGAAGGTATTGCCTGTAACCTATTTTTGTAATTGTGTTTGTGATGGCCACACAGCTCAACTCCTTTTTGCCTGGATCGAATTGCCAAGATACTACGAAAAGTAATTAATCCCAATTATAATCTTAGAATGGCATTGCTGGGAAGGATCCTGTGGATCGACATATCCTTTTTGCATCAAGTGACCAGTCACAAAAAGCAAAAGCATACTAATCTGCAACGTGTGGATTATGTTATACAATGGTACTTTGTAGAATGGAATTAATTCGTTCCAAATTAAATTCTGTTAAGCAAATTTTCCTTTGTACAAATTTCCCATAGGAATGCATTGAAAATGAGGCCATGTTTATGTTGTACGGATTTGCCACATAGGCAATTCTGTTAAGCAAATTTCCCCTATCTCTGGAATTTTTTATGTTGTACATATTTTATGTTATACAACCCATTTGTTATACGAGGGTCCACTCTACAATGGTATCTTGTATAAAGGAATTAATTCATTCCAAATTAAATTCTGTTAAGCAAATTTTCCTTTGTAAAAATTTCCCATAGGAATGCAATGAAAATAGATTAATCCCTAATCGTGACTGTTTTTCTGTTAAGCGATTTCCCCCCTATCTTTGGAAATGTTTTCATTTAAGCAGATTTTTTTTTGTTAAACAAACCGCTTGTTATACGAGGGTCCACTCTATTAGAACTGTGCAAGAACTGTGGAAGGATGTTCCTGCAAACATCCTTTTCTCCATGAAGAGGAGCTGATGGTCCCAACAGGAGATAAATATTCTCTTGGATCTTTCTAATACTCAACGCTTCTAATTCTCTTGGGGTTTGCTGGCTGCTCCCCCCCCCCGTTTAAACAGCCCTGAAAACAAAAACAGTTTTTAAAAAAACAGGTACAGTGGTACCTTGCATAAAGGAATTAATTCGTTCCAAATGAAATTCTGTTAAGCAAATTTTCCTTGATACAAATTCTAATAGGAATGCATTGAAGGCAGAGTAATCCCATTTTTATGTTGTACAGATTCGTCCCATAGACAGTTCTGTTCAGCAAATTTCCCCTCTCTTCGGAATTTTTTTATGTTGTACAGATTTTATGTTATACAAACAGTTTGTTATACAAGGGTCCACTGTACTGTAGCTTGAACTTGCATCTCTGAATATTATTCTTGCTACTGCTTTTTCTCTCTTGCAGCTGTAGATAAAAGATGGGAGAAATCTTCTTCTTCTTCAAGTGCCATGTCCTTGTAGAACATTGGTGATTAGTAGCATGATCTGTTTTTTTTATTTTATTTTTTTAAATCTAAACAGAGAAGCTGTGCCCATTGTGAAACACTGGCTTAAATTCTTAACCCAGAATGTCCTTCTGTGCTCTGGGCCATGCTTCCCATCTAGTTTCCCTGGAAGGATAACCTGCAGCAGATGGCATTTGTTACCTTGTGTCATGTGACCGAAATATTGCAATTTTCTTCTCTTATTCAAGATATTAAAGTTACTTTTACTACAGACGGGCTCGAAATCTGGCAGGAAAGCAAGCAGGATAAGGAAAAAGAGCAAACGTGTTTATGGAGCAGTATTTATAGAGCAATAAAAAGAAACATGATGTTTCCCAGCTCAGCCGAGGTACCTCACAGAAGGAGATCCTTCTGCCTTGTTACACAGAGGATGTAATGCATACCAAGACCATAAAGAAGTGGAAAGAATTAGTCGGCTCCTGTCAAGGTGTAATCAGACTTCCCATCAAATTAGCATCTTGCTGGTGCTACCTACCCCCAGTGATTGTCTGGCTATCTAGAATGCCCTAAGGGTTCCCCATCGTGTGGCATAGTTTAAGAGGGTCTCCCTCTCTCTCCCTCTTCCCCTGACCCCGCTTGAAATCTGTAAGGTTCAGCTCCAGCAGAATTGCACTCCGATTACCCTCTCTCTGGGACGTCTCTGCCTAGGCCAAGGGTTAGATTTCTTTCAGTGGATTAAGTGTTAGGCTCAAGTCAACATGGTGGCCAGGGAAACAGAGGCAACGCAGGAGGGACTGGGGAGTCTGGATCAGAGGGTTCCAATGATTTCCAGGCGGTAGATTAATCCTGATAACAACAGGATTGAATCGGTTCAAGCACATTTACAATCAGGCACACATACACTCAGAACCTGTGTTCAGCTGCTCCAGAGTCTACGTGAGCCATCACAATTTAAGGACAAAACTCAACATCAGACATTTTAAGATCTCAACACACAACACCTTACTGAAGATAATCCACCTTGAACAGGATTATTGTTTGCTCTTTTCTTACCCTTCAGTTTGTGTGCATTTTTCATTCATTTTATTTGCATGGTTTTCTGTAGGAAAAACAATGAAATGGAGGTTTTCAAAATGTACACACTCTGTTGCATTTTGCTTTTGTGATTTACTCACTGTTGCATCTAGCTGTTGGCTGAAATGTGTGTGCTCGCATTATACTGTGTACACTTTCCTTATTATTTATTTGTAATATTTTATCCTGCCTCTCTTCTTAAAAAGGTTCCACGGTTGCTGGCACCATTAAAAACATAATATGAAAAGCTAAAACAGTAAATAATTCAAATATTAAAGACAAATTAGTGATACAATATTTAAAGCATTAGGTAAAAGCATCCCCCCAAAACACACAAAACCCCACTGATTTAGAAGCCACAAAATATAGACAGCCCTGTTTTCTCAGCAGGAATGAAGGGAAGGATCTTACTTTCAAAGATGGGGCCACTCTAGCCTCTTGTGTGTGAGAGTCCCAGAGTGTGGAAGCACACTTTATTTCTAAAGGATGAGACCAAAGTAGAATCAAACTGCTATAATTGTATGATGTAGATAAAAAGGGAAAGGTTCCCCCTGCACATGTGTGCTAGTCGTATCCGACTCTAGAGGAGGTGCTCATCTCCGTATTCAAGCCGTAGAGCTGGTGTTGTGCAAGTCCATGGCCATGTGGCCGGCATGGCTGCAAGGAAATACTGTTTTACCATCCCACTTTTTTATGGTGCTAGCTATTTATCTACTTGCATTTACATGCTTTTGAACTACATCCCCCCCAAAAAACCTGCACCCAAATTACGCCCAAATTCATAATGGCATATGGCTTAGTCATCGTCTCTTCTTCTTGTTGTTCTTGTTCTTGTTCTTGTTGTTCTTGTTCTTGTTCTTGTTGTTCTTGTTCTTCTTGTTCTTGTTCTTGTTCTTGTTCTTGTTCTTGTTCTTGTTCTTCTTCTTCTTGTTCTTGTTCTTGTTCTTCTTCTTCTTCTTCTTTTTCTTCTTCTTCTATTTTGCAAGTGAGAAAGACCCCTGTGACAACTTTAAGACCCAACTCTTTTTTTTATGGCATACCCTTTAGTGGGCTAGGCTTTATGTACATGTTTAATACCTGTGTCCTATCAAGTGAATTCTAACATATAGTGAGTGCCCTTTGCCAGAGGTTCTTGGGCATAAAGGACTCAGAAGCAATTTAGCCCTCCCTGCTAAATGCATTGGGTGCATTGGGAATATGCATCTTGTCCAAGACTACATAGGCTGGGAGGTACAGTGGGAAACTGAACTATCAAGTGCAGGCTTCACCTCCAGGTATTCCAACGATTACACTTCCATATGTTTATTAATCTTTAGTGCTTGAAGCAGGAGTACAAAGCTGCATAGTTTTGAGCCAGCAGACAACCACCCGTGGTCTATCCAATGATGTTGCACTTTATGAGTTCAGTCATATGTGCTAGGATGGGAGTCATGTTCCAGAATTAATCACCCCACCAATGATGCGAGTGTGTTGGATGGAATATATGTAGAGGGCCCTTTTAAGACCAGTGGTTTGCACAGATTTTCCTAAAGTGTGCACAGTTTTACCACCATTAAGCTTCAAAGTACAGCTAGTAAAAAGACAACAGTACTCTCATTTTGCTGCCTAGATGCCCTAAGCACATCCGATCTCGCCTGATTTCGGAAGCTAAGCAGGGTCAGCCCTGGTTAGTACTTGGATGGGCGACCACCAGGGAATACCAGGTGCTGTAGGCCCCTGGAGTAGGAACTGGCAAGCCACTCCAGTATTCCTGCCAAGAAAACTCCATGGACATGGGGTCATGAAGAGTTGGTCATGACTGGAACGACACACCACACACACACACACACTCATTTATCTAGAGTAGGCCAAGGAACCACAAGGCTAGCCATTAGGGATGAGCATTTCGTTTCAGAACCAGTAGGTTACGAAACGAACCACACGAGAGACAGAGAAAGGTAAAGCAATTGGATCTGCATGTATCAGCTGGTTCCGAGGACCACCTGGGCTCGCGTGGTTTGTTTGGTAACCTACTGGTTCCGAAACAAAATGCCTATCCCTAGTGTGCACAGTTTTACTACTGTTAAGCTTCAAATACAGCTAGTAAAAAAGACAAAGGTGCTCTCATTTATCTAGAGTAGGCCAAGGAACCACAAGGATAGCCATGATGACTACCATATTTGCCCAACGCCTCGCTCTATTGAGGCCTCCAACTTTCATTTGAGGACCTTTCCATTATGTTGCTTTCCCCACTCCCAACCCCAGGGTGTGACCCTACACATCTGCAATGTATTAGATCAGTAATTTGCACTTAATTGCCAAGTCCATTGCATAATAATGAAACTTAATTAGCTGCTTTACACTACGCTGGTAGGGCGATGACATTATCGGTGCCAGGCTGCAAAGTGGGCTTGAGGTGTTTATCTCAAAGAGCTATCAGGCCACAGCTTTTGCCTTTCAGACCCAGTCAAGATTGGGTGAATTAGCAAATGGGTATCAGCCTTTGACAGGGCAGCATGACTCATGTTTGAATTGGTTCCATCTGTACATCAGCTGTGATCCTCTGAGTTCTATAAATAGTTAACCATTGACATCCTCCTCTCTGTTATCCAATACAATTTGTAGCAGTTGTTAAGGCAGGCCGGGGGAAGGGATGAATCAAATTATAATTGAAGGGGTCCAGAGGGAAAAGTTGCTACCAGCTATAAAGAGGTCTCTGGAGCCAATGATGAGTTAATTCCAGATTTGCCTGGTAGTCTTCATTTTTATTAAGCTCTCCACAACACTGTCCTTCACACTTGTTGAAAAACAGCTTTGTGTTTGGTTGAAAAGGGGTTAACTGATGGAAAAAAAAAAGAGGAGACAGCTTCTGGGATTTTTCCATGCATGGGGTCACTTTCTACAAGAGGGTATCCCGTGGTGGAGACGAACCTTCAGCACTCCAGCTGGAGTGCCAAAGGTTCAACACCACTGCCATAGACCATCTGTCATTGGTGTTGTCGACATTCAGGCTGCTCTTTGGCATGTAAAGCCTGCCATCTTATTTTTCCCTGCCAGGATGGGCACAATATTGTATAGCAATATTCAGCCATTTCCTGGTGTTTTAAACCATGGATTCAAAAGATTGACATCTCACACTCATACCCTGGAGGCTTTTAGAAGCACTGAATAAATAAATAAGTCACAATTAATCTGACTTTGTTAAGTGATTTCCTCAAACCCCCTCCCCAAAACAAAACTGGCTGATCTATGGTCATAACAATAAATGATTGGAGTGAGTGATCCCAAATGCCTATTTTGTTTTAAAGAATAAAAACAGTGTGCTGGATCAATCCATACTTTGCCTAGGCCTCAGGAACTATCAGGTTCTACCTTGATCGTTCAGAAACACAGCTATGTACCTAGAGCTCCAATATACCTATATTAATTCCAGGCAAAAATCAAAGAAAAACGAAACAAAAAACAAAAAAAAAAACCATGTGGCCACATTTTTTTAATCTATTCTTTTCTTTTGTTTTCCTTTGATTTTTGCCTGGAATTCTTCTGCAGACTAACACATCTAACTTCTCCAAAACTTCTACCTAGATTAAGACCGCTGCCATACCTGCATTTTCTGCATAGTTTCCCGTCGGCGAACTACGCAGTAAAAGATCGCGTGCTAACCAGGAAGAGAAGCAAATTCTGCTCCCGGCTGACCACGCCCCTTGAACAGCAATTTCAGCGAAGTTTTCTAAACCACTGTCAGGGGCTGGATTTAGAAACTTCGCTCAAAAATGCTTACTTGTTTGCTTCTGTTGCAATGACAGGACACTGAAAATACGCAGTAAATTCAGTTTCTCCCCTTTCTACCCGGCTTAAAAGATGGAGCCTTGGAAACTGGAGCCAGAAAGTAGGACAAAATGTGTAGTACACAGGTTAGGACAGAACCAGAATAGGAAGGTATGACGCAGATGAGAGGACACCAACTGCTCATTAAAAACCACGTGACCGCTCCCCCCCCCCAAAATACGCAGGAAATTTAAATACGAAGGAATCCCAGGTATGACCACAGTTTAAGAGACAGGTTGAGACAAGGATGGGATGTTATAAACCCACAAATCACTTTCCAACTCACTTCCAAGACCCCAGAAAAAGAAGCCTTTCCATTTTAATCCAAATATTCACATTTTTTTAAAAAAATTCATTGCACCTCCTCCTGAGAAGACCATCTTGTTCACTCCCACCTCAACCCATGAGATACACAGGCTTGCAGAACTTCTCTTGACACTGATGAAAGGAATTAAACCAAATGCCAGATGTGTGTGTATTTTTTTTAAAAAAAAATATCCAGACCTAAGGAGTAGGAGCCGAAATACGAGCTTCCAGTTTACAAATGCCCTTTGCTTTTCTGATGAGCTTGAAACAGCAGGTTCATGTACCCTTGAACTTCATGCACTTCTCAATCATGCACTTCATGATTTGTGCTTCACAATCAGTTCCACCTATCATTCCTCTACCACCACCCCTTGGCTTTTCCAGCCTCGCATTTTCAGAAGCAACCCACCAATAAGAATGATATAATAGGGTCCGATTCAGAATCAGGCCCTAAAAGGATGATGGGCAAGGGGTGGAATAATAATAATAATAATAATAATAATAATAATAATAATAATAATAATAATAATAATAATAATAATAATAATAATATATTTGGCTATCTGGTTTGTCTATGTGGTTATACTTTTTACCCTCCTTGATTTTCCTGTGCTTTGTCCTACAGCCACTGGTTAATGTCCATGCCTCTACAGCAATGGTCCCCAAACTTCCTAATGCCGCAACCCTTTAATACAGTTCCTCATGTTGTGGTGACCCCTTGCCCTGCTTGGAAGAGGCTACAAGCCCCCTTTGGCAGGCCACTGCCGCAGGTGCCTTAGCGAACTTCTCTCTATATAGGCACCCTCAGCCAATCGCAGCCTCCAGTGCCATTGACTGACATCTGCTCCAACCTATCAAGCTGTAACTCACTCTTTTCCCTCCTCCCTCCCTCTCCTCCTCCAAGCCATTTGTGCCCTTTTCTTCACTGGCTCATGGTGACCTCTGTGAAATGGTCGTTTGACCCCCTCCAAAGGGGTCCCGACCCCCCAGGTTGGGAACCACTGCTCTACAGACTGGGGGGGGGGGTAGGTCTCGAAGGCTGAAAACACTATGCAGAGAAAGCAGCAGATATTATGAAGCATCATGTGAAGCAGGGTCAGGTAGTGCCCATCAGGAGTCTACAACAAAGGGACCCCTGACAGGTGAAGCGAGTTCATCTCACTGAGCAGAAGAACAGCATTATTTTGTGGAGTAGGCTTCTACACACTCCTACTTCTGTTTTCCTATTAAAACAAATCTCTCCCCCCGCCCCCCGCAAAGAAAGGAAATGAATGAGTTCCAAGTCTCAAGTCAAGTCTGAATCAATTGGGGGGGGGGGAATCTGAGTCAAGTCCAAGTCAAGTCAGCGTTAGGAGTTGAGTCCTTATACCTGTTATGACAAACACACACACACACACACACACACACACACACACACACACACACACACACACACACACACACACACACACACACACACACACACACACACACCATGTCATTAAATCAAGGACATCCTGCTCAAATCAAAAGGAAGACACTGGTAGGAGGTTGAACGAGATGGCCCTTGGGAGTCCTTCAACCTCTTCTGTTGGGTAATTCTGTGATTTTATGCTGCTCTTTCTAACCACCTCAACCATCAGTTGAAGCGCTATTGCAGTGAGAAATGGGGTCGGCCGGCTGAAGTCCTATAGAAGTGAAAGGCCCCTCTGCCCTAAGAGACTGCTGTGAAGGCATCCGTCGTCTTCAGAAGGTAATTATTTCCACACACTCTCACCAACTGTTTCCTTTCACCTTTTTTTCCCAACCAGCCAGAGAAATGTGGAGCTGAATGGATGGCTCTGTGCCTAGATAGAAAGGAGCCGAAGTAAATATGAATAAGGTGAAGAATTTTTCTTTATTGAGAGCACCTGTTTCATGTCAGGCTATAAGGAAACATTTCTGTCTTGAAGAGAGTGTGGTAACATCCATAGGAGAACTTCCTTTCTCAGAAAGACTTTCAGATGAGCGCTGAAGGCAACCTTCTTAGCTATGAAACTACAGCATGGAGAAAAATAACCTTTAAAAATGATCTCCAGCTCTCCAAATTGGACTACAATTCCCATAAAAGCTGGGTGGAAGATTCTGAGAGAGCTGTAGTCGACAGATAATGTAGCAAGGCTTGAGTACATTTTTGAAGAATTTTCCAAAAATTTGCCAATCAAGATAGAAAGAAGCCAGAATTCTAAAACACAACAGAACCCCATCCACACAGAAACACACACAAGAACCATAAAACACAATGTTCATAACTCCTCAGATGATATTGCTTTGGAACACATCAGTTGAAGATCCAGTTCTGTGTTAATTCTGCAACCCAAGGGGACCCTGAAGGGAATCATCTCAGTTGACAACAGTTAATATTTTAGTCATCAATATAATATTAGTAAAAAAAAAAATAACCCCTGACAAGCAGACCTAATTAAAACCCATAATTCTCCCAAATTCTTGAGGTTCACGTGGGCTTGGGTTTCATTCAAATCACAGATGTCTCTTCTTGGTCATCCATGTGCTTGCAAAATTAATAAGATCAATCTGCTTGACATGGTGACTTTTTTACCCAGCATGTTCTTAGTCTGTGGAACTCCCTGCCACAGGATGTGATGATGGCATCTGGTCTGGATGCCTTTAAAAGGGGATTGGACAGATTCCTGGAGGAAAAGTCCACCACAGGTTACAAACCAAGATGGAGCTGTGTAATCTCCTGGCTTAAAACCAGGGTACTTTAAGGGCCAGATGCAGGGGAGTGGTATCAGGAGTGTCATTTGGTGGGGCCACTGTGAGATACAGGGAGTTGGACTAGATGGGCCTTTGGCCTGATCCAGCATGGCTCTTCTTATGTTCTTATGTTTTTACTTATTAGCCATGATGATAAGTGGCATGATGGAAGTTGTAGTCCAACTCATGTAGAGGACTCAGGAAGGATGCTCCAGCAGAGAGCGATTGAGTTGGTCTCTCGGTTTGTCCCTTCGTGAAGGTATGTTCTGTGCTTTATCTCACATAAACTTGAACGTTTTCCAACTGAGGTCTTCTTTCCTGCATGGAATGGCAGCCACACAGTGCACAAAGGGCAAAACATTTCCACACCGCGAGGAACATGCTTCATCTCTAACACACTTCATCCTTCACTTTTTTTCTGTTCACAAAAAGTTGTGAACAGGTGGCAGACATTAGAAAAAGTCTTGCTTTCTAGATGGACTCGCAAACCGAACCCGAAAAATGAACATATCCCGACCAACCCTCCAGTCCACATTAGAAACCTTAAGAAAGGAAAGCTTGACAGGAAATAAAAAAATCTCTTTCCAAAACCACGAAACATTACAGGAATGAATGGCTGGCATACAGAGAGGAACGCTCACTGGGAGCGACCGGTTAAAAAGCTGCAGGGTTTGGAGATTGCTTTTTTGCTGGGGGTTTTGGGTTTTTTTTTTTTTTTTGGCTTTTCCTGGATTATGTTTGCTTTCTTCAGCGTAGGCTCTCAGGCATTGCTGTTTCATATATAGAAAAGCAGCACAGAGCGAAGGCTGTGGGGGCGGGTGGGCGAAAAGTCCCGGCTCTGTATGAGGCGATAATAACATTAAACATTTCAACTTCTGCACCTGTGCTGGGGCCTCTCGTTGGCAGGGATTTCTGAGGCCACTTTCTCCTGAGGCAGCAGGAAAGGCAAAGACCTTTCTCTTCAGGCAAGCCTTCCCTGAATGATGAGCTACCATATGTAATTTATATGAATCTATGGGTTCACATAGACCAGGCCTGCCCAACAGGTAGACCACGGGCTACTGGTAGCCCGCGAAGCGTTCAAAAGTAGCTCGCCGGCCATCAATAAAAAAGCAAGGGGATAAGTTCTCCACCCCTCCCTCCCCCATCCCAAGGACCACCACTGCCCTAGCAAAGTTCTGGGTCTGCCAG
>JAHTLZ010000213.1:4720962-4736743 GCA_023846285.1 Phrynocephalus versicolor | reverse complement strand
CTTTCTTTCTTTCTTTCTTTCTTTCTTTCTTTCTTTCTTTCTTTCTTGCTTGCTTGCTTGCTTGCTTGCTTGCTTGCTTGCAAGAAAGATAACAAGGCGTAACAAGGAGTAGGGCCTTCTCGGTGGTTGCTCCCCAGTTATGGAACCATCTATCCCCTGAAATTCGGCTTGTACATTCGCTTCAAATTTTTAAAAAAACTATTGAAGACCTGCTTGTATAGAATGGCCTTCCCTGATTTCTCAAACATTCAGTAACTATTCTTTTACGGCTTATCTTCTCTCCACCCCACCCCCGTTTTGTCAATTGCCTGCCATTTTTATCTTCATTTTAGTTTAATTTTAGTTTTTTTGTTGTTGATTTGTGTATATTTTGTTTTATTATGTTCCTTATATTTTGGTTTTTAAAATGTATTCCTTTGTTAATAGTTGTAAACCGCCCAGAGTTTACAAGTCTAGATGGGTGGTATAAAAGTCAAATAAATGAATAAATGAATAAATAAAATTGCTTGCTTGCTTGCTTGCTTCTCCCTCACCCCCGGTGTGTGTCCTTCAACTTGTCACAAGTAAGAATCCAGACAGTCTTGATTTTATAAGACTACCCAGTCCCTGAAGCCTGTGCAGCCTTAGTAGACCTCTGACCCAACTCCTCCCATGTGTTGTTGTCAGGTCTGGATGCTGGCTGGTATCTTAGGGAAGTGATACGCTTGCCTGGCTCTCCTTGTGAACAGGTATATCTCCAAAATCATGCCTGGGGGGCAGAACATTAGTTTGTGCTGTGGCTTCACAGGTGGAGTGCCTCTCTCCACCCATGCCCAGATGGAACCAGGGCTCAGGGATGTAGCACAAAATCTTTCTGTATGCCAGGCTGCCAAAATGTCAGGAAGAAAGGATGAAGCTGTGAAGAAAGCTATGCATGGATCTATGGCATTCACCTCATTCAGCGCAGGGCAGGAACTGAACAGTCAACACAAGCTTTTCATTGAATAGACATAAAAATATACACACGCCATTGTTACACAAGCCCCCCCCCCAATTCTCTAACTCCCAGATTTTGCCTGTTACATATGAGATTTCACACTTCCAACGTGAGAGAAGAAAACCTCATTGTAGCTAGACATTTTACGTTAAGGTATCTTGATGTCTTTGCATATCAGACCAAAAACAAAAGAACAATTAACAAAATAAAGAGAATACAAAAACATTGTGTCACCTTCAAGATTCATGGTTTTTTGTCTTAATTTTTTATTTTTGTTTTGTTTTTGGCCTGATATGCTAGCACAGCCTAACATGGCTACCTCTTCTAAAACTACAACATTGATATGTTCAGGCACCATTTTTAATGTTTTGTGATACCTCCTCCTCCTCTTCCTCCTCCTCCTCCTCCTTCTTGGTCATATAAAAATGCCCATAAGTATTCATTACATCCTTATTTTGTATGTATTGTCAAAGCATGGCCGTTGCTAAATCCTTACATTCTTAACTGCACATTTTTGGTTAAACTTGTTTTCCATTAGACAGTTTTATTATATTATTCCTCCAGAACCCTTTCAGTTCTGTGTCTCTTTATATTCAGCCTTGCTTGCATCTTGTAGTTTCCAGGATCAAACATTTAATCTGAGCATGCAAAAAACACCGGTGGATTCTACATGGATGTTTCTCGTTCATTTCCATCTGTCGTTTTGCATGCCGTTGTTTACCCACTAGCTTGATCTCCTTGTCACATACGGGTTGTTTGCTCAATAGCAAATGAAGTGCCTTTGTCCATGAATGTTTGAGGGCCTGGGAAAAAGTAAACACAGAGATGAAGAGCTTGACTCTTTCTTGAGATAGCTAGCCCCGACATGAATTAATGTCAGATGTGCAGATCACGTAAATCGACCAGAAGAACCAGAGATTAAAAACAAGGAGGGCAGACTGGACATCTTGGTGGCCAAAATCCAGCCAAAGTGTAGCTGCTCATTTGCTCTGGCCACATGTTTCTTTGGCTTGCTCCGAAAACCCTCTGGCAAGGAAGATTACACAAAGCTCTTGGATATGATTCCACTTGTCATGGCATTCCACCTCGCTCTTTTTCTTTACAGAAGGCTTTTCTGAGTATGTAAAATGAGTTTCCAGGAGTAATCCAAAGAGCCAGAGAAGAGTAATTACTAATGTACTAATAATGTCTGCAGGTACTTCAAAGAACTGAAACAGGATAGATAGGGCAGTCAAGGCAGTAGAATCCCATTCTTGAAGGGAAAGTTGGGTGAACGGGAGCAGGGTGGTGCTTAACCTGTAAAGTTGAAGTAGGATACCACACCTGGTCTTGATCCACAATCTGGTCTTGACGGATGGTCAGAACACATGTTAAGACAAATGGGAGTTGCCACCAGATGCCCTAAGCACATCCGATCTCGCCTGATTTTGGAAGCTAAGCAGGGTCAGCCCTGGTTAGTACTTGGATGGGTGACCACCAGGGAATACCAGGTGCTGTAGGTACCTGGAGTAGGAACTGGCAAACCACTCCAGTATTTCTGACAAGAAAGCTCCATGGATGTGGAGTCACGAAGAGTTGGTCACGACTGTAACAACACAATACGCACACACACACACACACACACATGATCCCTCTACTCATGCAGATCTTTCTGGGCTACTTGCTGGAGGCATCAGACATACAAACAAAGCTGTACTATCTCCCAGTTGGCCAGTTTCAAAACAAAAGCAAGCTGATTTGCCAGGTGGCTATCAAAGCAAACTCATGTTAGAACAAACAATCCACAGTGCACTATTACTAGATCCAGAATCAGCATCTCACATATGGAGGTCCTTAGAGTTCAAGGTCAAAATCTGAGACATCAAGGAGAACCTCTTTATCACCATGTAGAAGGTTATATGAGTGACATACAGACAACATGGAAACATCATGATGAATTTCACTGCCAATGCTGTATTTCTACCACGACCCGTTTTTGGATGCTTTCTGAGGGCTTTAGTCAAGTGGTCCTGACTCCTAAATCTTGGATCCTCAGATGTTCTTGGACTACAGCTCCCAGAAATCCTGGCCAACACAGCTCAAGGTGAAGGTTTCTAGGGGTTTAACTCCAAGAATATCTGGGGACCCAAGTTGGGGACCACTGTTGTATTCCATAGGATTCGAACTCTTGAAATGATGCTCTGTTAGGATTGCTTGTTATAGAAGCTCGTCCCCGAGAGCAAGGTGCTCATGCAGCAATGCCTGCCTGTTGCAATTCCAGCAACCCTAAAGGACAGAAGGATACAAAAAAGTCAAAGGTGCTTCTGAGCATGTCTAAATTGCATGTCCTAAAGTCATCGGCATGAATTCCTAAAGTCTGGATTCATTGACGGGCCTCTCCCTTTCCCCTATAATTTCAGGGCCCAAATCTTAGGTGTTAAAATCTTCATTTCAGTCTAAACTCCAAGCCGTTGTCAACCTTCCACATGTGTGTCATCAGCATAAGATGGATCCCAATTCCCAACACAGAATATTCCTCTTCTGTACTGAAACTTTGTGATTTTTTTTCATTGCTCCAGGTCCCTGCAGAATTCACTGTAAAAACTATTTAGGAGTTCCAAAATAAAGATAAACCATAAGTGCTCCTGGAGTTACACACCATTAAGCATGACTTGCCATCCACCACTATGACTGTAGATGCTCTAGTCTTGTAGCAATGATTATCATGGTTTATTTTTGTAAGGCACTTTCTCAGCTCAGCTCTGCTTTCTCCTAGACTGCATCTAATTGGCCCAGCATCTAGCAACATGATACTGGTGTTCTGCAGCCAATTTATCTCAACGTGCATATTTAGGAATTTTGGTTGAGTAGCTGATAGTTACTCTGCCACTTTTGTTTTTAGGAACACTCTCAAATGGGGTAACTATTCAATATCAGCCTGTGCACAATCTGGAGTACTGTACAACCAAAGATGTAATGAATAAGTGAGTATTCAACTGGATTGTGTTATAAAAAAATAAGATTTTTGGCCATGTTTGTGTTTAAACATCTTTGTAAACGACCTGGAAAATGTACGTTCTGTCAAATCTGACACTCTTTCTACATGTGATGCAGTTATTTGATTTTATAAGATGTGGTTGTGGTGTTCTGTTCGGTACACCATAGATTACACTCACATCCCCCATCACATTCATGGCGAATATACATCTATTGTGTGGACTGGGGGGGGGGGAGTCTTCTTTTGAGTTAGCACCCTTCAATGGGGTTGTCTTCGTTACACCCACCATGATGGGCCAATTGCAGGTAATGAGTTGGAGGGAAATCAAGGAATTTCAATAAAAATAATTAAAATCCCAAAAGGACTGGCTCAAAAGAGGACGGGGAAGATGTGAGATATGGCAAACTAAGTCAGAATACAGTTGCCCTCTTTGCGAGAGACTTTAAAATACTGCATCTTCAAAGTCACACATTTTGTGTAATAACCGTTTCACAAACAAAGGTATTGTGCGGTCTGATTGCATCAACACATCTGTAATAACTAGCACTTCCTGTGACATGTTCCACGCATACTGTACATGTTTTGTACTCTTTGCAATTGTAGGTATAAACAGTCCCCATCCTCTATTTTTTTTAAAAAAAAAAGAGAGAGAGAGAGAGAGAGGGGAATAACAACCTTGTTTTTCCACTTCTATTATCTGTTGGGCCTTATGATCCAATATTTTATTTGACGGATGGTATTAGATATGTTTTCTAACTAGATATAGAAGGAGGTTGGAACCACATAAACTGTTAAGAGCAAAACAGCACATGAACTACAGTGTGCCAAATTTTCTGTCAAGAATTTTTTTAAAATGGTCATCCAAAACAGCAGTTCTACCAATCAGACTTGTACTTTAAGCTTGCCTTTACTTTCTGATAATCAAGCAAGCAAGCAAGCAAAGAAAGAAAGAAAGAAAGAAAGAAAGAAAGAAAGAAAGAAAGAAAGAATTGAAGATGTGGGTGTAATTCAAACTATATATTTTTCTACTTAAGGGAGCACTGTTTCTAAATATGTGCTAAACATTGCCTCCAATTTAACCCTCGGCCCCTACTGAACATGGCGCGACTGGCTTCTGAGAAGACGAGTTGGAAGGATTGTGCTAGGAAATGTTGTACGAAACTAGTAACATGAGTCAGTTGGTTCATGATGGGGATTTTGCCTGAATTAAGGCTAGTGCATGTGAAATAGATCACTCGCATTTTCTCTCAGCCGTTTCTACATTTTGCCTGCCAGCTCCCGATCTTCTTTGATTAGAACAAATGAACCCTGATGGCTCCCATGCTCTGCCGTGATTCAAGCCGACACCCCAGTCTGACTCACTATTATATGTTGCATTTCACGTATCTAGTAGGGATATTGGATCTCTGATATGAACTCCCAAGGATTGATTAGTCCCTCAAGGGTTTGGGTTGACTTGGAACCCAAGGCTCAAGAAGGCAGAAGAGGTCAGAGGTTATCTTTGGTCAGTCAGTGTGGGATTGCGAGTTGACCGGGCCTTTGCGCTCCTCGGCCATCTGCTACCATCGTTAAAACATGTATTTTAACCCTCTGGAATTGTTAGTGTCTGTTTAGCACTGCGATCAAGTTTCTGACCTTTGAGATCCTAAATATAAGTTCAGGATTTCAGGAACAAAGAAAGGAGGTGTGCGTGAGAGCCTTTTGTCTGGAGGAAAAGGTTCAAGTCAAAGAAAGACAAAATAAGAGAACTGATTCGAGTATGCGGGAAATGACATGTTTATACGCAACAACAACAAGAACAACAACAACAACTACAACAACTACTACTACTACTACTACTACTACTACTACTACTACTACTACTACTACTACTACTACTACTACTACTACTACTATTAAACAAAAATGAAACACTTTTTGTCATTTCGTTACAAAATGTTTGTTGTTACAAAATGACAAAACAGTGTTTCATTTTTCGTTTTGTGCCCATCTCTATTTTTCAGTGCTTCCCTCCCCCACCCCCTCCAGTTGCTGCCTCTGAATGAGTGCCTGATGAAGGAGGTGAGGCTCAGAAGCACCAAATATCCATTTGGTCGAAGAACAAAACAGTACCTGTCCAGCAGTTTGTGCCCATCTCTAGTTATTACCAATTGCCTTGAGCAGAAAGCAGCTGGCCTTGTTCATACATGCTCTTCCTTTTCATGTAGTGGATTGGAGTTACTGGTCAAAATCTGGACAAAACGATCTAAGGCTCAAATGATATATCGAGGGAAATTCTAAATCTCTGGCTTTGCAACATTCAAAACTCCTTGTCTGAGGTCTTGAACTTGCAAATGAGGTTCCCGTTGGCCAATGACTGATCACAAATGGGGTCTAACTTGAAACAGGAGAAATAAGGGAAGCTTCAATTACAGCAATCAGAGAGCTGTTATTTCTTAAGGGAGCTCTGCTTTTAGTGATGTGCTAGGCTGGAGGTCGCAAGTGAAGTTGTTTAATGTTAGTTGAGAAGTGATGGCCTTCTTCTAAGGCAGTTACTTCATGTCCTTCTTTGTTCAGTGACTAGTTTTGTACCATGGCAGCGTTGGTCGCGATCACGTGGTTTTGTCCATGTTTCCCATGGTCGTGATAAATTATCTTGTGACAACTGTTCCCTCGCGGTCTTGTACCGTGACACACACTGAATTTGTCTAGCTTCCTTTTTCCTTTTTTTTGGGGGGGGGGGCACATAAAAATTCTTTTTCAATATTTCACTTCCGAAAAGTCAAAAAAACAAAGCCGGACACAGTTTTCTGAGAGAAACAAAGGTTTGGTTGTGTGACAGTTGTTACTACACGGGGTCTTGTCTCAGAACAGAAAGCGGGAACAAAGAATGACAAGGGAAAACCCTACCCCAGCATCAGGTACAGTATTGGCATGCTTAGCACCCATTCCAGGGGCTTGGTCGAGACCAATTTCAGTAGTTGTGCAACGGACATGAAGTAACTTTTTTTTACTGCTCCTAAGCACAACATTAACAGAGACAAAATGGACATGAAGCAACTACCTAAGACCCCAGCATTTTATCACGAAGATAGGATTGAATTTGTCTTCTCAAGGGTCTTTTTCCCATGCTCCACCTGAGTTTCTCGTCTACATTGGTCTGCAAACCAATCACCTGTAAAACAGGCAGCCACGTTCTGTAGAGTACAGTACTTCAGTTGCACATTTGAGCTTTATCTGACTACGTTATAGCCAGGAGATGTTTTCCTGTTGCGGTGTGGCGCCATTCCTTTCCCACTAACCTATTTGTAACATTTATTCTCCTGAGCTTTTTATCATTCCCTGACACCCCTTTCATCTGTTCCTAGTTGTCCAGTAGTTGAGGGATCCTTAATCGCTGCATCTCCATAATGGGTTGCAGTAAGCAGGCCATTGTTTGAAAGGTTGGATCCTAATCTTCTCTCTCCAGGCATTCCTCTTTTCCACTTTGTTTTCGGAAATCTAGAATGTAATCTATTTTCCTTTTGCTCGCCATATAAAAAAGCAAACTCAATTGCCAATCTTTCAGAAAAGATAAGCCAGAAAGAAAAGTGACACCGGTGATAATTATTCCCAGGTTCACCAATTGAAGAAAGGTAACAGCATAGGGCTTTCAGAAAGGAGGAGTTGAGTTGTGAACCCAACGTTCTTTGCAGAATAGCTTGCTTACAGAATTCTGCGTACAACCACCCTGCCTGAATACAGCCAGTCTCATCTGATTTGAGAAGCTGAGCTGGGATTGCTTAGATGAACGATGACCAGGGATGGCAGAGATCTCCCAATGGGGTGGGGGGTGCTGCCAGCCAGGATTGCAATTATTGAACTAGCTCAGTGGTTCTCAATCTGTGGGTCCCCAGATGTTCCTGACTGCAACTCCCAGAAATCCTGGCCAGCTCAGCTAGTGAGGAAGACATCTGGGAGTTGCAGTCCAGGAACATCGGAGGACCCCCAGGTTGAGAACCACTGGACTACCTGGACCAAGATTTCCAATCATGATAAGACAGCTTAGTATACAGCAGAATAAAAACACACCTTTTCAAATGGATATATGGTATTTAACCTGACCTGTTGCATTGTTTTTAATGCCACCCTTTGATCTGAACTGCTTTGATACAATGCATTATAATATTCATGTGCCTTTCTGTCAATTCTGACTTATGGCAACCCTTTGCAAATTTTTCCAAGTGGAGAAAACAGAGAAGTAGTTTATCATCCCCTTCTTCTGGGAGTGTGCTGGGACTGTGCAGCTTACCCAAGGCCACACAGGTCTGAGGGGAAAGGGATGGGAAAGTGTTAACCTTTTCTGTTCTAGGGATCCCAATATGGGAAGTGGGGAAACTATTTTACACTAGAGTAGGGACAGAGCAGAGACATCGCTTTGCTGACAAAGGTCAGGATAGTCAAAGCTATGGTTTTTCCAATAGGGATGTATGGAAGTGAGAGCTGGACTATAAAGAAGGCTGATCGCAGCAGAATCTATGCTTTTGAGCTGTGGTGCTAGAGGAGAGTCTTGAGAGTCCCCTGGACTGCAAGGAGATCAGACCTATCCATCCTGAAAGAAATCAACCCTGAATGTTCACTGGAAGGACAGATTTTGAAGGTGAGGCTCAAATACTTTCGCCACCTCATGAGGAGAGAGGAGTCCTTAGAAAAGTCCCTGCTGCTGGGAAAGATTGGAGGCAAAAGGAAAAGAGGATGGCAGAGAATGAGATGGTTGGACGGTGCCATCCACGCAACCAATATGGATTTGACCAAACTCTGGGAGGCAGTAGAAGACAGGAGGGCCTGGTGAGCTTTGCTCCAGGGGGTCACAAATATTTGGACACAACCGAACAACACCAGGGACAGAAGAGAATTCTCTAATTGCTACTGGATTTTAATTTATTTTAAGTGTTCAGCATTTAGTCTCATTAGTTAATTCCATGTACTTGATTATGTCATGCTTTTTGTTTGTTGTCATTTTGTTTGTGAACTGCCCAGAGTGACAGATGGGCAGTATAACAATCAAATTAAAAGTATCCATTTATTTATTTTTAATATTTTGTTTTCATCCTGCCTTTCTCCTTAAAAAGAACCCAAGCCGGCTACAATTTTCTTGCATTCCCTTGAAAAGTTGAGGAGCAGCAAGATTTCCAGGGGCGTTGCTGTTTCTCTTGCGGAGTGCCCAGCCTCCGTGCTATATGATTTCCGAAGCAAAATTGGTTTTCAAATCACCCCGGTTCATGGGGATGCTCCCATGACCTAGCAACTGCGCTGTCTACTCCACACCCAACTCTGCCATATTGCACACATCGGTATTTCAGGGAGGGAGAGCGGTGGTTCCCTCACCACTCGGCCTCTCCTCCTCAAGGACGGCAAAATCCTGGCATCCTCCTTCTGGAAGGAAAGTGCGAGCGCTCCTCGTTTACTCAGCTGCAGGGCCTCCGACAAGCAGAATAGAGGTTTTGTTCTGAAGTGGGGGCAACTTCCAGTGAACTTTTCCTTTCTTTCCTTTAAAAAAAAAAAGAACGGACTAGCACAATAAACAATGGTAAGAGAAGTCGGAGGAGAGGTATGCATGCCCACATGGTGCTTGGCGGGCCAGCATTTAAAACTCTTCCTCCATTGATATGACCATAAACTGTGATTATCCATCAACTGCTGCGGTGTGGGTGCTGCGGATGCAGGTGAGAGAGAGGTGGGACTTAAATTGCTCAGCTCATTAAAAGCCCACCTTCTGGCTCTTGGAAGAGGGTCCAAAATGCAAGCCTTGGGCACAGGTATGCGCTTCGCACTGCCTACAAATCAATCCCATCATGCCCTGCTGCAAGTGTTTCATTAAAAGATAACGGCCGCTCATTTCCTAGATGATTGGAAAGACCGTGGACCGAAGCTCAAGCCAGTGTGGCCGCACACATACTTCCTTGTGACTACCCCAGCACCGTATTTTGTAACCTGGAGCCTACCAGAAATTGTGGGCTAGGGATAGAAATCTTTACTTTTCACATGATCAGGTACCAGAAAACTATTCTCCTCACCCTGCAAGAGTTGCAGAGTTTGATTTTCTGGTTACATGCACAGCAGAAGGACAAGGACAGGCTGAACAGAATAGCTCTAAGTCTCCCAAGAGGAGTCCACCACTTTTTTTTTTTCATTAATTGGCACATATAGACCGTGGTCTTACCTGGGTTTCCTTCACATTTAAATTTCCTGCGTATTTTTTTGGGGGGGGAGCGTTCATGTGGTTTTTAATGAGCAGTTGGTGTCCTCTCCGCTGCATCGTACCTTCCTATTCTGGTTCTGTCCTAAACTGTGTACTACGCATTTTGCCCTACTTTCCAGCTCCAGTTTCCAAGGCTTCGCCTTTTAAGCCGGGGAGAAAGGGGAGAAACTGGATTTACTGTGTATTTTTAGTGTCCTGTCATTGCAACAGAAGCAAACAAGTAAGCATTTTCAAGCAAAGTTTCTAAATCCAGCCCCTGGCGGTGGTTTAGGAAACTTTGCTGAAACTGCTGTTCGAAGGGCATGATCCGCCAGGAGCAGAATTTGCTTCTCTTCCTGGTTAGCACGCGATCTTTTACTGCGTAGTTCGCCGACGGGAAACTACGCAGGAAAAGCAAGTATGACCGCGGTCATAGTCTGATTGCTCACTCTGAGACATTAGAATGAGAAAGCATAAAAAACATTTCCTATACTTACAGCTGTGAACAGATCAACAGCAAACTAACAAACCTGACCGATTTCAGCAAGAGATTTCAATAGCATTTACAGGGGGAAAGCAACACAAGGCAGAGAGGTGAGTCTCTCTTCAAATTCAAAGGCAGGAGGGGATCTGGATAGATTGAGAATAAACCCTGCCCAAAAGGGCTGTCCCAGGCACACCTATTAGAGGCAGCATGCAAGCTTGTAAAAACTTCAGCAGTCAGAGTGCAAGGTATTCTCTGGAAAAGAAAGGGATTAGGGAATCCTCTCTCTCTTCCCCATAGTTAAATTTTGCAGACTGAAAATGGCAAATGCCTTGTTGTGTGAACTTTTATGGACTAAGAATTGTGTGTTCCCTTTCAAAGCACACTCACTGAGTGTATAAATGTGTGCGCTTTTACTTCTCCAAGGGAAACAACCCTACCTTTGTGCAGAGACAGATTGTGCAAATTGTAGAGACAAGAAAAAAAAATGTTCCTTGCAGCAAGAGGGACACGTGCATTTTTTACACCCCTAATTCTAACTCATATTATCCAAAGTCAGCATCACAGTTGGGAATGAGAGGTGTCATAGTCAGAAGATCCCCGATGCAGATGCAGAAGTTTGGTGTGAACAGAGAAACAATGCATCTTCTGGGTTTAACAGCAGACTTCCTCCACCCAGCCTGGAAAGGCAAACTTCAGATCAGACATGTTTTGCACATGAAGCAGGCATCCTGTTCTTTAAAACACTATGGGAACATACGAACATAAGAAGAGCCATGCTGGATCAGGCCAAAGGACCACTGAGTCCAGCTTCCTGTATCTCACAGTGGCCCCACCAAATGCCTCTGGGAGTGCATGAGACTAGATACAGTGAAGATGAGTAGCCAGGATTTGTATGGAGAAAGTAAGGATGGCTAAAGCTCACAGTCACCAAAGACTTGCCATCTAGCCTCTCGCTGGCCATCACTCAAATAAAAAACATAAAAGGGATGGTGAGGTTTTTTTTTTTTTTTTTTTTTTTTTTTTGCTATTTCTAAAGCAACAGGAAGATCGAGGAAGAGATAGGGCTGCATTGATGGAGAAAAACTGACAAACATAAATAAGTGACACGATGGCTCAACAGTTACTTTGCCTCTGTCTTCCCCTAGATATAAAAGATACATATAAGGGACATGCTTGAAGAAAAAACTGATTCAACGAGAGGGACATAAAATATACCCTTTGGATTCCTACACTTCAGACTCAACGTCCCTAAGGGTCATTTTTATCTCTGCTTATTTATGAAGCTCCCTGCTTTCCAGAAACCACTCTGTGGCCATCTCCCCACTTGCAACACCTTCTCTCAACCCAAACGATGGACTGTTCCCCACACACACACACACCTCCTGCCTGTCTTTTCCAGAAGGGACCTGCTTCTTGGCTCATACATCTCCTTTTCCCAGGAAGCGCCTGAACCGTCATTTATGCAGCTCGATGACAGCTCCAGGGCGATTACAATTCAGCAGGCAAAGGGTACAGGCTTGAAACAAAAAATGGACTCCATATGTGTTCAATAAGAGAGACCAGGGGTGGGGCGGGTTGGCGGGAATAGATGGGGACAGAGTGAATGGTTTTCCTTTGCTCCTCATTTTGCCGTGTGTTTACGGCCAGTCTGAATGTAAGCATCCTCCAAGGACCCTGAGAGGGAGAAGCAAATGGATGGGATTAATGACATGGCATCATGGCTGTTTCGGGTGGGGATGAGTTCTGCTCTCCCTCCCTTGTATCCAACTCCATAGGAACAATGCAGGCACTTAGTGTCTTGGTCCACCACAGTGACATCCTTAAGTGCTTTCAAAGGCTGATACTTCACATCCCTTTGGAGACTTCCCCTGGCTCCTTCATTCAGTAGGTGGGATGGCGAGAAAGTGCCTGGCCGGTCAAACAGTTTGGGGGGTCTCCCCGCTTGTCTCCAGGTGATAGAAACATCAGACGCAGGGGGATGGGGAAGGAAGGGAGATTAAATTAAGATCAAAAGGGAGACAATGTGCCACATTTTCGACGCTGGTGAAGAGGAAAAGTTTCTGTTGATTTACAGCTGCTCAGGACCTTGTCTGGGAACCATGAATCATGCTTTCTGATGGGAGGAGAGGAGAAATTAGGAACTAAAGCCATCTTTAGACATACTTGAAATCATCTCCATAAATACGTCAGTAGTAGCTTCTACTCTTTATGCAGGCTTTGGAAGAACAACACAGCTACCTTGAGTCCATTACCACCAGGGAAGGGGGAAATGGATTAGGGTATATCAGTGGATTTGCATTAAAAGTTTTTCTGTCTCTGTGATTTCAAGGTGGGACCATGGCTTAAAGGTAAAACATGGCTCAAAAATAAGAAAACCCCAATATTCTTCTGTCCTGTGTTATTCAAGAAAACTGGAGGAAACTGGGAGTTGATCAGAATTCTCTTATACTCTGGCAGAATGCTAATGGTGTAACATTTGGAGTAGGGATGGGCACGAAAAGAAAAACGAAATGCTGTTTTGTCGTTTCATCACGTAACATTAAAATGAACCATTTTGTTCCGTCTGTAGAATGGTCACTTTCCCGTGGGTGTTCCGTCGCCGCTGCCGCCACCAAG
The DNA here is from genome assembly GCA_023846285.1 of Phrynocephalus versicolor. Lineage (NCBI taxonomy): Eukaryota > Metazoa > Chordata > Lepidosauria > Squamata > Agamidae > Phrynocephalus > Phrynocephalus versicolor. The sequence goes on along the minus strand of JAHTLZ010000213.1, from coordinate 4,723,488 downwards.
ACTGCCAGACAGGCCAGAGAGGGTGAGTGGCTGGCAGGCCAGCCTAGGCCCACCATGGCCGGAATCACCACGGCCACCTCCAGAGTCACCGCCAGCCAGCTGGGCAGGCTGGCCCAGGACCACCACTGGCACCAGCGTCGCCGCCAGCCAGCTGGAGAAGGCGAGTGGCCACAGTCCAATCTAGGCCCGCCACTGCCAGGGCCCTAGCAGCCAGCTGGACAGGACAGCCTAGGCCCGCCGTCGCTGGAGTTGCCACTACCCAGCTGGCCTGCCAGCCTAGACCCCCTGCCGCCATCGCCAGAGTCTTTGTGGCCGCCACCAGAGCTCCGCCAGCCAGCTGGGCAGGCCAGCCTAGGCTCGCTGCCGCCACTGCCACCAAAGCCTTTGGTACCCACCGCTGGAGCCTTCAGAGCCGCTGCAAGGTAATGAAACATTTCGTTTTTGTTTCATTTTGTACAAATTTTTGTTATAAAAATTCGTACGCAACTAAATGAAACAGAATGTGAGGGGGTGAAACAGAACAAAATGAAACACTGTTTTTCTGTTTCGTGCCCATCCCTAGTTTGGAGTCAATGTGTCTTGTGTTAGAAATCACTGTGAATGTGTGTTGCACATTGAATGGTGTGACTCGATTGTGCCTATGGGGATTTCTTACATAAGGCACTTTGACTCCAAAGTTATACCTTCAGAATTATGCTGGAGTAACTTCATCTTTGTCTATGAAGGAATGTGTGTGGGTTTTTAAAATCAGTTCTAAACATAGAAAAAAATTATTGGCTCAACATGGGCTCAGAAGAGGAAACCTATTCTACAACTCTTGGTTCCATCATCCACAGCTGAAAACTTGAAGATTTGCTACTGTAGGTAGTAGATAAATTAAATCCTGCAAGCTCGAATCTGTCCATTACATCACCACTGCTCCTGGCCATGGATGCTGTGACTATCAAAGAACTGTAGTCCAAAAACACAGGTTCTCCAGGTCCTTTCTTCTCCTAAATAAATGTGTTGACGTAGAGGTGTCCTTGCATTTTGCTTTTTCCTAATGCTTAATTTGTGTGCAAATCAGACGCCCCAAACTGGCTTCCTGAAACAAGAGGAGTTATGCAGGCTGTATGTTTTTTTCAGTGCGCTATTAATAGTTAAAGGTAAATGTTCCCTCCGCACATGCATGCTAGTCGTGTCTGACTCTAGGGGCAGTGCTCATCTCTGTATTCAAGCCGAAGAGCCAGTGTTGTGTAAGGCTGTGGCCATGTGGCCGGCGTGCCTGCAAGGAAACACTGTTTTACCTTCCTGCTTTTTACGGCGTTACCTATTTACCTACTTGCATTTAGATGCTATCGAACTGCTAGGTTGGCAGGAGCTGGGGTTAACAGCAGGAGCTCGCTCCGCTGCGTGGCACCCGGGATTCGAACCGCCGAGCTGCCAACCTTGCAGCTGGCAGTTTTCAGTGCTCCAGCCCGCTGAGCCACCATGCCACTAGTAATACCAACCTGTTAAAGAAGGGGGCAGATGGTATAATTAGATGCCTTTGGAGAGGCAACAGGGAGAGGGTTGCTGTTTCATTCTCAGGTAGAGATGGGCACGAAACAAACAATTTTTCGTTTCCGTTTCCGTTTTTTCTTTTTGTTACATAACGAAACGACAAACGAATTTTGTGTCTAAAATGAAACGAAACGAACAGAAATACCGGAAATTTTGTCGTGCGTTTCGTTTCCGTTACTGCAATACAAGTGAATTGCTTAAAATCCTAAAAAAAATCACAAAAAATTGAAATAAATGGTAATGAAATGGTAACAAACGAGCAAAAACGAAAATGAATTTTTTGCAAAAATTCATGAAAAATGGAAACGAACCAAAACAGACCCTCCAAACGACAAATGACAAATGAAAGGCCTTTTTTTTTAAATTCGTGCCCATCTCTATTCTCAGGTATAAATCAAGAGCAGCCCCTGACAGATAGGGAAAGTCCCCGTCTTGAGCTGATCAACCCATCTGGCTCTCCCATCAGACTGTACTGTATAACTGAGAAGAACTAAACCCTAAACACCAGGGCAGTTTAAAAAAAAATCAGGAATGACTGTGTTTATAGACTCCTTGCATTAATGCTTTCGGCAGTTTATTTTTCAAGCAAAGAAAGAACATTGCCTGGTAGGCGATGTAACCCAAACAATATCAGTTTAAAAGTTGAGGCTACGCTCTTGGGCATATTTTCCTAGTGTTTTGAAGTGTCCACTTAGGTTGGGTGGGGAGATGTGTGGGAGGGAGGGGAGGGAGGCTGGGGGGGAAAAAGGTGGTGGGGAGACGGGAGGATGAAGAGATGAAGGGATTGTTCTAAATTTCCCCGTTGTGCTTGGCCCGGCTCAATCGGCCATTGCAGCTACTCATCTGGTATGGATTAGGTCTTCTCTCTCACACACCGTCAACCTGGGTGTTCCACATACTGCCTTCTTTCGGCAGGGGTCTGCCGGCTTGTGTGAGATGCACACACACACACACACACACACACACACACACACACACACACAC
>JAHTLZ010000213.1:4688835-4709660 GCA_023846285.1 Phrynocephalus versicolor | reverse complement strand
TAATAATAATAATAATAATAATAATAATAATAATAATAATAATAATACCATGCCTTTGTGAATATCACAATTTTAAAATGCAATAAATTAAGACTCTGTTTGTGTGTGTGTGTGTGTGTGTGTGTGTGTGTGTGTGTGTGTGTGTGTGTGTGTTTCTGAGCTCCACTCTGAAAAACTCAGATGATTCATTTTTGAACCTCTCAAACTGAAGAAGCTGAGTTGTTGTTGTTTTTTTTAAACAGGAGAAATTTCAGCAGCCACTTTGCAAAGAAGCAATAAGCCCTTTGTTAAAAATGATCAAGTCTGGTGGTTTAATTCTGCTCAGCAAATCCAGCGCTGCCGTTATGAGCAGACAGCGTGTGCCAGGTACTTGCCCCTGTGTTTAATTTTTTTTAAAGAGTTTTCTGCAAAGCAACATTTATCAAAATAAGCGAAATATGTGAGGTATGGAATGTGGTTCTTTGGGAGCCATTGACGTTCTTGGTTGATTTCATAAATCGAAACACATGGCAAGCGTGTTGCGGGGAAGGACACACTGCTGACTGTATTACTCCTTCTTTTTATGGGTTAATCCCTAATAAGAACCAGCTGGTAATAAAGCAAGGGAGTTCATGGGAACCCACCCTTTGTTGAAAGGAGGATCGGTGTCACTACTAGAAACAGATGAGTACACAGAGAGAGAGAGACATACACACACAAATGTAATTGCCTCCTGGAGGTCAGGTTACGCCAAAACTCTGGAGAAAAGAGGTGAGACTTTGGCCACCAAGAGTGATTGGGGGGGGGGGGAAGCAAATGGGTCTTCATGCCTTCATGCTTCTGGAAGGGACACCCCCCCCCCCCGAATCTCCAGGGTTTGATTTGGAGACAAAAAGTTAGAATTAAGATCGAGCCGGGGGGGGGGCTCTTGAAAGAGCCATCCCTCAAGAAGGTGAGAGGGATGGCTTGTAGACATAGGGCCTTCTCAGCAGTTGCCCCCAAGCTATAGAACACCCTCCCAAGTGAGATCCGCCTGGCGCCAACACTGATGACATTTTGGCACCAAGTAAAAACCTTCCTGTTCCAGAAGTTTTTTAATTGACACAATATAGATTGTAGGTCCTCTGATGGCAATTTTAGTGTAATGATTTTAGTGTAAGGTTTTTTTATTGTTGTTTTAATTATTTATTGATATTCTATGCTTTAACTGTTTTAATTTTTTTGATTGTAAGCCGCCCAGAGACCTTTGGGTAGTGGGCGGCATATACGTTGTAAAAATAAATAAGTAAATAAATAAATAAATAAATAAATAAATCTAGGCATGCATACTTTCATCTTATTTCCCACCAGGGAGCGCATGATCCTGGTGACACAGACTTTGAATTCAGCACAGCTCTGAATTCAACAATGTTCCATCGCCTTCCAACCCATCTCCGGAGCTTCTCCATCGATCAAACTTTCCGATTTCCTCCATTATTTCCAAGATTATTTATTTATTACCTAAGATGATCAGCTGTGACAGCCTGTCTGTGAGCCTTTTCACACGACCCCTAAACTCTGCTGCAAATGGCTCCCAGCTCCCGAGCTTAAAATTGTTTCCCCACCAGCTCCAGAGTTTACAGAAAATTAAGTGCGACCACGCCCACCTAAGTGTGTCCCAGCACACTTTTCAAGTACCTGCTCTCCAGGGCTGAAGAATTCCTGATGCGTATGTAACTTAAGAGTGCCGGGCTCTCCTCGCTTCTGTTTGTTGTTTTTTGCCCCCCCCGCCCCTTTAAGAGCTACTTAAGAGAATGGAATGCTGCGGGTGAGGCACGTTCTTTTCTTCCTTTTTTTTCTCCCTCCCCTCACGCAGCCATCAGCCAGGAGTGCAGAGGGGGTGGGAACACAGGAAGAGCGACAAGCCCCCAAGATCTCTGGTCCGAATTTAAGTGACCAGCGGATCTTAGGGGTCGTATGAAAAGGCTCTGTTTTGCTTTTCTTTACCGGCTACAGAGCCAGAGGTCCGCTGTCTGATGTGTTTGCACAGATCCACAAGGGGAAAAGGAGCTGGTTTAGGAACAGACATACTGTGAAAAAAATGTATTGAACATTAGAGGGCCAGAGACCCTTGAGTGTGTTGGGTATTACTTTGGAGGCAAGAACTCTAGAATGATATCTTGAAAATCTAGAAATCTAGAAAATCATTATTCTCCTAACTCCTTTAACACTTCAAGTTGTTTTCACCGTTGCTCACTTCATTCCTGCTTATCTTCTCCCTAAAAAAATTGGGATAACTAGTGACAAGTAACAGAATCACCTGCAAATAGTTTCTTTCGGAATAATGATTGATATGACTCATAGTTGCACCTAAAGTTACTTATAGGTACATTTGATTACAGCCAAGCTATTTAGATATAATTAGTAATGCCTCGTTACTTTCGGGAGATACATTCAAAGGACATTTTAGTGGCATCTTGATACTTTTATAAATATTTCCTAGTTGTCGGTATCGGAATCAGTCACTAGAGGGAACCAAACAGTATTCCTCTGTAGTTTTCTGTTAGATTGGCAATATATTAATTAATGTGCAATCTCATGGATTACTTTCCTCATCAGAACAACACCCATGATAATGGCAGTTTGGTTCTGGAACATTATAAAGAACCAAAATGGTTTTCATTTTGAAATGTAACATTCCAAGCGATGCTGTTAGCTTTCTAAGAGCCTTTTCACACGACCCCTAAGATCCTCTGGCCACTTAAATTCGGACCAGAGATCTTGGGGGTTTGTCGCTGTTCCTGTGTTCCCACCCCCTCCGCACTCCTGGCTGCTGGCTGCGTGAGGGGAGGGAGAAAAAAAGGAAGAAAAGAATGCCGGCTCACCTCCGTTCTGCCGTCTCGCTCTCCATTATGTGCCACTAATTGCTGCAGTGCACCCTTTTTATACCCTTTCATGTGCTTGGTTTCCAAACCCAGGCCAAGTTTTCTATGCTTTCCCTGCCTGCGGAAGGGCTTCCCTTTCCCGGCGAAAGAAAAAGACACGTGTTGGAGCGGGAGCAAAGAAGGCCACTTTCTTTTTTGTTGTTTCTAGCTTAACTTAATGCCTTTTGCGCAACTGTGGTTACCAGAAAGAAAGGAAGAAATCAGCGGGGAAGGAGTTATTAGCATCAAATTTAATAACATTCAGCTCGACCCCCTCGCGCTCTCGGAGGCATTGTAAGGAGGCCCGTTGGGCTTTTTTTTTCAAAAATGGGATTCTAATCTGAAATGAATTTGTAGCTAATTCAACCTGTAGGCTAGTGACTTTGGGATTTCCTAGATAATACAATCCAGACAGTAATGTTGATCGATGCTAGAAGCTCGCCTGTGTAGTAGTTCTAAGGCCCTGTCAGGAGACTGAGTGATGCTTTTTTTTTTCTTTGCTGAACCTTAAGTAATCTCCAGTCTGCTTGTATTTTTTTGCTCCATTCAGAACTTCACAATGATTGGTCTCTGTATCTTCGTTACTAATTCCCCCCCACTGCTTGGCCTGCAACCCCAGAAGAACCCAACAATCAGCTACATTAGAAGTTACAATCCCAAAGAAGTACCTTTTTCAACTTTGAGGTTCCTAGAAGCCTTAGGGCCTTTTCACACGGCCCCTAAGATCCGCTGGCCACTTAAATTCGGAACAGAGATCTTGGGGGTTCGTTGCTCTTCCTGCGTCCCCACCCCTCCACACTTCCTTGCTCCTGTCTGCGTGAGGGGAGGGAGAAAAAAGAGAGAGGAAAAAATGCAGGCTCACCTCCGAAGCCGCCCCGTCGTCATCCTGATTCCTTCTCTTAAAGGGGCGGGAGGCAAAAAAACCAAACAGAAGCGAGGAGAGCCCGGCACTCACCAGATTACATCCGGATCTGGGGATTTTCACCCTCCGAGAGCAGGTACATGAAAAGTGCGCTGGGACCCGCTTAGGTGGGCATGGTCGCACTTAATTTCCTGCAAACTCCGGCACTGGTGGGGAAACAATTGTAAGCTCTGGAGCTGGCAGCCATTTGCGGCGGAGTTTAGGGGTCATGTAAAAATACCCCTATTCAGCCTTTTTAAAAAATCTGGACAACACGCGGACAGAAGAGAGTGCTTTGCCCTGGTTCACCCAGTTTTGATGTCCTACACACTGGAGGCAGAAGAAAATGAGCTTTGTATATGTGCCTATTCTTTGTGCATGCTGAGACTCTGTCTTCCTCTACTTTCATGGAGAGCTTCCAGAGATAAAGGAGGGTTGTTTCTTCAGATTCATCTGGGTGGGGTGTTAAGAGTCAGGGCTCGGACATGTGCCTCTACTGGTGAGTAATCTTGACACTTCAAGCACTTTGATAGACTCTAATTACAGTGGAGAATGAGAGCGTTCACATCCTGCATGGGAATGAACCAGGGGGGTTTTCAAAAACCATCTCCCGTTGAAAGGGAGGTATTGGCTTTTCTAAAATTGCTTACACCTCAGGTGTTTGTTTTAGCATCAAGCTGTGATCTCAGAGCCTTGTACAATTGGACTGTGGCTTTCGCTTGCCGAAGGCCAGTGATTCTTGGCATGTACGAATGGGGTGTTTCAAGTGTTTTTGTTTTATTTGATTTGCAAAATGTCCGCAGGTTTGTTTTTGATGGCTCACCTGGAAAGTTCTCGCTCTTCTCCCCACTTGTGAAAACCCGTGTTCTTGTTTGGATTTCTCACTCTCTCCATTAACTTCACTCCTCTCATTATTGCAGCCTCCCCTTTGCTGACTTTTTGGGTCTCACCCTGTTAACATGGGTGGCACAAAACATTCTGCCACCTGGGGCAAGAGCAGCACATCATCACACCCATCATTTTACTGTTCCCATTCCCTCCTCCATCCCGACTCCTCCCTCTATCAAGTGTTTCTCAACCCAAAAATCTTGTTTGGAGGGTCCCTGCCTTGGTTAAGGCACTGAGGTCAGGGGGTGCCACCTTACACTGATCAATGGAAGGACCTGACCTGCTTTCTAAAGATTTTAGAGTCTCCAAGAGTCAATTACAGTCACCCCCCACCATTTCGTGGTTCAGGTACTGCGGTCCCACTACATCCTGGGATCGCAGTACCTGCACCTCGGAGCCGCGCGGGGGGTGGCTGGGGGACGATCCGGTCACTCCGAGTCGCCCCCACGCTCCTCTGAGAAGCCTTGGACAGGCGCACGATTGCCCACCCTGCCCCCAGGCCCCACCCCACCTGCTTCCGCATATCATGGATTTTCATGCATCGTGGGTGGGGTGGGTCCCTAACTCCCGCGATCGGCGGGGGGTGACTGTACTGTATATACTGGAGTATAAGCCTAGTTTTTCAGCCCTTATTTTTGGCTGGAAAAATGCCCTTGACTTATACTCAAGTCAATAAGTTTTCCTAGTTTTGGGGGGTAAAATGAGGTGCTTAGATGGCTTGGAGAGGGCGGCAGAGGGCAAGTCCTGATTGGGCGAGCGATAGCGGTGCCTCCGCTTCCCATATGATTCCAATGAGAAGGTTTAGGGGCACCCCCTTTGGAGCTTTATAACTCAGCCCCCTTACCCCCCCAAATGTTTCCAAATTTCAGGGGATTCCCTAAAATCACTTTCTAAAGGTACCCCTGCTACTTTGGTGTCCCCAATGTAAGTAAATTTGTTTTGAAAAAAAATACGCACTCAAAAATATTTTTAAAATATGCAATCAAAATTTACTTACCTTGGGACTCCAAGGTAGCAGGGGTACCTTCAGAAAGCGATTTTAGGGAACCCCCTGAAATTTGGAGACATTTGGGGGCAAAGGGACTTAGTTATGAAGCTCTAACTAACCGCGGTGGCAGGCGGGTGGGCGAGGCGCCCCCAGATTGCTGCACCTGGGGCAGATGTACCCTTCTGCTCCCCCCCCCCGATACAACCCTATTCTTTTCTCAAAGCCAAGTTCCTTCAGCCTCTTCTCACAGGGCTTAGTCTCCAGTCTCCTGATCATCCTTGTTGTTCCTCCTCTGAACTTGTTCCAGTTTGGCATCCTTCTTAAAGTAAACTGGACACAGCATACTAGTCAAGGCCCAACTGTGCTCTGAATGGGTTGGACAGATTTAGTTGTTCCTTTCATACCCTTAGCAGCATCACTACATATTGTGTGCATTGGCTGGCATAGCCCCCTCATCTTCTGCCCCTGTCCAGACACAATCCTGCTCCTGCCTGGATCTGTCTGGGTAAGGAAGATGGAGGAGTGGGGTTCAAAGATACAGACTCGGGTTCCATTTTTCTGATTATCACCAGTGAGTTATACAAATGCAAGATATCTATAGCTCCGCCGTGGGTATCTGCAGAATGTGGAGGTTATAAATTCTTCTGAGCCGGAGCCAACATTCTGTCACTCACCTCATAAATCGAGAACAGCCCCTTTAACCTTGACACAGCTCCAGTGAGCAGGAGGAAGGCTGGACCTGTGATGAGACTAAAGGATTGCTTTCAATAGCCATATATTCTCTCCCAGAGAAGTCCCAGGGCTTTATTGGTACTCTCTAAGGCAGTGGTGGTGAACCTTCAACACTCCAGATGTTTTGGACCACAACTCCCAGAATTCCAAGCCTGTGCCGCCAATGACAAAGGACTGTGGGAGTTGTTGTCCAAAACATCTCGAGTGCCAAAGGTTCGCCACCACTGCTCTAGGGGCTTGTTGGCAAAGTAATACTTATAACACAATACGAGGCATCCAAGGATGTATGGTTTCGTTGGGGAATATTTTGATGGATGAGGCTGGAGCCACATGAGACCCGGAATCTTGGCCTGTACAGCTAGTGGCAAAAGCTTTGGGGAGTTTTCATCCAAATACATCTGGGGACCCAAGACTGAAGTTAGCAGACTTCAGTTCAAAGTCCTGTTTTTTTTTTGGGGGGGGGGGGGTAGCAGGAGACATCTACCATCCCGATCAAGCTTCCCTGTTTGGGTTTTTTGTTTGTTTGTTTGCTTGCTTACTTTTGTAGGATCAACTGTTTATGATTTCTCTCCAATACTGGCAACCTTCCGGTCCAAGTGTCAGTGAACCGTTGCCTTTCTTGATATTCATGAGTCCCTGATTTTCTAAGAGGACGCTGAGCACCTGGGCAGGGAGTCCTCCCAAGAGGCTCGTGGAGAACAGTCAATAAGGGATAGTAAAGCAACCAAGGGCACTTTTACATGACCCCCTAAGATCCGCTGGCCCCTTAAATTCGGACCAGAGATCTTGGGGGTTCGTTGCTGTTCCTGCGTCCCCACCCCTCCGCACTTCCTTGCTCCTGTCTGCGTGAGGGGAGGGAGGAAAAAAAGGGACAAAATAATAAAGGCTTACCTCCCGGTGCCAGTGGAAGCTGCTCCAAGCCCCGTCACTTCCTGATTCCTTCTCTTAAAGGGGCGGGAGGCAAAAAACAACAACAAAAAGAAGCGAGGAGAGCCCGGCACATCCGCATCAAGGAATTTTCACCTCCCAAGAGCAGGTACCTGAAAAGTGTGCTGGGTCGCGCTTAGGTGGGCGTGGTCGCACTTAATTTCCTGTAAACTCCGGAGTTGGTGGGGAAACATTTTTAAGCTCCGGAGCTGGCAGCCATTTGCCCCGGAGTTTAGAGGTCATGTATAAACGCCCCAAAGCAGACCCCTGTGCCCATCTGTCAGCTTCTTGGTTTTAGAAGCAACACTGTGCACCAGTCAACGAATGCCTGGTGAAAAGGAGTGCCTTTCTGAAACACGTGCATTAAAAAAGCGTTTCCATATTGATTTAAAATTATTATTTTTCTTCATTCATTTTCTAATCTTAATTTCACCAGTTAAACTTATCATTTATAGCCATATTTCCCATTTCTGTAGACCACTCTTCTAACGTTATTTGCTTATCCGATTTCCATTTTTAGCACGTGTCATCCTTGCCGCTGTTCCCATTATAATAATTCATTCCACTTGTTCATTTCTCAGTTGACTTTTATCAACCATATTCAACAATGCAGTACAAGGAGATAGCGGTATCGCTACCCCAATAGCTCCTCTTATTTCTTCACATATTGACAGCCATTCTGCTTCTGTGAAGATTCTCAGTCATCCAGGTGAGTTTATCTGAAAGTTGAGTCATGGCAAATGGACTTCTTTTTCTTGAGAGATATCTCTCAAGAAAAAGAAGTCCAGTTGCCATGACTCAGCTTCCAGATAACCATTCTGTTTGTTCCCGTTTTGCTGAGAATATGGACATGCCAAACCTCAGAAAGTTTTCAGCAACACAATGGTTATTTGTTTACCTTACTCCCAGTGCCCATTGTGTCTTACACACCCTTTAAGCCTGGTTCTGCCAAACCTAGGACCAAGTGGAGAAGCAGAATTTGACCTCTGAGACTAGAATGCTAAGCTATTCTTCAGCCCAGACTTGCAAGGGGGGGGGGGAATCACACATTATCAGTCTGTCTCCCAGCCCTCCTCTCCCCTGCCAGAGGTTAACAAGAAGATGGTTGCTGCAGAAGGTTTGACAGCTCTTCATCGCTAATGATTAATTTGACAGATGTTACCCTGGCTCTGGTCCAGTTCGTAATGGGGACTCGGCTGCTGCCTGGGAGTGCATTAAGAATGACCTACTTATGTCCACCGGCCAAGATACTGGAAATTTTATTGCGGCTGCAGCATCACGTCCGTGGGAGGGAAAGCACCTTTCCCCCAAAAAAATCCTCCCATGGAGACGAGACTCTAGAACCATCTATTTCCAGGTCCTGATAAAAAGTGGGATAGAAGACACATCTCTCATTTGTTGGTGCCAAAGATAATGAGAGCTCCAACGATTAGCAATGAAATTTAATTAGTGATTAATTAGTCAATCTGAAATGTAGAGAAGAAAGATAACCATTGTGTGCCGTCAAGTCCATTCTGACTTATGGCTAGTCTTCTGAGGGTTTTCCAGGTAGATGTGATTTGCCCTTGCTTTCTACTGGGGCCATCCTAGGAGTTTGCAGCTTGCCCAAGGCCACCCAGGCTGGTTGCCCAAGGCCACCCAGGAGGCACAGCGGGGGACTAAACTCTCAATGTCTGGCTCCACAGCCAGCCAGATCCACGACTGAGCTATCCAGCCAGTCCTTAGTCTTTTGCGCAAGTAACACTGGATGTCCCGATGTCCCAAAGGTAAGTGAAACGGTTTCTTTAGGCCACATGGATATCGGAACGCTACAATCCATTGGCCAAGGTATGTTTCTTGCGAATGATGGGATAGACCAAATGACGGTTGGAGAACTGCCACTCTAGATAATAAAGGGATTGAATCCAAGATGGAGGGCTGAACTTCTGATGGAACAGTTCCTCTCACCAAACGGCATCTTCTCCCTCCACAAGTGGTGTCACAACCTGTTCCAGAAGCATGTGTGGTTGATGCGTAAGCGGTGAGCCTACACTCAAATTGAGGGCTGGGAGAGTAAGGACAGACAAAAGAAAATGTTTTTTTCACCCAGCGCATTGTTAGTCTGTGGAACTCCCTGCCACAGGAGGTGGTGATGGCATCTGGCCTGGATGCCTTCCAAAGGGGATTGGACAGATTCCTGGAGGAAAAGTCCATCACAGGTGACAAACCATGATGGAGAGGTGTCATCTCCAGGCTTAAAACCAGGGTACTTCAAGGACCAGATGCAGGGGAGTGGTATCAGGAGACAGAGATCTAGTCTTGTGCACTCCCAGATGCATCTGATGGGGCCACGGTGAGATACAGGAAGCTGGACTAGATGGGCCTTTGGCCTGATCCAGTAGGGCTCTTCTTATGTTCTTCTGAAGCCAAAGGCAGTGACCTGGAGGAATTCTGGAACACTAGTGGGTAAACGTGGTTTGCCTTCATAGTGACAGCAGAAGGAGAAGACCTGGCAAGTGAAACCAGTTTGAAAGACCAGATTATATTCGGATCACAGGTGCAGCCCTAGGGCAGCTTTGTGTGATTTATCTGTCTTTCCAAAGAGAGTGTACTGGAATGGCAAACCTCAGTGGAGTCGTCCCGACATTAGACTTTGGATGCAAAAGGATCTATAAGCCTGTGCCTGCAACTAAAATAATATTTTCTTCAAACGGTGCCTTTGCCAAAATTCAAAGCGGAAAAAAAAGAAAAGAAGAGGCATTTGCTTGGCTCTGGCTGGGGTCACGTATCAGACTCGCCTGCAGAAACCGAATAAATATTTCGAAGGGGGAAAAGAACGAAAGAAAGAAAGAAAAATCATTAACCTTTTGTCATTAATGTCCGTGGCTCTCGGAGCGGCTCCGCCGTTTGAATTAGTGCACCTGCCAAAATAAGCACCAAGCCTTGTTACCCTCTTAGGGACAACCCCGTTTCATAAATCACCGCTTTGCAGTGACAGCTAAATGTGTTTTATATCACATGGAGAGCCAGTGTTTATGAATGTGAGATAAAAAGGGTTTAGCCAGTGCAAACACAGGGACTACTGTGTAACAACTGGCGCTCTCTCGCTCGCTCTCTCACTTCACTTCGCTGGCTCCCCACGAGTGAAAGATTGACTCCTAGCATCCAGACTTCAAGTGCAGGCCTTGGTTTTAGACCTTGGGGTAGGCGGTTTATTTAAAGCAGCAACTGCCATATTGCTACATCCTCAGGAGTAGAGATGGGCACGACTTAGCGCAATTTTCGTTTTCGTTTTCGTTTTTTTGTTTTCGTTACGTAACGAAACGAAAACGAAAAACGGTTTAAAAATGGACCGAAAACGGAAACGAAACGACTAATTTCGAGCCAATTTTCGTTTTTCGTTACTGGAAAATACATAATGGAGCTAAATGGGAAGAAATGAAAAATTTTTCGTTTTCGTTTTCGTTGTTTCGTTTTCGTTACATAACGAAACGAAAAGGAAAATTTTGAAATTAGCTCACGAAAACGGAAACGAAACAAAATGGACCCTAGCCGAAAATGAAAATGAAAACGAAAATTTTTTTCTGAGTCGTGCCCATCTCTACTCAGGAGGGCTGAAGGAATCTGAACCTGGCTGCTTTCTGTCCTGCCTGAAGGTGTGCGCCCACAGGCATTGTGAACGGATACCTCTTCCAGCTTATTTCTACTGGGTTCAAGTTATGTGGTGTATATGCAGTATTTTTCTATGTATCAGACTACATTATTGGCGAAAATGGTTAGACCAAAAATTTAGGGTCATTTTAGTAAGTAAGCCGGGGAAAGAACTGTGCCGTTGAGGGAGTGCAATTTTGTGCTGGGAAAATGGGGGACATTTTATACATGGGGATGTCTTATAGAAGGTAAAATGGGGTAAATCGGTGGCCCTGTCCACTCTGACTGAAAGTGAATGGTGTTATTTCTGGCAATTAAAGCCGGTTTTGGTGGCTTCACTGGCGAAATTGACTTAACCCCTTTCCTTGCTGTTTTAACAGTATGCCTTCCCTAAATCAGCAGTGTCCAAACTTCACACCTCCAGATGTTTTGGATCACAGCTCCCACAGTCCTTTGCCTTTGGCAATCTAAGCATGGAATTCTGGGAGTTGTGGTCCAAAACATCTGGAGGGCTGAAGTTTGGACACCCCTGCCCTAAACCAAATGACTTATTTTTTAAAAAGTAATATACCAATAAATTGATGGCTGCACTCATCTGACAAAAATAAAGTTTTCAGAGGCAGCACACTGAGTGACGCATCACTAAACATGTCTATAAGAAACTTTTAAAAATAGGAGAATTAAAACCACAGTGCCAATACCATCAACATTCAACAGGGGCACAAAGTTAATCTGTACTGTCCACATCCACCAAACAGAATTGAATTAAACTGATTTAGAAGTGAGGCATTTAAAAAAAGAAAGAAAGAAAGAAATCCTGCCTGTCAGTTAAAAAATCATACCTCACTTTGCATACTTTGATTTCACCCATGTAAATGAGATATTATGAACTGATTTATAAATTAAGTTCCTTTTGTCTTTTGTTGCATTGCTTGCTGCTTGTTGTATATTACTTTCTTACTTTAAAAAAGAGTGATTGATGAGATAATGGCACAAAGCCTGAATGATTCCTGATCAAAATGCCTCTAAAAATGCCTTTTTATATGTATGTAACATTTAAAGGTAATTAGAAAACATTGCTTTTATATTTTTTTATAATTTTCTTCTTGCTCCTGACACTACTTTGAGCTGTAATGTTTAACCCTTCAAAAAGGAACTACTGTAGTTGTAGGCAACTGCATTACTTGAGTTGTAATTCATTGTTTCCAAACTTTGCAAAGCAAGCGACCTTGAATTGAATAAAAAAACTTGCCCTGGTGGCTCTGTACAGTATTATATATGGCATCTATATCTCCTTTTTAGAGATGGGCACGAAACGAGCGATTTTTTGTTTTCGTTTTCGTTTTTCATTTCGTTACGTAACGAAACGAAAAATGAATTTTGACTCCAAAATGAAACGAAACGACCTGAAACACGAAAAATTTTGTCAACCGCTTCGTTTTCGTTATGGCAAATACATTGAATTGTGCTAAAATGGTAACGAAACAGCAATTTTTCATTTTCATTTTTGGATTTTCATTTCGTTACGTAACGAAACGAAAACGAATTTTTTTGCAAAAAAACTCACGAAAACGAAAACGAACCGAAACGGCCCCCTAAACTACCAAACGACAAATGAAACACCTTTTTTTTTTTAGTGGTGCCCATCTCTACTCCTTTTACCTATTTTTATATCCCATGGGGAGCCCATCCTCCAAAAGTAACATTAAAGGGTGAAATTGTGTTTCAAGAGTCTCCAGTAAGTACAGTTCATATTCCAGAGAAGGCAAACACAGAGCAGTAACTAAGGCCAAGCAACAAATGCTAAATATCTCTTGTGAATTTTTCAGGCTGTTTGGCCGTGTTCTGGAAGTTTTTCTGACATTTTGCCAGATTCTGTGGCCAGCATATTCAAAGGGCAAGTTGCTCAGGGAATTAGGAGTTCTCTCTGTGCTCTGGGGCCCCAAGAGAAGATGCCAGCCACAGAATGTGGTGAAACATCAGGAAGAAGAACTTCCAGAACACAGCCAAACAGCCCGAAAAACTCACAACAGCTGTCAGATCCCGGCTGTGAAAGACTTTGAGAATACAACGGGTGCTAGAATTTGGAAGACAAAAAACACATCCATCTGCAACTTTCCAGGTAAACAGAAAAGCATGATGCTGGGTACCCTCTGTGCCACCACCCACTCAATCCCCAGGGCCGTGCCTCCAGTGAGGGACCAAGTGCAGTGGACCAAGGAGGAGGACACCAGCTGCCTCTCCTGCCTATTAGGTCTGCTTCTTGTCTTGGCCATGTCCTGGGCTGGACTGGTGTCAGACAAAGCAAAGCAAAAAGCAAAGTGTTCTGTTTGCTACCAACCTTGGAAGGATGGAAGGCTGAGTGAACCTTGAGCCTCCTACCTGGGATTGAACCCCAGGTTGTGAGCACAGTTTTACCTGCAGTACAGGCATTTAACCACTGGTGCCACGAGGCCCTCTTAAGGTGAGCAAGACACCATAAGAGACGGATGGGAGAGGGACTGCTGAGTGTATGTCCCACTATATGTCCCAGACACCAATGTTGCTACTTATGACATGGCGGGGAGATTTGAAAGTGGATGTGGGCTTCTGGTCATCTTCTCAGAAGCTGGTTGTTTGATGGGTTCTGGAGACTGGGTCATGCCAAAGCTACCTGCCTTGATTTACCCTGATTGCAAGTGGTTTCCTGTTGGTTTGGGCAGGTGATTTTCCCCCCTAGCCTGAGTCCTGCAGCTGAGATTCTGAATTGCAAAACACCTTGGTGTACTTACTGTAGAGTTATGTCCCTTCCGTGAGCTGGCAGCCTTTGGGGAGTCAACTGTCTGCTGGCTGAGCTACAGACAAACTGAGAAAGAGGAGGAGGAGGGATATATTTAAGCCTCTTTTTCCATAAAATCTGACATAGGGCAGAGAAAGGGCACTCCTAAACCACTGGGTAGGGTGCCTTCGAGAGAGCTGTGCCCTAATCTTTTCCGCACGGTGCCATGATAAATATTGATACCTCCGAACCTTAAGGGCGAGCACAGCATTCAAGATAGCTGTGTAAAGCTGTAGGTTTTGGAGCGTGTTCGACATTTTCTCTGTTGGAGTCATTAAGGATGGAGTCCTGTGTAACTTCATTCTCCATTACAACACAATAACAGGAAACGTTTCGGTGGCCTCTCAAGTCCTTGGCATAGTGTTTCATTTTAATGCTTACATTGTCCGAGCATCAATAAAACTGGAAACTGTGATATAATTAAATCCATTCTTCCTACAGAGAAGATGACTGGCTGAGATAACAGTGCCGAGTCGCTCGTTACATATTACTCAGGAGAGGGAGAGGGAGCATAAACGCCAAGCTTCCCTTTTGCTCAGGCCAAAGTTTTGGTTTATTTATTTGTCCCAGAGAGAGAGAGAGAGAGAGAAAGTGGGGTGGGGGACTGGGGGTGTTTGGCAGATACCTCCTGACAAAGTTGCCTCCCCCCCATCTTTGTAGGCATAGTTCAAGACCCACCCTCAACCGAAATCTAAAAGCACTTGCCTGGGATTGTATTCATTTCAACAAAGCCAACAATTTTAGGTGCCTTTCTTGGCATGGTCCAGGAAGGCATGCCATTGCATCCAGTTTAATCACACATCCCTCTCTTTCCCAAACAAAGGGAAGTGTGTGTGTGTGTGTGTGTGTGTGTGTGTGTGTGTGTGTGTTGCATCGTTACAGTCATGACCGACTCTTCATGACCCCATATCCATGGAGTTTTCTTGGCAGGAATAAAGGAGTAGTTTGCCAGTTCCTACTCCAGACGCCTACAGCACCTGGTATTCCCTGGTGGTCTCCCATCCAAGGACTAACCAAGGCCAACCCTGCTTATCTTCCTAAATCAGGTGAGAACGTCTGGGCTTTACCCCCTGAATATATTTTTTTCTTTGTACCCCACAGAGGAAATCAACGTTTGCAGTGGGTACAACCTGAGAAGTAAGGTGGTAAAGAAATACATTCCAAAAATACACTCCTCATTCCCATGGATTTAGACTGTCCTGTCATAATGAGATACCTCAGTCAGGACTTTATCAGACCTGAACAAGTCCTCCACTTCGCAGTAACTGGTGGATAATAAGAGGCTGTTTTTTTTTTTTTTTCTGAGAAGCTGGGTTGATGGATGGATGGATGGATGGGGGCTCTATTTTTGTAGATAAATATTGATGAACCTCGCAAACACAGCTGTGATGGGGGGGGTTTTTAAATGAAACTCTTCCTTAAAGGCCCCCCCCCCCCCCGCAACTTTGGAAGGCCCTCCCAACAGAGATCCACCTGGAGCCAAAACCTTTGGCTTTTTAGTGCCACGCAAAGATCTTCTTGTTAAGTCAACATTTTAATTAGATAGTGACTTTTAGCTGGATTCACAAGCAGCAGGATTTTATTATGTGTACATTATTGTTCTATTGGCTCATCCTTTTGATTGCTTTTCATGTTTAGCTTGTTTTATGGTTTTAATATATTGTTGTATGCCACTCAGGGACCATTTGGTCGTAGAGCGGCTTCATTTTTTTTCCTAAATAAATAAAATAAATAAATGAAACCAGTCATTTATTTATATAACAGTAAATATGGCCAATTGTAACAACAACAAAACAATTGTAACAACAACAAAATGCTATGATTTGTGTGTCCAAGGCCTAAGCAACAGCACCAACATAGATGTCACTTGCAAAATTGCTTGATACAAATGCCCTTTTGAATCCAAATGGATTGAGGAAACCCTTAAAGACACTTCTCAGCTCAAATTCACAGGATTCAGTAGAGGAAAAAGAGTCTAGCATCTATATCTGGACAATAAAATACTTTAGATTTCTAAGATCTATACATTCTACTAACTGCTTTGAGTTAATTGCTGTCTTGCTATGTCTCCTAGAAAATAAAAACTGAACTGGTAAGAGGGGCATTAGTTGGCAACATAAAGTCATTTGCTTTGCCAGGTTCTCCTGAATGCCTCTTTTATGCTACCTATGGACAGAACAGGCAGAATCCCAATTATATTTGAGCCATGGGTCTTAAGCTTTGTGCCTCAACAGGGCAGGACTACTCCAAAGAGTTATAAAGTTATTTCTGGTAGGGCAAGTGTTGTAAGTAAGGAAGAAACAGTCTTTCCTTTCTGATCAGTTTCAAAAATCATTAAATCCCAAACATACGCCTGCATTTAATCTGTATTTTAAAAATCCTGGTGGAATGCCTTTCGTTAATAACTCGGAGGAGGCAGCCAACTCTACGAGATCCTGGTCAAACTTTATATTTAAAGCTACATGAGTTAAAAATCTTATTTTTGGATGAGGGGAGGCAAAAGGATCTGAGCCAAGCAATTAAGCAGCATGAAGTAATATCATTAAGGAGTGAATGGTAAAACAGGGACTCATTGGCTTAGCATAGTACAATGAGTGTTTTGATTTGGCCTTAACTCAGGAGTTTCAAATGCTAAAATAATATTTCAAGACCGGATCAGTCGAATGTGGGGCGTAGAAAACGCTCCAAGTAGCTGCAGGAAAAATCATTCTTTTAATTCGGCAATGTCCTTTTGACAAATTAACTGTGTGGTATAGTTTCCAATCTTACTTTTGTTCTCCAGGGGGAGGCGGGAAAGAGAGAAAGTATTTCATTCTGTACCATATAATGGAGTACAAAATCTAAGGCCTTGTGATTTACAGCTGCAGACAATAGAAAGATCCCTGTGGCTTAGATTACATACTAGTCAACCAAAAAGATATTTCTCCAAAAAAATAAATATCAAAAGATGATGAGGAGATATTAAGACAAGCCAGGCTACAGCCACTCCCTGCCCTTGGGTGAAATTTCTGGACAATTCTGCCTTTGTAGAAGGAATAACATCTCTCCCACTGCTTCTCTCTACACAGCCCAAATGAAAACACAGAGGAAAGATGAGAATAGAACACTGGACGCAAGTTCTCCTACTCTGTGTGTTTCCTAGTAGAAGATTGTGCACATGTACAGAGTGAAAAATTCACTCATCTTACTGATGCTGATAACAAACCTAGTGGTGAGGTAGTTTTATTCGAAGAAGAAGAAGAAGAAGAAGAAGAAGAAGAAGAAGAAGAAGAAGAAGCACCATTGCACCTTAAAGATGAACTGCTATGTAAGCTTTTGTGGAACATTTTCAGACATAAGAGACGGAATATAGAGAGTACATAGTAAAACATTTGTACATGGCTCTAAGATAAAAGGAGAGTATATTTGGTTGCATATCACATCTAATAATGATTTAAGACCATGTTTGGTGTTCAGTTCTTTGGGAACTTGCTCCTTTAATCAGCAACAATCATTAAAAGCAAGTTCTAAGTATCCCCATCAAAGTATTTAGATACCAGGATACTGTAAGATGGAATCAGAGCAGCTAAACTGCCATCAAACCACTATATTTGCATCCCATCTCCTTGGTCAACCTCCAGTTCAAACACTTTGCCACCAAATGCTCTACCTTCTCACAGTGATGTCAGGTAGAATAGATTTGAAAAGGCGAAAGAACAGCATCATCCTAAATACTGGCGTTTGTCATTTTCTCTTGCAAGCCTGAAAGGCTTATGAATAGAGATGGGCACGACTCAGCAAAATTTTCGTTTTCGTTTTCGTTTTTCATTTTGTTTCGTAACGAAAACGAAAACGAAAAATTTTTTCATAAGCAAAACAACGACGGAAACGAAACAAAAAATTTTGCCGTATTTTTCGTTTCCATTACGGCAGACACATTACATTGAAAAGAATGCTAACGAAATGAAAAATTTTCATTTTTGTTTTGTTTTTTTGTTTCGTTTCGTAACAAAATGAAAACGAAAAATGTGCAATAAACCCCCGAAAAACGAAAACGAACCGAAACGGACTCTTAAACTACAAATGACAAACGAAAAATTATTTTTTTGAGTCGTGCCCATCTCTACTTATGAAAGACTTATTTGGGGTGGGTGGGAAGGAACATGCAAAGTCATTTTCAAACATTATCTGGCAGATAAATGTGGTGTTTTCAAATTGAGGAGGCAGGGTAGGAGACACTGATGTGCTTTTATTCAGTGGGAAAAGCCAGTAAAGGGCCCAGATGTTCTCCTGACGTCATTATAAACCACATATAGCAAACGGTCCCCAAACTGGGAATGGAAGAAAGAGCAAAGGTTAAACAGTTCATATTTCTCTGCAGAGTGACCTTATCAGAGTGGAAACTTGGTTCACACAACCGAATGTTGCCTTGAACAAGGCTCGGCTTCAGTTCTAAGGATACAGGAAGGTAATTCGGTAAGGATTGAAAAATAAATGAAATGAAATGAAATGAAAAAGCATCTAAATACACCCAGGCTGTTTCAGCTTCAAAACTACGGATTCAAATCCACATCATTGTCATAAATTGGACCCATAATGTATTTCTTCTAAAAAAAAAATCTGAAAGCAGACTAACATTGCTCCCTCTCTGAAAATGTTCTCTCTGAAAAGGTAATCAACTTTCAAAGCCCATCTGCTCATCAAGATACAAGGGGCTGAATCCTAATTTCCCCGAAAGGAAAGCAAAATTCCCTAAGCAATTGGTGACCTTTGCTTCCTCTGGGCTGGCAGAATGCAGATGGAAATAGGAAAAGCACACGGCCACCCAGAACTTGGATTGCTGAGATGCCAAGCTATCAAAAACCCAGCTGCTGCGTAATAATACCGACTTGACATATTAACTGGAGAACACCTGGGTTGACAGAAAGGAAGATGTGTGTAGCTAGAGTGGAATGAATTCACAGTGAGTTCAATACTATTGGCAGGAGTGGCAAGAGCAGTGGGGGGAGGAAGAATAATGATTCCAAAAAGGCTGTTGAAGTTCATAAAGTTTGCCATCACTATTATGTCATTAAGTTTATTTTATTTTCCTTGGCATTTTTCAGTGTTCTGTAGTGGTTCAAAGCGGCCTTGAATGCTACGGTAGCAAAAGAGATTAGAGATGGGCATAAACCATTGGTTCGGTGGTTCTTGCTAGCTCATTTATCATTGCTTCAAGCCCCACCCCCTCTGGCTTCCCTGCCCTATCCTGCTCTGGGCGCCGCCCCTCAGTGGTCACCTGATGGAGGAGGCGGGACTTGGAAGCGCCAAACACTTGCACATAAATGAACCAGCAGGAACAGCCAAACTAGCTGTTAGTCCCAATCTCAGGAGTAAATTAATGACATCAACAAAAATACGAATACAGCTCCTGAGGTCACAGATCTTCAAGAAGACTTTACAATGGAATGCATTTCCCTAAAATCCCATCTGCTCAGTTAAACATGGGAGTTGTAGTACAAATGCTACAATAACTTCTCCAAGCTTTGACTATGACTCAAGATGGGCACAAAACGAACAATTTTTTTGTTTCCGTTTTTGTTTTTTCGTTTCATTATGTAACAAAACAACAAACGAATTTTGTCTCCAAAATGAAACGAAACGAACAGAAACACTGGAAATTTTGTCGTGTGTTTCGTTTCCATTACTGCAATATGAGTGAATTGCTTAAAATCCTTTAAAAAATCCCCCAAAATTGAAATAAATGGTAATGAAATGGTAACGAAACAAATGAAAACGAAAACAATTTTTTTTTGCAAAAATTCACAAAAAATGGAAACGAACCAAAACGGACCCCCCAAATGACAAACGACAAACGAAATGCCATTTTTTTTATTCGTGCCCATCTCTACTCAATATACATATATAATGTATATTGCCTTTCTTCCTTCCTTCCTTCCTTCCTTCTTTCAATCACCATAACATACACCACTACATTCCTTCTAATTTTTTCCCCTTCCTTAAAAGAGACATGTTGTGTTTCTGGCCTCTGAAAGGCCCATCTAAAACAATTGGAAAGAATTGTTATTATTATTTCAAGTCCACAATCTTCCAAGAATGGTTTGAATTTGAATCAGGTGCAAGCAAATCAAACCTGACTTACAAGGGATTTTACTCAGGATACAAATGGAAACTTTAGATAAGTTCACATCTGTGCATTGATCCTTTTTCACCGCCACCATCCACCCCCAAAAAACCTGCAAAAAAAACCCACCCCATTTCCATCCCATCTTTTAGCAAGCTGGTTAGGAAATCAATGCAAGGAGCTGAAAAGAGCAAGGAAGCATTTTGTTTGAGTCTGCCACTTGCTATCCATAAATCATATACTTAGTCTTTATTTCTCTGCAATCTTTCTTCTTCCTCACCCTGAACACTTCTGAAACTTTTAAGGCACAAGTCAATAATTGCAGAGATAGCAATAATACCCTAGATCCGGAATCAAATCTCTGCCTCTTGCTGAAACAAATAAATAAGAAGCATGAATGGAACCCAACCTATAATCTTCTTTCCACGCATTTTCATACATATTTGCCAATCGTTCTAAATATCCCCTGATATACAGTAAACTTCTGCAGAGGCAGGGATGATGGAATCATGAACTGGAATAAAAATTCTGCCTACTGGTGTGATTCTGATTGGCCAAACTGGGACAGGAATGTTTACCATGGTTTTTCAAGCCAACTTCAAACTATGGTTTGAGATCCTGGTTTAGCAGCCTCTTATAGACTATGATTTGTTAGATGATTTGGTTAAATGCCTACACTGCAGATAAAACTGTGGTCATGACCTGGGGCTCAATCCCAGGCAACCGGCTCATGGTTGACTCAGCCTTCCATCCTTCCGAGGTCGGTAAAATGAGTACCCAGCTTGCTGGGGAGTGGGGGGGGGGAAGCAATGTGTAGCCTGCATACTGCAATTAAAAACTGTAAACTGCCCAGAGACTACTTGCAGTGGTATGGGTGGTATATAAGCAGAACACTTTGCTTTGCTTTACACACACACACACACACACACACACACACACACACACACACACACACA
>JAHTLZ010000213.1:4668374-4688825 GCA_023846285.1 Phrynocephalus versicolor | reverse complement strand
ACACACACACACACACACACACACACACACACACACACACACACACACACACACACACACTTTAGCTTTACATATTGTGGACATGGCATGGTGACATTAAATTTTGATATAATACAGTCAATTTGAATGAAGAGCACTTCCTAATAGTAAGGTTACTAATTAAGCCCAAAGCGTGATATCTAGTCAAATCAACCACTATATTTGACAAGTTGACAAAAGAAGAATGCTGTGTTTAACATAAACAGTGTGCCAGCTGCATAATCCTGTCCTGCATCATGACTGAGAAACCGGAATGCAAACTAAGCCTGTGTTGATCATCTGATGACCAATCAGAAAACAAAATGGGCTGATTTGCAAGTTATAGGCGATGGGGAAATCTTGCGGGGGTTTAAGCTTGGGGGGTGGGGAGGAATATGTACAATGAGTTCTGTGTATTTCCATTCTGGAACTATCCTCTGAAAATACCAGTTGCTCTGCTCCCAGCTCTTAGCAGAAATACCCTTCTTGATTTATAAGATTGTATTCAAAGTTCCTGAACCAGTGACCTGACACAGATCCTTTATAAAACATCTGAGGCCAACTTTCCAAATTTCCTTGACCAAATAAATAAATTAGAGGGAGGCTTGGCCTCTTCCGTCAGCTCTTAAGCCAATAAATTTCAGAAGACAGTTTGGGACTTATCTGCTCCCCCAGCCCTCTCCCGAAACAGAAAAACACTGATGTGGCTTTCAGCTTTGATCAACACCAGTGGTGTTGGCTCTAATGAAAGGTACATGTTCTCTAAGTGAGGTTTCTTCAGGTTTTGAGCAGCTTCTGCCAGAACACTGTAAATAGGATTCCTTTTCTGTTGACCCTTTGCCCTGCAACAGATGAGCTTTTTGAGCCCATTGGAAAACATGCAGTTTCACTTTCAAGTTTCTCTTCGGAGCCAGAACATTTTTACCTTGGCTTGCCTTCTTGCGTCCAGCTGGAAAAGCCCCAGGTTCCATGGATCAGGACCAGTGATGGGCAAACCTTGATGCAAAAGGGCTGTGTTAGTTCAGCTGTTTCCCCATTTGGTCTAATGAGAGAGGAGTGCACTTAAGACTTGACAATTCAGTTGTCTATCTTCTTCTCTCTTTTTTAAAGTGCCCAATCCCTTGCCTCTTCCTAGGTAAATGCTGCACCAAATCCTTCTCCTGATGTTTAATGGGCCTCTAAAGAAAATTCTCAGTTCATCCACTCCTTGCTGAACTGGTGAATCTCACCAAGCACAGAAATGATGAACTGGTAGAATTGATGTCCAGGGGATTCATTGTTTACTTCTGACACCATCATAAAGTGCTTTCCATTTCAACAACTTAGCGGAATAACCAACAGGCTGAGAGATGTTGACATCTGCCATTTGCTTTTACTGTCCTTATCTTTGTTTATTGTCTGTTTGGCATTGGTTGTGGCTGCCAAGAGTAATACCTCGGCACTAATGAGAGTGGGAAGAAATTAAAAGGGAGAGATAGGGTGTTTAAAAAGGATTGGTGCTTTTCCCATCACACTTTCCTCACCCAGATCTTAAAATAAAAGCAGTCCCATAACAGAGGTCGATTTTATTCCTAATAAATAAAAATCACTAATTTTGTCTCCTAGTATTCCGCAGCATACCTCTCTATAGTGTTGAAACTTGGACCCTTACAGACACATTATTTGGGAAGCTGGAAGCATTCGAAATGTGAACATACAGAAGAATTCTGAAGATAACTGTTTTGCTTTTCCAGGGCAGGCCAATGGGAGGCTTATAAACTAATTAATATCCGGGGCTCATGTCTTATCAGGTGGTGCACAAATCAGTTGGGACTACATCATGTGGTTCCAAATCATCATTTGAACTGTATACTTTGATTGTGAGCCACCCAGAGACCTTTGGGTAGTGGGCGGCATACAAGCTAAATAAATAAATAAATAAATAAATAAATAAATAAATAAATAGGGTGTGGGCTCACGTCATAGGACTCACTGTCAATTGGACATAAGTCACACTGGTGACTTGATTCCAATCAGCTTGTTTTCACTTGACTTGACTCAGAACCTGTCTACCTACCTTTTTTTTTCCTGGAGGGAAAAAAGTATGTTTTTAATAGGCACTTGGACTTAGGACTTGGGGTTGAAGACTTCCTCCCAAAGACTTGGACTCAGATTTGGAACTTGAACCCAAGGGCTTGCCAACATTTAGAAGTCCCCTAAGTCTGTCGAGTAAAAATGGAGCCATTGCATAATTCCCAATCAGCACCAAAAATGAACATTCTGGGTTCTTTGACTTTCTCACTTCTTGCTTTTCTACTTTTGTATCAGAGGAACTAGAATATTTACCTTGCATTACGCAGAGCAACTTGAACCTTGATTTATTTCCCAACATGCCCCAAAGTGATGGTTCCAGACAAGACTAGGGCAGAAATTGTCACACACACACACACACACACACACACACAAATCTGCAAGAGCTACATTAGGTGATTGCTGTCATTGTCGCGGTTCGGACTATCAGTGGCCAATCTCCAATCCCAATTGAAAAACCATTATTAGTCTTGGCCCATCACCAGTAAGGCCTGTGGACATCAGATAGCAAAGGAAGCCTTTCAACTTGCAGGGGTATTGAGTTGACTCACCCTTCCAGATAACCTATTGTTATCAGCGCCTTCTGTCTCAAATGGGATGGTCCTGACTGATATCATTTTGCTTTACAAGCTGTAGGCAAACACCATGTATTTGTCCAGACTCACATCAGCCACCAGGCTCCCCACCCCCCCACACCCAGTGGCTGCTCCTGTTATCACAGAGGAAGCACTAAGCGGGCAGGTGGTATTTTTAAACAAAACTGTAAAATAATACTAATAATAAAACAATGGCATATTACTTATGTTATCCAACCTCTCGGGTAGGACCATTTGGCGAGCTGTCTGTGTATCAGAATCCAATGAATCCAGGTAGTAACCCATTGATTCAAACAGTGAAAAGAAGTCTGGAATGGAGAAGGGGAATGTCAAGCAACTAGAGATGGGCACAAATTGAAAAAATGACTTTTTTTTTGGTTGTTGTTGTTGTTGTTTTCTGGGTCCCATTTCGGTTCATTTTCATTTTTTGTGATTTTTTGTAAAAAATTCGTTTCTTTTTTGTTTTTTCATTTTTCATTTTTACCCACTTTTTGCACTATTTAAAGCATTTCCGCCCGTGTTTTCATCACAATTTTTGTTATTCGTTTTGTTACGTAATGAAATAAATAACGAATAACGGAATGAATTTTTTTTCGTTTTGTGCCCATCTCTACAAGCAAGCAACCCATTCTTTGGGAGGTGCCCTGAATAAAGCCTAAAAGGCAGTGAGACTAGAACTCCCAAGAAGCACAGTGGTAACTTTCTTTTTTGGAGGGAACATGAACAACAGGGAGTTAGACCTTGAGATGGCCTTGAAGCCTCTCAGATAGGGTCGTGATCTAGGTGAGTGAACTGTAGATGCCCATGAGTGTCCTTAGACATGAGTCTTTGGGCTGCAACACCCAGAATTCTTGGCACATTCCAGGAGCATTCTGTAATTTTTTTGTGCATTCTGGGAGTAGAAGCCTTAAAAGCACACATGGCACATTCCTAAAGTCCACTCCTCTGGATTTTCAAAAAATAAGTAGTTTCCTATCCATAGGACTGGGTGTCCATGATTTCATGGACACCAAGGGTTTAGCTATCTTTGGGTTTCTGGGAGATATTAACACCCCCCCCCCAAAAAAAAAAAATCTCATCAGGGGCCAAGTTATCATAAACATCCTGAAAACTTTACCTTGGTGAAGCCAATTTGCAAGCTTGCACCAGGGCGCTTCTTAAACATGAGTTGAAAGGGTGGCTTTTTCATTAGCAGAACTCTGAAGACAAAGGTTGCCTTAGGTGCCAGAATACACATGTTCTCTCCTCCCACCCACCCAACAATTCCTCCTGAAAAGGGGGGGGGGGTAAAATGTGGTCAGATCTCGGGGAAAAAAAAGCAATTAATAGTTCTTTGTCTTAGAGAACACCCCAAGTTTCAGGAAGCTTAAAATCAGAACTTCCTGAGATACAATAGCTTTATTAAGCGGATACTTTATATACAATTTTAGCAGTCTGGAGGTTTCCCCTGGTATTTGCATAAGGATAAGTGGGATTTCAGAAGCTATGACCTCACTCAAGCATTGATGTTATCAGAACGGGGCTGATCTGGGGGCAACCCTATAGCCAAGCTGCAGCTTTTTGGAAAGTCCTGGTGTTTATATCATCAGCAGAGCATAAAATTGCTTATTGTGGAGGGAATTCGAGGCCACCCAAGGAGCCCAGGCTGAAGAGTTCACCAAACCGATGAACTAGATGATCAAGCGGAGAGCCTGTGGCGTGCCTTTGCTCTGGGCTGGTTTTCAGAAAGCTTTGCAAGGGCTTTGCCTCCTTGCTCTTAATTTAGAGTCCGGGCAGACGAACATTTTGATAACTGGGGGTATTTGTACACGACCCCTAAACTCTGCCGCAAATGGCTCCCAGCTCCAGAGCTTAAAATTGTTTCCCCACCAGCTCCGGAGTTTACAGATAATTGTGCGACCACGCCCACCTAAGCGTGTCCCAGCGCAC
This sequence comes from Phrynocephalus versicolor, assembly GCA_023846285.1. Lineage (NCBI taxonomy): Eukaryota > Metazoa > Chordata > Lepidosauria > Squamata > Agamidae > Phrynocephalus > Phrynocephalus versicolor. The sequence continues at coordinate 4,684,212 of JAHTLZ010000213.1, read as the reverse complement.
TTTTCAGGTACCTGCTCTCCAGAGATGAAAATTCCTGAAGCGGATATAACATAGTGACTGCCAGGCTCTCCTTGCTTCTGTTTGTTCTTTTTTTGCCCCCTGCCCCTTTAAGAGATCTGAATGCAGTGCTGGGACGGCAGAATGGAGGTGAATGGCATTCTTTTCTTCCTTTTTTTCTCCCTACCCTCACGCAGCCAGCAGCCAGGAGTGCGGAGGGGGTGGGAATGTAGGAACAGCGACAAAGCCCTAAGATCTCTGGTCCGAATTTAAGTGGCCAGCGGATCTTAGGGGTCGTGTGAAAAGGCTCTGGGTTACCCGCCATGTCCATCCAACGGAATGGCCATTTTGTCGAGTGGAAGAATGGGCGCGGCTGCAGCTTGTGCCCACTGTTTTCAGACAAGGACCCTCCAAAACTTGCAAATCTCAATGCTGAGGCAAGAGAAAGAGCTTGCCAAGAAGAGAGCAAATCACGGGATGTGAAAACCTTGCTATCGGGCAGAACAGTTTAGGACCTTGCTATCTGGCAGAACACCTCCTGCTGCAAAAGACTGCCCATAGCACCCAATCATCTCAGGCAGGACATTTGAGGCTGCCGTCACTGAAGGAGGCCCATAAATCTTTGACGAAAAATCAGGCTTTCTCAGTGGCGGCCCCTCAGCTCTCGAACCAACTTCCTCCTGAGATCAGTCTGGCACCTTCCCTCCAAGTCTTTAAGAGGCAACTAAAGACGTGGCTATTTGAAAAGGCTTTCCCCGGATATTAATCTGTTCTAATAATGATTGCTATTATGTATTTTTGTTTTTATCTGTAGCCCATCTTGCTCTTGTGCTATGTTTTTGTTATATATTGTTTACTAGTTATTGTGTTTTTATTTATATATTTGTGCTTATCTATTATATTGTATTTTACTGTTTATGGTTTTGATTTCCGTTCAGTTTGTGAACCGCCCAGAGTAGCCGTGTAGCTAGATGGAGCGGTATATAAATATAATAAATAAATAAATAAATAAACAAACAAACAAACAAACAAACAAACAAACCAATAAAGAGCCTGATACAACTTTGAACAATTAGATCTTCATTCTGGTGTATTGGGTCACATTTATGGGACTCAATAGGTACAACTGCTCAGACAGGCAATGGCAACAGGATCTGGTCCATATTGATTCAAGTAGAGGAAGAGTTCAAGCTGCCGGATAGCTAAGAGCCAGACATTGGGAGTTCAATTCCCCATTGGCTGGACTCAGTGTCTATATTTCCTTCCTGCTGTGTAGTTCTCAGATTATTATAATGGTAGGACATGAGGCTAACGCTGGAGTCTCTGGGCCAAAGCGTTTAGACCGTTGGAAATATAAAGCAAAGTGTGCTGCTTATAGACCGCCCCCATAGCACTTACGTATAGAGATGGGCACGAATCAAAAAAATGTAATTTTGTTTGTCGTTTGTCATTTGGAGCATCCGTTTCGGTTCATTTCCATTTTTCGTGAATTTTTGCAAAAAAATCATTTTCGTTCGTTTGTTACCATTTCGTTACCATTTATTTCAATTTTTTGTGATTTTTTTTTTTAGGATTTTAAGCAATTCACTCATATTGCAGTAACGGAAACGAAACGCACGACAAAATTTCCGGTGTTTCTGTTCATTTCGTTTCATTTTAAAGACAAAATTTGTTTGTCGTTTCGTTAGCTAACGAAACAGAAAAACGAAAATGGAAACGAAAAATTGTTCATTTCATGCCCATCTCTACTTATGTAGCCCTTTGAGTGGTTTATAATTTAATTATGCAGGCCACACATTGCCCTTGCCCCGCCCCGGTGAGTGGCATACTTGTTTTACTGATCTCAGAAGTATGGAAGGCTGAGTCAACCATGAGTCAGCGACCTGAACTCATTGAACTCAAACACTGTAGTTTAACCACTGAGCCACCACAATCTCAGTTGATACAGGTTCCAGCCTCCACTGGGCTATGAAACCCAATGGGTAACCCTAAGCCAGTCATCATTCTTCAGCCAGATCATCTACCTTGCTGGCCTGTGGTGAAGGGATAAAGCAAAGAGGTGGGGAAGCATGTATACTGTACTGCCTCTAAATCTGTGAAGGAAAAGTGGGAGATTAATGCAGTGTGTCACTACATCTTTGTATATGGGATTTTCTACAAGCAGATCTTTGCCAGCACTGTTTTTGTCAGTAGATCTCTTTGTGGGCTGATCCCCGAGAAAGGGTTGTTGACCCAGATGTGAAGGTCACAGCCCCCGTGCAAGGTTATCTGGCAGCAGAAGAAAGTTCTGCCTCTTCCGGAACTCCTAGTACCAAACAAATATCTTGAAAGCTCTTATTGAAAGTGTTTATATCATGGGAGAATGATTCCACTCCACCCGGTGCACAGGAACAGGGGCTGTCACTGTATGGAGTCCCATTGAATCTGCCATCCAACACTGCTGATGGGATGGCATTGCATCTAGCAAGAGCATAGACCCTCCATTGCACAACCTGTCTGTAGAGTTCTGCACCTCACTATCACTGGTCCTAAAACTCAGATCGTATTGCATAAGATAAACGTGGGGGCAAGGAGAGGGAGAGAGAGATTTACGGAATACACTGGAGACACATGGTGTGTGTCCTTCTTGACTTGAAACCTGACCGGTTTCTGTCCCCACTGGCCTGCCGAAGACCTCAAAGACCTCGGCCAATATCAGACTCAAGTCGCTGTAACAAAGCTCTGTGCTAAGTCGAGCGGGCTTCCTGAGGTTGGGAGCCGGAGGGGTGTCGGGTTTCCAAAGCGTCACAGATATCAACTCCTGAGGCTTATGAGGATTAACGTCAAAAGGCTCTGAGCTTTTGCCCTGTCACTCGTTGGGGTTAACCGTGTTTACCCATATGAAATGGATCACGTGAACTATTGACACAGAGGGAACCGATTAGCAGACTGCACCCAATGGTGCGAAATGAACAGGCCTCACCTGAAAAGGGACGGTTGGGGCTTGGCCTCCCACCGCCTTCCTTTTTTTGACTTCTAGTTGATGCCAACCATATTACTCGGATCAGCAGAAATTAAAAGAGGCCTTGAGGTCTCTTGATCAGCTTAAACAACTTCACCTGAATATTTACAGAAGCCAACACAGCCCTGTTGAGGAAGAATCGACACGGGTTCTTCATCTCATCCTGTTCCACACGCTTCTCTCAAGCCGATGGCTTGATTTTTTTGAGTTTGGTGGACCATAATAGTCTTGTCAGCTGGAGGCATCCTTCCAACTTCTCTGTCATTGTTCGGCGCCACCAAGTCAGATCTGGATGGCAACCCCGATATGTGAGGTATTTAAAGAGTTGTTTCACCAGTGTCACTCTCCCGTGAATTTCCATGGCCGAATTGAGATTTGACCTGCAACCTCCTGAGACAGCCTGTCAATCTATCCACCACACCACTCTGGCACTCTCCTGATACTCTGGGCATCCATAAAAAAGATTTATATCTTCCATACTATTCTGAGTAGTACAGGGTGCTTATGCGATAGCACCCTGTAGTCCTTTGTTCCAGGGTTGACCACCGTTTAATCTGGCAATTATGGAGAGGTCCTTCCTTCCTTCCTTCCTTCCTTCCTTCCTTCCTTCCTTCCTAGGCTGTAATTCCTATGACTGCAGTCAGAAACATGCATTTAGAACATAAGAACATAAGAAGAGCCATGCTGGATCAGGCCAAAGGCCCATCTAGTCCAGCTTCCTGTATCTCACAGTGGCTCCACCAAATGCTTCTGGGAGTGCACGAGACTATATCTCTGTCTCCTGATACCACTCCCCAGCATCTGGCCCTTGAAGTACCCTAGTTTTAAGCCTGGAGGTGACACATCTCCATCATGGTTTGTATCCTGTGATGGACTTTTCCTCCCGGAATCTGTCCAATCCAGGCCAGATGCCATCACCATATCCTGCGGCAGGGAGTTCCACAGAATAACAATACACTGGGTGAAAAAATATTTTCCATTGTCTGTTCTCACTCTCCCAACCCTCAGCTCTACAACCATAGTCGGACTCCCTCTGCTTGGCATTCTCCATCTTTTAATTCCTGTTGGTAATGTTTTTGTTTCCTTGTTTGTTTTAAAGAAGATGTTTGTGTGGCGTTTCCTGGGAATTGTAGTCTGGATGATCATTAGGCTCTTTATCGGGCACCTCCTAAAGTACTATAACTTTAGAGAAAAACAATGAGCAGTTTCTCCCCCCCCACACCACCACCACATTAGCAACAGGAAGCAATGTTTGTTCCTTTTCTAGATAATTGTTTTTTAAAAGCTATTTTACTTGATTGAATGGAAGTATTTGGTGCACTTAATACATCTACATACTTACTGGAGATAGGATTACTAAACTGATGCTACAAGAAGAAAGAAGCCAATCTTTTTTTAAAAAAAAAAACCATAACCCCCCTACATCTTCATACAAAGCAGCAATGCGAGTCAGCCACCAGGGTTAATAGGAAAAGGTTGGTGATGACGTTCAAGCCACCCTTCAACTCCGATAGTCGATAATTCTCAACAGAACTGTGAGATGGTGATTGGCTTAAATCCCATCTGGTGCCCTCTGACCTCTGACATGGTGAACATATGATAACAAGCAGGAATGAGGTCCCTCTGGGACAGTGCTAAGGTCTGTGGTGGATTAAGCCTCCCCTAGCTTGACTTCTCTCTTGCTATGCATTAGGGAGGGAGGGAGGGAGAGAGAGAGAGAGAGAGAGAGAGAAGTGCCTGAAGTCAACTGTGTCATGATCAACTGAAACCCTGGAAAGATTTTCGTGGCCTTCCACACTGAGCTGCCAGTTGCATAAACAGCCCAACTTGCTTTGACAGAAGTTCAGATAATCTTCTTCAGCATCAGCAGCAATCACAACGGACTGGACTGTCTTTCACCCGCTAGTCTTCCCCTTACAGAATAAACCAGATGGTGTTTGTTTGTTCGTTCATTCGATCATTCGTTCATTTGTTCGTTCATTCCATTCATTCATTCATTCATTCATTTCAATTTGCCTTGTGTCTGTTGGGTGGTTTGTCCTTCCTAAATGTAGCTTGCAAGCCTGCTATCATGGTTCTGCTTTTAAAAACAGCAAGTAGCACTACCAGCAGTGACAACAGACCACTCAACGCAGGAGCAAATGAAACACCGATGAGCAAATTAAAAGGACAACTGGCTTCTATCCTCATTCATAAAGCTAATAGGATACCGAATCGTAGAGAGACAAGTGCCGTCTTAAAGAGACCAATGTCCTTTGAAGGTGTGGGGTTGGGCTGTGTAGCCAACAATTAGGAAACAAGATGTGGATTCGACCCTGCCCCCCCCCCACCTTGTGGCACAAATGTCATGACTCGCCCGCCATGTGTTGTGTTTGGACTCCTTGGGAGGTCTTGCCTGCTGCCCTTCTCCAGAGCAGATCCCTGGCTCAAGCAGCAAGGATATGCGAGGGAGCTACAATGACAGCGAGGGCCCTTTGGGAACAGTAGGGTGGGAGGCCAACGGAAAGAGTGTTCGAAGTAACACTAGGTGGAGCTCACTAGCTCTGCTTCACCTTCCTTTCTCTTCCCTTCCAAGGACAGGGTGGTGCAACTTTGCCAGATTGATGGTTTAATCCAGTGGTAGCCCCAAGTGGATGAGACAGATTGGCTGATATCCAATCCCAGGCAGCATAAGCCTCCTGAATCAGTGAGGGCTGGTTGAGTCAATGCCTATAAAAGTATTACTAATTCAATGGGCATACAATGGACATGCCTTTTAGCCACTTAATAAATGGTACCTACGTATATAAGTGTTGCATGTGGTGTAGTGGATAGAGTGATGCGCTAGGACTCTGGAGAACAGGGTTCAAATCCCAACTCAACCATGAAGACCAACTGGGAGGATTGGAGCCAGTACATCACCCTTTAAATATCTAACTTACCTTGAAAACCTTATTAGGATTGATATCAGTCATTTGATGGCACAGAGCAAACACACAGACACGCATAATATTGACTTAACACATTCGATCCAGTCAACAGGTTGATGAATATTATATAAATAATATTTCACTACTTTAGTTCCTGTATCGCTACCCAACTTCAACTATGAAATTCAACATGCAGATTAAATCTAACTACAGTTCTTTTGAAAACCATAAAGGTTTTGCAGCAGTGGCCCTCACCTACTGAAAGTAACCTTTTTTGGAGTGCAGCTTTCAAAAAGCCCATGTTGGTGTGGAGTTTCGGAGAGCTGCATTTACTAGGAAAGTAACTTTTGCAAGGGCACATCCTTCTTCTCTTTCTTTGTGGGGGCAGGAGTAGGGTGAGTGGATCTGCCCCACAATGTCACTACCAGAGATGGGCACGAAACGAACAATTTTTCGTTTCTGTTTTTGTTTTTTCGTTTCATTACGTAACGAAATGACAAACGAATTTTGTCTCTAAAATGAAACGAAACGAACAGAAACACCGGAAAATTTGTCGTGCGTTTTGTTTCCGTTACTGCAAGTGAATTGCTTAAAATCCTTAAAAAAAATCACAAAAAATTGAAATAAATGGTAACGGAATGGTAACGAAATGAATGAAAATGAAAATGAATTTTTTGCAAAAATTCACGAAAAACAGAAACGAACCGAAACGGACCCTCCAAACAACAAATGGCAAACGAAAGGCCATTTTTTTAATTCGTGCCCATCTCTAGTCACTACGCAACAGCCCTCCTTGCCTTCTTGAGTATGGGATGCAGAGTGCATCTACCACATCTGTGACAGCCCTGGTCTTTCTTTAGTAGGGGAGAGGACGGTTATGGAGCCAATGTGGGCTCTTTTCTTCCCTTCTCTGTCCTACATTCCAAGGAGCATTCAACAGAACACTCTGCTGAGATTCAAGGGATTTTTTTTTTTGCATCCTCCCTAGCAAAACTGTGTTCACCCGTGTTCACCCGAATCAATCTCAGCCCAAAGCTTCTGCAGCCAGCTGCAAAGCAGCACTCGCGGGCGTGGTGGTGCACGGGGTGGGGTGGGGCAGAGGTCCTCCCAGAGGACGAACTTAACTGATTATCTCGCCGAAGCTTCCATTTGACTTTCCCAAACTGTAGGCCTTGATTGCCCACTCTAGATCAAAATTCGCCCAGCTTTGAATCTGCCAGGTTTTTTCCTTGCTTACCATAATTTACCTTGACACTCTCAATTAGTGGTGTCCATCACTCCACTGTGATGACGATGTAGCCAAAAAAATTGATACTTGAGTGGCTGTTTTTCTCTGCTAGAAATGAGTAGGGTAGCAGAGGAGAAGGAGGAGGAGGAAGAGGAGGCGGAGGAGGGAAGGACAGAGGTGAGATGATCTGTACATTTGTTCTTTGCTAAAATCCTGGATAAAATCCAAACACTTTGAATTTTATTTGGATCATTACCCAGGGTCTTGAGACCTATTTGCAACAGCGTAGCAAAATTAAAGAAATGGATTATAAATAATGGACACAGCTATGTGTCCCGTCATGTGACAAGTATTTTCTGCTACCCAGGTCAACTCTGCTAGTCAAAACAATAGCATGTTCTCTCCTTTCTCACTTTCTCTCACAACCCCGTGGGTGTTAACGAAGAAATTAATTAGCCATGTTCTCGGTTTATTAAAAATCATAAATATTCCACTCTGGGCCAGGCAAGGGGCAGGAAGGTCAGAGGGAGTCATCCGTAAAATTCCCTGACTGATTAAACTTTCTAGAAGGCACGATGATGAAACGTAGACCTGCTGTTTTGCAACTTGGCAGCCCACAATATTCTGGATGTTTTGTTTCAGAGACAAATTTGAGAAAGACGAACGGCTTGAGTGGGAATGAAATGTAGTGGTGGAGGAGAGCTTTGCAGATACCCTGGACTGACAGAAATATGAGGAAGTGGGTCCTAGATTAGAACAAGCCTGGCATATCTGTAGAGGCAAATATGTTGAAATTGAGACGGTCCTACTTTGGACACGTTGAGAGAGGAAAGTCTCTGGAAGAGACAATAATGCTGGCAAAAGTTGTAAGCAGCAGGAGAAGTGGAAGACCAAATATGAGATGGAATGTCTCCCTAAAGGAAGCCACAGACAAGTGTTTGGAAGAGCTGAGCTGGGCTTCTGAGGATTTGGGCATTTCATTTTGGAAGTGGTCCACTTCCAACACAAAGTGTGGGAGCCCAGCTGGCATTCGGAACAAGACCAACCCTCCAGAATGGAATCAGACAATCCCTTACCTTGCTCTGCGCTCACACGAGGATGAGCTCCAATGAGGAAGAAGCCTCCAATGCATCATCTTTCCTTCTCACTGGTGCTGGCCAATCAGGAGTTGTGCAGAGAAATGCATCATCCCGCCTCGTCTGATTGGCCATAACTAAATTGTAAAGACTTGGACTTCTATTTTGTTGGACTGGAGCCTCTTTCTCCACATGTTATCTGATCACCAGGAAACAGACTTCTGCAGACCAAAGAGCCCAATGACACCACCTCCTCCATCCTGTTGAGCATCACGGTCACGGAACTTCTGTTTAGACAACAGAGTTGCACTGTTGCATTATTCCAATTGTCCTTCTCTTCCCAAGTTACACAATAATTTGAACGTTCTGAAGAATTTGACATCCCCAATCTCCATGAGCCTAGCAACAATCCTGTAATTCAAGGCCTCGTGGTGCAGCGGATAAACAGCAGTACTGCAATCAAGCCTCTGCTCACAAACAAAGCCCAATCCTGACAGGCTCAGGGAGCTGGTTCGTGGTTGACTCAGCCTTCCATCCTTCAGAGGTTGGTCAAATGAGTACCCAGCTCACCGAGGGGGCAATGTGTAGCTTAGCACTGCATAATTAAATTGTAAAGCCACCCAGATAATGTTTTAAAGTAGAGTATGGAGGAGGACGCAATATATGCAGCACACTTTTTTTTGCTTTATTGTTCCCATCTTGCAGGTAAGGTAACCGAGGGTGAAAGAAACCGTTCGGCAAAGACTACCTTTTCATATAACAAATGTGGGTGAATGAGGAATGTTTGGTCACAGGCTGCACTCACTAATTCATCCAACTGGCCGCCCTCAAAGATTCCTCTTTTGTAACAGTGCTGTGGGTGGGGTGGGGGTGGGGGGGGTCACCTTCCACCAGTGCAACATCCAAGGCTTGTCTCTGTCCTTTGCATCAACTGACCAGTCTGTTGTTCACAGGAGGAGGCAAAGGGAGGACAGCCCCATGCAATCTGGTAGTCATTGCCTGGTAATAGCTTAATTATCTCAAAGGGAGGGGGATGCAGGCTGGCTGTGGGCCTGATGGACCATGAAATTGTCACTGCTCTAAGCTACCATTTATCACGGGGCCTCCTTTCCCCCTCTCCCAGCAAGAGGAGACAGGTCCAACGTGGGAGAGGTGGAGTGAGATATTTGGGCTGATTTGGTGTTGGCGGAATGCCTTCGGAAGGGCACCTCCATGCCCCGAACTTTTTTAAACAATCAGTGAACCCTGAAAAAGAAGAGACAGGCAGGCTTTTGGGGGGGAGTGGGGAGAGAGAGGTAGATTTCAAGGCAACGAAAGTCGCTGGAGTTCCCAGAACTCGGCCTTTGGAGGGTTTGGTGAAGAGCTCTTCCCTGCCTCCACGACAGAGGGCCTTTTCACATAACCCCTAAGATCCGCTGGCCACTTAAACTCAGACCAGAGATCTTGGGGGTTCGTTGCTCTTCCTGCGTCCCCACCCCTCCGCACTTCCTTGCTCCTGACTGCGTGAGGGGAGGGAGGAAAAAAGAGAGGAAAAATGCAGGCTCACCTCCGAAGCCGCCCAGAGCCCGGTCGTCCTCCTGATTCCTTCTCTTCTATTTGTTTTTTTTTTTGCCTCCCGCCCATTCTCTTAAAGGGGCGGGAGGCAAAAAAACCAAACAGAAGCGAGGAGAGCCCGGGACTCACCAGATTACATCCGTGCTTAGGTAGATGTGGTCGCACTTAATTTCCTGCAAAATCCGGAGCTGGTGGGGAAGCAATTGTAAGCTCCGGAGCTGGCAGCCATTTGCTGCAGAGTTTAGGGGTCGTGTACAAATACCCAGAGAGGGACTGCAGCAGGCTGGACCCTTCAAGTGTGGCTTTCTCTAGGCTGAAAGGGTGGTCCTGCTCAGCTGGATTTGTAGTTTGGGGCCCTGGGGAGGCAGGAGAGAAAGGTCGCAGAGCACCACTGAGAAATGGACTTCTCCTGCTGCTTACAACTTTTGCCAGCATTATTGTCTCTTCCAGAGAACCTTCCCTTTCTCATACTGTGCCCAAAGTAGGACCATCTCCATTTCAACATATTTGCCTCCACAGATGTGCCAAGCTTGTTCTAAACTCGGACCCACTTCCTCATCTTTCTAGTAGGTCTCGGGGTCAGTTTTATGCCCCCAGGAATCTTCCAGATGGGGGCTACCAGAGAGGCAGCGGGGTGGGGATTCTATTTCAAGTTTTGAAGAAAGGATTTCTTATTTTATTTTTAGTGTTAACCCACGCAACGCAGGCAGGCCAAGGCTTATTCGAATGCCAGATTGCTTAAAACAGCCGGGGGGGGGGCTGTGTTGCCCCTCCAGGCTCTGTTCTATCAGAACAATGAGCACTTAATTCTACAATTCCCACAGAGTGCGTCAGAACATATTTGCTCATAATTTTGGAAAAAGTGATTCCTGAGAAGTGAGGAAAGACCCCACTCTGGCAGCTTTGTAAATGAGCAAACCTGAGTTTTGGATTGCATGAACATTCAGTACGGAACCGCCCGTGAATCCATGTGAATCCAGGGACGTGAACACGGATGCTGCACATGTTGGCAGCTGTATATTTCTTGCATTCACCCATTTTGTCTTTGGGTGTTCTCTTAGGACACGCTGGCTGAGAAACTTCCTGTTTGGACAATTGCAACGCATTGTATTCTGCTCAGGCCTCAGGGAACGGACTGACCCTATGTTCTCAGAACTGACTCCAGCTACTGGTGGTTTATAGGAACCAGATCTTACTGGAGGTCCTCGAGTGAACCCAGGGCAAACTTGGATTTGAACCCAGGTCTAGGTGCTTGAGGACTAAATCATACAAGTAAGAAAGAAAGAAAGAAAGAAAGAAAGAAAGAAAGAAAGAAAGAAAGAAAATTGTATCTCTCTGATGGCTTAAATGCAAGTGAGAACAAGAAACAGAGACAAACGTTTTATTTATTTATTTATTTATTTATTTATTGTTTGTTTGTTTGTTTATGTTTTTGTTTACCTCACCTCTCTCCTTAAAAAGAATCCAAGGCTACCTACATCATCAAAGGGTCAACACATAAAAGCTAAAACAATAAGTATCCAAATATTTAACAAGAATTAAACAAGTACCACATTAAAAGCGGTAAATAAAATCAGTAATGAAAACACATTTAAAACCAGCAGAACACAACAATACAATGTAAAGATCCCCCTCTCAGACAGAAAACATTTGTTCCCTAGATATGTACTATATACAGAATGTTCAGTTGTAACCAAAGCTGAGAAAAGTTGCTTATTTGGACTACCAGTCCCAGAATGTTCCACTCAGAAAAGTTTGTGTTTTACGTAGAAAGCACAAAACATAATGTTGCACTTTGCAAAGGCCTTGTGTGTTAAGTAATAAACTTGATGTGAGTGTGTGTCTTCCGTAATAACTCAGACACAGTGGTATTTTTAAAACTACAACTCCCAGAATCTTCAGCCAGCAAATTTACTTTTATTCGTGTGCAGCTCTTAGCAGCTACAGCTAGAGATTTGACATTTTGGACTTCAACTCCCAGAATGCTTCATATTACCCAACCAGTGACTCATAAATGGCTCAGGATTAGTGGATTCATAGTCCAAAATGGCTTGATGCCTCCCCCAATGGCTCCCATCTCTGTTAACATAGCAGGGATCTGATGCTAACTAGAGATGGGCACGAATAAAAAAAATGGCATTTCGTTTGTCGTTAGTCGTTTAGGGGGTCCGTTTTGGTTCATTTCTATATTTCACTTGTTTTGTTACCGTTTTGTTACCATTTATTTCAATTTTTTGTGATTTTTGTGATTTTTTAAAGCGATTCACTGCATTGCCGTAACAAAAACGAAATGCACGACAAAATTTCTGGTGTTTCTGTTCGTTTCGTTTCATTTTGGAGACAAAATTCATTTGTCATTTCGTTGCGTAACGAAATGAAAAAACGAAAATGGAAACGAAAAATTGTTCGTTTTGTGCCCATCTCTAATGCTAACCATAACTGTAGCCACTAGGTATATTTCAGTGCCCTGCATGCATTTGCCTGGCCTCAAGTGTGAAAGAGGCCAACAGGGGCAGCAGCGTAAAAGGTGTGTGTGTGTTGTGTCGTTACAGTCATGACTGACTCTTCATGACCCCATGTCCATGGAGTTTACTCGGCAGGAATACTGGAGTGGTTTGCCTGTTCCTACTCCAGGCGCCTACAGCACCTGGTATTCCCTGGTGGTCTCCCATCCAAGTGCTACCCAGGGCCGACCCTGCTTAGCTTCCAAAATCAGGCGAGATCGGATGTGCTTAGGGCATCTGGGCAGCAGCATAAAAGGTAGTTGACCCTTTAAAAAACAACAACAGTTGTTAAAGTGTCCGTAGCCCAGAAAACCAGCCAGCCCATTCACTGGGATGCCAGACCTGGTCCAAGTGATTGTTTTGGCTGGAGGTAACAGAGAAGCTGGCGACGCCACTACCACCGAGCTCTCTGCAGGCCAGTCTTGCTTAAAAGCCGTCACTGTAAAAGACAAGGCAGGCAAGCCGAGAGTTGGCAAAGAGCGCAAGGAAGAAAACAAACACTTTTTCCATGGGCTATTTTAGCACACTCAAACAGTCTTAAAAATAAGGACAATTTGGGATAGTCTGGAATTAACATGGAAGGAAGCACTGAGATGCCTTTGCACATTTGTTTAGAAGGGGCACTTAGCAATTAAATAATGATACAGTAATTATTTAAGTCAACGCTTGACACCTGGCACCCTTCTTTGGGGATGAGACGAGAAGGCCAGTGGTTTACCATTCCCTTTTTCAGGGGCCATCTTGGGACAGGGCGGCTTGTCCAAATCTTCCTCAGCTGGATTTTCTGAATTACCCAGTGGGGAATCAAACTCCCAACTGGCTCCTCACCCAGAAACTTAACTCGCTGAGCTAAGCAGTCAGCTAGCAGCCATTAGGTTGTTTTTATCCCCACAGTGACATTTCTCCCAATCCCATGCCTTTCATCCAAATGGTCAAATAATGCCATCTTTCTTAATGCCATTTTTAATATCTTTATTGAACAAAGAGGTCAGTCAGCTGCATAGCTGTGTAGAGGAGAGTGACCAGCTTGGTAAAATCCAACGCCATGAGAAACAATTGAGCATATCCAAGTTAGGTATAGCCTTCAGGTGAGAAGGAATGGAATCGGGCGCAGGGCACTGGGGTTCCACCAGATAAAAGCAGAACGTTCAAGAGAACATTCGGTGAAATCCTTGGTGGTCAAACAGTCAATGTTTATCCAGAAAGGGCTGTCCTTATCTTTCACATTTTTACACCTCTAAAGTGCATCTCATTCACTAGGTATTGTGGAAATTTTCCTGAGCCACCATTGGCTCCACACAACGTGGCAGGGGATCTGCAACCCTGTGTAGGTATCACAGCGTGGTTTTGCAAGAACCTAGACAGTTACCCTGCTCTGAGTCATACCACTGCTCTGTCTAGCCCAGTCCTAGCTGTTGTCTCTCTTCAGGGGTCCCAGCCGCATTCTTTTGCTCTTGTTCTGCTGGGATTGCTGGTAGTCCGTGGTGATCTTTCACCCAACTCCTAACCAAAACTTCTCCCAGCTTCCAAAATCAAACAAGAACAGTCATGCGTAGAGCTCTACCATGGAAGCAGGATCCAGGGCTGGCCCTTCAGCTATCGAACTGGAATGAAATTCGGTGCAACGAGAATGCAAAAGCAAATAACCATTAACGGAACAAAGCTATGAGTCTTTTTTTAATGACCTCCACATCAGAGCCATGTGAGGAAATGGCCTCCAGAGGCTTTAAACATGCAGGGTTTTTTTGGCACTAGGACTCCATCTCAAGGGTGATAAAATAAACTGCATTTGGGGGGGGGGCCGCTTTTTGTTTCTTTGTTTGTTTTGCTAATGATTCTGGCAAATTCCTTTACACACTCCGACAGCTCATCCTGGGTTTTTCTTATTATTTTCTTTTTTTAAAAAAAAAGGCTTGTCAACCTTCTTTAGGCCAAGGGGAGCGGAAGGAGTGAAGGAATTTAATAAAGTGCCTTCAATCTCAGGAAATGAAGCTCTTTGCTTCTGCAAATTTCCTTGAGAGAAGAAATATTCCATTGTAGCAAACACGAAAGAGCACGGCAGAAGGGCCGATGAGGTCCTGTCGGCCGCCTATCGGGACTCCATCGCCGGCTGCCTCTGAAGCTTCCGTGAAAAGGTTGTTAGGTCAGCAGCTTCCCATTCCTTAAGATTTCAGGGCCAAACCCTGAGGGGGGAAGGGGGAGGGAATGGAAGGGAGGGGGGAGGGGAGGCCCTTGTGATGTCACAGGAGGCGGTCCCTCATGAGATAATCACAAAATAAGAGGCCATACATCTGCGCACCTAAGTGAGAATCAGGCTATATGTCTGTGAAGAGTCTCAGTCACCCAGCTGAGTTTACCTGGAAGTTGAGTCATGGCAACTGGACTTCTTTTTCTTGAGAGATAGGAAACGTTTCGCTGCTCATCCAAACAGCTTCAGCAGTCTGAATACAGCTGGTACGAGTCCTCCATCTTATAGTCAGCTTTGACCTCTTGTCACCCTGGTCTGAAACAGGCTCATAAGATAAACAATGGCCTGAATAGACCCCTATTTTATAGGTTTCAGCACCTTAGGCCATTGTTCACCTTAAGGCTATGGATACTGTTATCTACCTAACAAGCCCTGGTGGTCGCCCATCCAAGTACTAGCCAGGCCTGACCCTGCTTATCCTCCGAAATCAGGTGAGATTGGATGTGCTTAGGGTCTAGGTACCCCTAGGTAACTGTGCACACAATGGCAGAACTTGCTGCTGAACCGAGATGGGTAAATTGGCACTGATATTATTTGAGTGCAACCCAAGCTGGCATGTTTGTCAAGCATTGGCTTTACTCTGCACCAACCATCTGACCCATTTGCAGCCTGAATGAGCATGCTATTGTATTGCAAATGAAGACACCTGTCCATTTTTAATCAAAGCATCGACTTACCCCCACCCTCTGCCCTTTTCATTGGCTGGACTTTTGCTTTAGCCTCCTATGACTGCCATGGGAAAATTTGTGATTTCTTGCTTTCTTTTGCTGGGTAATGCCAGATTTTACCACAGGGAGGTGCATTCAAAGGAAACGCTTCTTCGGAAAGGATGACAGAGGAGTGTCACATCAGGAGGGGGCTTTATCTCACAGTGAATTAAAATGGTCATGTTTCTTACAATGCTTTCTTGATGGAGGGAGCAGGTGGTCTACTATGAAATTTCAGCATCTCACCATGTTTGCGAAGGGTGCACATCCAAGTTCAGATTCCATATTTCCTTGGGAAACAGACACATGGAAGAGAAATGAGCTTGGGGTTATTCTGTTAAGAACCACCGCGCCCTATAAATGCTCTCTTTCTAAATCCACCCTTCGGATATCCAGCTGCAGAACCAGAGGTTGGGGGAGTTTGATTGACTACTGTGTCTCCTGCCACCCTCGTGGTCCTGGACAAGCGGCAGAGTCCAAAGATGCCCCACCCACCCCCGACCCCAAAAGAAAGAGAACAGTAAACCACTTCTCCACATTCTATCTGCACTGTGTGTGTGTGTGTGTGTGTGTGTGTGTGTGTGTGTGTGTGTGTGTGTGTGTGTGTGTGTGTG
>JAHTLZ010000213.1:4573246-4588249 GCA_023846285.1 Phrynocephalus versicolor | reverse complement strand
AGGGTCCTCTCTCTCTCTCTCTCTCTCTCTCTCTCTCTCTCTCTCTGTGTGTGTGTGTGTGTGTGTGTGTGTGTGTGTTATATAAATGCATATTTAAGGTATCTGTAGACGTTGCTTAAAAGTTAGAAACGACATCCCTTTGTAGGGTGTTCAAATGAAGCCAAAAATAATGCGGCAAGGGAATAAAGAAATTCTTAAGAAGAAGAATTTGATTTTGAAACAGCTATGTAAAAATAATTATATAGACCTCCATGCAAACAAAAAGGCCACTCTGAACTATCGCCACATATTGCACACCGCAGCTGGAATGTTCATGTCACCTTCAATACCATGTTGGTTAGTAAAAAAAAATCCACACATTCAGAGAAACGGTCTGTTAGTGGGATGTGCAGCAGAATATCCCTCCCTGGGTGGAATGTCTCACCCATGAGAAACCCACTGTTTGGATGCACTGCTGTAAAACAAACCTATAATCATTTGCAAATTTGCTAGGGGAAAATCACTTCCAGTGGCTAGAACTACAAAAAGAAAGTTTCAGAAATGATCCAGGATCATCCTTGCCCTGGCCTGCCGTTGGCGCCCATCTTTTTAAAAAGTGATAGAGCCTTGCAGTGCCATGCTGCCTCACCGTCACTGTTCCATGATCGTGGAGACCCACTTCTAAATGAGAACAACAATTAGAAATGACAGAACCATGCCCCCCCCATGTGCTAAGAATGATCATCTGTTCTGTTTGGCCCATTGCAGGGATGACCGATGGACCTTCAGACCCAATTCCACTACAGCAGTGGTTCTCAACCTGTAGGTCTCCGGATGTTCCTGGACTGCAACTCTCAGGAATCCTGGCCAGCTCAGCTAGTGGTGAAGACTTCTGGGAGTTGCAGTCCAGAAACATCTAGGAACCCACAGTTTAAGAACCACTGCACTACAGGATTAGGTCACACCTCAGTTCATACCTTGCTTCCACCATGATTATTAACAAGTGACCTTTGTTTGAGAACGGTGGGAGGACATGTCTCACTCATGTCTCTCCAAAGCAGGTAAGAAATGCTGCCCCATCTCCAGGGAGGAGAAACAAGAAAAAGGTGTTTGCATTGAAGGATCACCCATACTTCAGATCTACCACCTGCTGTTTGGAGGATCAATCCACATTTGTGGGCCATCAGTAACTTCAAAGACCGGATGTCCTTCATGCAATATGAAATTACAGACGTCAGAAATATAAAGTGTTCTGCTTATATACCGCCCCATACCACTACAAGTAGTCTCTGGGCGGTTTACAATTTTTAATTCCAGTGTGCAGGCTACACATTGCCCCCCCCCCCAGCAAGCTGGGTACTCATTTTACCGACCTCCGAAGGATGGAAGGCTGAGTGAACCTTGAGCCTGCTACCAGGGATTGAACCCAGGTCGTAAGCACAGTTTTACCTGCAGTACAAGCATTTAACCACTGCCCCAAAAGAAGAAACAGCATGAAAGAAAAGATGAAGTAATGCCCATGTCTACCGTAACCAGTGGGTGTTTTAACCCAGCCAGAATATTTTTTTTAATTGTACCAAGGAGTTGAGGATCTCTTGCTCTCCTCAAGAAGGGGAACAAAAAGGAGTTTATGGCAAGAGAAGCAATAATTTCATAGAAACTATTTGACGGGATTTGCCATGCCAGTAGCACAATAGTGGCATCAAGAATGTTTGCGCCGATCTGAATGATGTCTAATAATATTAAAATTAATATTATAGTAATCTCAGAATGGCATAGCTGGACACGACCCTAAGGATAACTGAGACCGTCCCCCTGTCATGGAGGCACAATGCAGAATCGACCTCCCGACCTCTGGCTCTATAGGCAAAAACCTTAACCACTGAGCTAACAGCTCTTTCTTGTGACAGCCTTAACAGAACTGCTTATATGAGCAGTGCTATAAGAAAAGAAGGGACCGTCCAAGTCTTCACCGGCCACCTCGTTTCAACAGAACATTATTCCTGGGAAGAAGTTGAGCGTGTATAACAAGCTGCATTTTATGGGCAATAAATGTTATGTCCTATAGATAATACGTCAGCCAGATAGATGTATTGTTAACTCGTTGATTTCAGTAAAAGGAATTAGTAAAAAAATTAACATAGTTCTAAAAATCCTACCAAAAGAAGCTTCTTTTTCAAGTGGCTTGAAGAAAAAAGAATTTGTTGCAGTGAAATTACCCCATTACTTGATGAAAAACACACACACACCCAAAGTACCAGAGCTAGAATGAATACCCTGGGTGGGTGGGTGGAATTAAGTGTGACATTATTTTGCATCTTCACAGATTAAAAATTGGCTTCAGAAGAGCTAAATTCTTTCTCCGTTAATGCACAAGGTAAATCAAGGTATGTAAGCATATGGATTGATGACATTCAATATAAAATGCCTTATTTATTTATAAAGCACATTTTCTAAAGCACCTATGTGTGAGAAGTGCCCCTATGTCTCGAGGGCTCAAGATTTTTTGTTCTGTACACCAGTTCCCACGATAAACAAAGTGGGAATGGACAGTTAATATCTCTCTATTCTAAACTGTATTTTGGGGAAAGAGCAGAAAGTGGCAACCAAAAAAAAAAAAAAAACCACCCAGATATTCGCAGCTTTTTCTCTGCTTAATTTGGGGGACTTTCTAGTTTTGAAAAAAAAAGAGCAGCTGATTACTTGGTGAATGAGATGTTATTAGAAAATTACATAGAGGCAAAAGAAAGTGCATCGACCCAGAGCTGCCTATCATAATATGAAAACTCAAGAGTCATCTATGAGAAACTGACCATCAGCTGTTTCAGGGTAGATAAAAGAAAATACAGCTTCACACAACCTGGCCAGTAATGTTTTGTTTTTGTTTTTGTTCGTTGCCCATCAGTAATTTTGGGCCTTGGGTTTAGGTGACCCGAAATGGGCCACTGGCCAAGTTCACCAGGAAGAAAGGCCTTTGAGCAGCTCTTCATCAGGATGGCTAGCCCTCCTTGTCCCAAAGCGCTACACTGCAGAGTAACTGTTTGCCAAAGTCTCGAGGGTACCGGGGAAGGTCTCTTCATTTTAGGCCTTGCTGATGATCTTAGCAAAAGCGTCTGGTTGACTTCAGGGTGAATCAGAATGGCAGCATTTCTTTCTCTTTCTCTCTCTTTAAAGATGACATCTCACAAAATCCACTACCCAATCTGACCTTGTTAGCTGGGGGTTCCGGGAGCCATTGTCCAGAAAAGTAACTTCCCCAAGCTCTAGTGAGTCACACATATACCCCTATTTCCCATTTCCAAATACACAGAGAAAAACAATGTAGGGGCAGCTCTTAGTCAAAGTGGCTGGCTCATTGAAGCCCCCACATCCGATTACACTGTAACTCAGTGTAACATCTACCACAGTTTAGGGCAGGGTTGGCGAACCTATAGCAAGGGGGCCAAAGGGGGCACTCGGAGCCCTTTTTGTGGGCACCCGACATTGCCCCTTCACAGCCACTGGTATTCAGGTTAAATGGATGCATTGGCACTTTACAAAAAAAAAAAAATCTGGGTTTTGAATCACAGTTTGGGCACTCGGTCTCTAAAAGGTTCCCCATCACTGGTTTAGGGGAAGATGTATTCCTGGCCCAAAGACATATCTAATCTGTACTCTAGCAACCCTACTGGGTCACCTAAGGACCACTGATAAACCCAGATACATCTCCAAAGGTTCTCTCCAACCTCACCCAGCCCTCAAACCCTGGCAACAGACTCAGTCTCTTTTTACCAGTCTTCCTTACGAAATGCAAGACTTGAAGTAAATAAATACTGTTCGGCCCAGTATTTATATTTCACTACAAAAATATGAAAATGTGGGAGGGCATACCAATAAAATGGCTTTCCTTTGTTTTCTCATTCTTGTCTCTTGTCTCCTATTCTTTTTTTTAAAGATAAAACAAGATGAGGAGGAAAATGGGAGGCAGACACTTCCATGACTTGCCATCTGATCCTAAACGTATTTTCTACAACCCCACCAACTTGGGGAGTCAAGTCCAATTTGGGATGGAATTTTAAGTTACATCTTGAATCATAATCTTTAGGTCCATCGGCTGTTTTTCTAAAGGCATGGGGGGGTGACAAGGAGGGGGGTCTGATCTTTGTCTGCCTAGAGATCATTCTACTCCCAGATCTTCTGCCTGTTGCCAAATATCTCCTGGATAGCAGAGAAAGGGGGTGTCTCCATGGCTCTCCAAAATAATTCCTCTCTTGTTTCTTTAACATCAGTTGGGCCCAAGACTCTGGGAAGGGGCAGATTGGGTCGCTAAGGCTGTAAAACACACTTCATCAAGGGTAACCCCCAAAGTAGGGTAAATTCTGGGGACCCCTGCCTATGGTCCCATAATCCTAAAGATACTTCAAGGGAGGTTATACTGCTGAAAGAAGTCTAGGGTAAGATTGTGTAATCCATGTTTTCTAGGCAGGTTTGGTGTTCCTTAGTGGGCTTTACCTCAAAGGAAAAAAACATCTGATACCTGAGTGGATCACACTACCTGTTAAAATCAAACAGGACTCTATTTTTATCCCACTTGTTCAACCCCCTGTATTGAAGTTTTGTTTCATTCAAATTAGATCCATTTCACTAAGCAATTAGATGTATTTGTTTGGTCCTATGGAAGTCAAGGCTTGGGGGGGGGAGTGTTTGTCAGTACTCTTTTTTGTTTTCCTGCCCCAAACTCTGACTTTAAGGAGGGTAGGAGAGCAGTAGAGTGGAGACACAAAAAGGGAAAACAGACAGCAGCTCAGAAGACAGAAACGAGTGGGAGGATTTACGGATTTGCTTTTTTCAAAATAAAATCTTGCATCGTCATTTTTTGCTTTTTTGGGGGAGGGGAGGGTGTATCTGGAATGTGACCTGTTCAGTCTTGTCAAGGTGAAGGTGAATAAATTTTCACGTTTCTGTCTTGCAGAATGCAATCCACCATTCACTATTCCCCTTTTTATTCCTATCGACTGTTCGACCAAAGCAGACTAGAGGGTTTCTCTGTAGGAATGCTGTTCTAATGCAAAGGTTTCCCACCCCACTTCCAGCAATTTTAGAATGCTTTCGTGGCAGTAACAACCAGGAGAAAGCGAAACTTCGAGTTGTGTGCCTTGTCCTCCCAGAGTAACTCCCCACCGCTGCCGTTTACCCTCAAGTAAGCCCGGGTGCTCTTCTTCAGATGAACTAGAAACCAAGACGTTTCCTTCCAAACTAACATATTTTATTTCTTCTTTTACTTCGTAATTTTACCTGGATTACTGTTCCACCGTATTTGAGGAAGAGGAGGGTCATCTCCCCAAGCTTCTGGTTCACAACAGAGCGGGCCGGTTTTAAAAGCGACACAGAAAAACTCCCTTACTTTGGTAGAACAGGTGAAGCGGGGGGTGCGATCTCCCTGCCAACTGCTTGGGAATTAAGACTGCGATCCTAAACTGAATCTGGGAATTGAATCTGAGTACAAGTTCCGGAGAAATAAATGGGGTGAGTAGACAGGGAGAAGTGACCAATGAGATGGTTTAAGGTGGCACCTGAAACAGGAATGGCCCCTTTCTTTTTCACTTTGGAGACTGATTCTGCAATGCTTAAAATGTACACCACTTTCCTCTCCTTTGGATTCACACAACCAACCTTGCCTTGCCTCCTCACAGGTTAAATGGAGATCATTTTTCAGACCCCAGAATCATCCGACTGGGTAGCTGCATCTCCTTTGTCTTACTGTAGCTGGGAATAAATTTTTGTCATCGCTCAAAATGCAAAAATTCACAAGGACATAAGGCAGATTTTTTTTTTGAGGAGAAATAAACAGCATGGATTTATTATTATTATTTCTTTTTGAAGGAGTACAACAATTAAGGCCACACAAAACAGAACAAACATGGCGTACAATTCAAAACAAGAATGTTTTCTTGGCTGAACAATTAGTTCAGAGTGGAAACTTATTTTACAAAAGGGGGGGAAGACACTTGTGGTTTGATCCTCTTTCTTCCCTGTTTTGAAAGTGTCTGATACGTTTAAAGCATTCCTTTTCCTTTTTTTTCTCTCCCTCCCTCCTCTCCATAAAAAAAAAAATTCAACTAGGAAGGGAAATAAATTATCCATACACACCCCCCCCAAATGAATAACTTTAAAAAGGGGAAAGTCTTTCTAAAAGTGTCTTTGTACACAGGAAGAGATGTATTGGTTATGAATTCGGCCCCTGGACATAAGACGACAATGGGGGAGAGGGTAAAAATAGGAATAATCCAGTGAACTCAACTTTAAATATTATATTAATGGCTCTTCAATAAGCCGGATTCGAAATCCACATATATTTACAACACAATGAACGGGGGGAAAATCCCCACCGCACCCCCACTAAAAACAAATCCCAACACCAGGACATATATTTTTTTATATAGCGTATTTATAATCCCTCCCAAAAAACTTTCAAAAATCCTAAATATAGATGGTCTTTGTGGAAACCGGTGCTCCACCATAAATTAGCCTCGTCTGAGATCCCCAGGACAGTAAGACGTCTTGCCACCGTCTTCGCTTAAATCTAGCCGTTTTTATTTTGTTTTCTTGGTTTGTTTGTTTTAAAAATAATAATAAGCCCCTCTCTTCTTCCGTCTCGTTGGCTTGTTTCAAGTAAAAAATTAACTCGAATGGAAAGAAGAGCAAGGGAAGGACCAAGGCCGATGAAAAAAATCCTTGGAACGTGTCTTTTTGGCTCGAGTCTGTTTGTTTGAACGAGAAGCGGCTGGATAGAAAGCAATAAACCAACACGCAGGGAGAAGACTCGAAAGCTAAAATTCCCTCCTGGGCCAAACAATTATAAAGCCGCCCCCCCGCCGCTTTTTTCTGCGTCTGTCTGTCTGTCTGTCTGTTTCTCTGTCTGTGGTCCTAAGAGGCTCAATATTTAGGACAGTCATAGGAATAAGGGGTGGTCGGGTGGCGGTATAGAGAGGGCGACGCCCGGTAAGGGATCTGACAGCTGGCGTTGCTGCTCACCTGTTGCTCGCCCAGCGCCGCCGTGGAGGCCTCGATCCCCAGCCGGTGAGTGTTGAACATCTCCCGGACGTTGGAGAAGTTCTGCTGCTGAGCCCCGAAGGAATGGCCCGGCAAGTGATGGTTGATCTCCGACGTGTGGTTGAGGTACCAGGCGGCGGCGGCGGCGGCAGCAGCCGTGGCTTGCCCGCTGGCTTGGTGGTGGCTGGGCAGCGGCGAATGATGGGGGTGGGGGTGGTGATGATGATGGGGGTGGTGGTGGTGGCTAGGGGTCAGGGTGCCCTCTTGCTGCGGCCCCGGGGCCAAGTTCATGGTGGCCAACGGCGAGGAGGAGGACGAGGTGCCGTTGGCGGGCGGCTGCTCCGAGAGGGAGCCCGTGGCTTCCTCCAAGGTGGTGGAGACGCACATGTGCGCGCTCCGCTCGCCCGTGTAGAGGCTCATGGCGCGCATGCTGCACTGGTAGCTCGCCCCGCCGTCGCCGAGGCCGCCTTGGCTACAAGCCTGGCTGTAGATCGCCGGCGGTTGCGCCTCGGCGTAACTGCTGAGAGGCAACGAGGGCGAAGTCCGCAGCGTCATGATGTTCTCCACGCTGAAGCCCGACAGGCCGTTGCTGCCGCCCGAGGCCGGCGGGTGGTGAGAGTGATGCGGATGGTGCTGGTGAGGGTGCTGGTGCGGATGGTGATGCGGATGGTGGTGCGGATCGCCCGGCAGCGAGCTCTCCGTGGAGCCCGACGGGGTGGAGCCCACGCTCCGAGGGCTGTCCTGCAGGGCGCTGCCGCTCTCGGGGCTGAGGGTCTCCACTTTGGTGATGACGGGCAGGTCGGGCGACGAGGCCTCGCTTTTAATGACGACCTTCTTCTCCGACGGGGCGGCCGCCGAGGAAGGAGTCGCCGCGGAGGAGGAAGAAGAGGAGGAAGACGAAGAGGAGGAGGAGGAGGAGGAAGAGGAGGAGGTGTTGGCGGCGGGGTTGTTCGAGGGCGCGTCCTTGGAGACCTCGGCCGCCTTCGGGGGCTCCTTGAGGTACCTCTCCCGCCCCGTCTCCTCTTTCTCCTTGGAGACGTCTTTCTTCTTGAAGCGCCGACGGCGGCGGAGGAAGCTCCCGTTCTCGAACATGTTGTAGGAATCCGGGTCGAGGGTCCAGTAGCTGCCTTTGCCCGGTTTCTTGTCGTCGCGGGGCACCTTGACGAAGCACTCGTTGAGCGAGAGGTTGTGGCGGATGGAGTTCTGCCAGCCCTGCTTGTTCTCCCGGTAGAAAGGGAAGCGGTCCATGATGAACTGGTAGATCCCGTTCAAGGTGATCTTCTTCTCCGGCGCGTTCTGGATCGCCATGGTGATCAAGGCGATGTAGCTGTAAGGCGGCTTCACCAGGTCCTTGGGCGCCGTCGCCTGGTGAGGGTGGTAAGGGCCGTAGGAGCGGCCCATGCCGGCGCCGTATTGGTCCGGGTGGCCCGAATAGACCCCCATGGAGCCGGCCATGGTGCCGTAAGTGCCGGCCGTCCGGTAGTAATTCTGCTCGCTTAAGTAAGGCACCATTCCCAAGGCGTTTGGGTCCGAGACGGAATAGCGAGCCTGCATTTTTCCCCTCTCCAAAAAATAAAATAAAAATAAAATACTATATCCAAGCCCCAAATTCAAATCAAAAAGATGGAAACGGGGCACAGCCCGGGGGGATTGTCCCCCAAAGGGAAGGAACGGTCCTCCTGCGATGCCAAACAGCTTCTTTCCGCCCCGACGACTCCGGATCTTCTCCTTTTTAAAACCACAAGGCCAGTCCTAGGCGTTGGGCCGCTCTTGGTTCCTTCCGTGGGTCTCCCCACCTGCGCAATGGTGGCAGTTCTCCGGCCCTGGCAGCGGCTCTCGCTTGCTTTCTTTTCCTGCCCCCCCTCCTCTTCTTGCAAAAGGGCCCGGGAGGAGGAGGTGTTTGGAGGGGGGGGGAGAAGCGCGGAGGTTGTCCCGAGGAAGGCGACAGGAACGGCCAAAGGCCCAAAGACCCGCGCATTGAGGTTCCCCGCAAAGAAGAGGGGCAGCAATCTCGCCACCGGGGGAGGAAGAAAAAAGGGAGGGGGGAAGTCACGCGTAAAAAAAAAAAATAAATTAAAAGCCAAACAAGCGCTGAGCTGATGGCTCCAAAACGCTAGGACGCAACAGCAGCAGCAACCGCGGCAAGGACCATCTCGTCGGTCCCGGGCGCAAGGGAAGCGGGTGTCAACACAAACAACCGCTCCGAATCAAAACAACCCGCCCCGCGCCGGAGCGATGCGCCCGAGGAGCCTCCGGGCCGCGGCGCGCCAAGCGGATCTCTCCTCCCCATCGAAGGCTTGGGAAAAGTTTCCAAACTCGCCCTTGCTCGAGGGCCGCTTTTGACTCCTCGCTTGGCCGCGCCCACGACCGCCCCTCTCGGCCAATGGCGGCCGGCGAGGGGCCCCCGGGCGGCCAATGGGCGAGCTCCGAGGGAAGGCGCCGTCCGGAGAATCGGGACTCCGGGAGGAAGGAGCGCGGAGGCGAAAGATGCGGGAGACCCGGGGAAGGTGCCGTCCTGGGATGCGCGCGCCCTGGGGTGGCACCGGATGGCGAGCTTGAAATAAAATATTCCACCCCGACGCTCCGTTCTTTTAAAAGTTCCAAAGCCCCGTCCTTTTAAAAGTTCAATCGTTTTCCTTTAAAAAAGAAAAAAGAAAAAAGTACCATAATTTCTGAGTAAATATATCCAAAAGGGGGAAGAAAAATCTAAAAATAGTTTTCTGCCCGCGGTTCATGCCCATTTCTAGAAGCGCGGAGACGCGGCGTTCTCGTGCTCCTGTTGAATCACATCTCCCCGCGTTCCATCCCTCAGGATTGACAATCGTAATAGTAATAATCAGTAAGCCTAAAGATCCCAAATAGCCTATATCTTAAAATTTAAAACAAAACAACCAAACCCTAAAACAGCAAATTCCCTACTGAATGTGTTAGCACGTCGGTCCTAATCCGCACTAAGGCGGCCGTTTGGCGATTTTGTGAATGGGTTTTATTTTTTAGGAAACTCCCTGTTGACACCTTGGGGTCCTAAACTCATTTAACACCTCGCGACTTAATATTTGGGATTAAACTGAGGTGCCGGCGTGTGGGTGAGGCATGTTTACCCTAGGAGCCTTGCTTTCGATGCGATGGAGCCGATTTCCTAACGACAGCACTATGGCAAAAAAAAATTAAAATCTTTCCCAATAACCATGTTTAATTTAAGCGTTCGCTTTGTGGGTTTTTAATTGGCATCAAGCGGACGTCGGGAAACTCAAGACTCCCTCCTTTGCCCCCCCCCGCGCCGCTCATCCCAATCCCCCCCACCTTAATTATTCCATTAGAGGCAATCAGGATGGGTTAATTAGAGACCCGAGTCTGTGACCGAGGTGTGATATTTTTCTATTGGTCCCGAACTGGCGGGACTTCCATTTACTTTGCTTTTAAAAAAAAAAACATGGGGGAAAGGAAATATATATTCGCTTCCCCTTCTCCGGTCACACACACACACACACACACACACTTTATTTAGTGCATGGAAGAATTGAAAGGGAGATTTCATATACTGTATGCATTAAATTTCCGATCCGCTCTCCCGAGATCTTTTTTTTTTTTTAAATCTCCGCTTTATTTTAACAATGAATACTATCTCAAAAGGAAAGAGGGAAAGGTCCCGCAATTCAATTCCGGGGGGGGGGGGTCTACTCAGAAGTAAGCTTCCCGTCTAGGTCAGCGTATGTCTTAGTCAGGGCCAAAGACCAGCATGCTACTGGGGAATTCGTGTAGACATTTTCTTAAGGAGTAACTCTCACTATGGCGGTTTCTCCCAGGTAAATAATAATGAGACCGTAAAGACACACGGAGACGTTTCAAATGGATTAACCCGGTGACGATAGACGGAAAAAGTTCTTTTTAAACGGTTGGTTTTGCGCTCCTCGGCCTTTTGCCGGCGGTTTTCTGGTCTTTTACCAGGCGAAGAGCTTTGACCCGTTTATTTCCATCCCACCGGTTTGGATGAAAAAAAGAAATCCGGATCGGGGGATAAAGTGTTTCCTGAGAACATACCCTGATAGAACGGACTTTTCGGAGATGCACGGTTTAGGATCGCCACTTGAGGATGTTAAGGGAAGAATTTCCGCCCCGCGAGATAGGCGAAGGGACGGCTGAGGGAAAGGAGGTCGCCGACAGAATATTGGCGGTGGAGGCGAAATTGACAATAAATTCGGGAAGATCATTTGAATGTCTTCCGAAGTTCGGCGGAGCGGGTGAGAAAACCCAAGACCTGGCATTTGCGGGATAACAGCGCGAAGATCTAATGTTTCTGGAATTCCAGCACAAAAGGGAAAAATAGCCCAAATTCTTCTTAGGAGAAAGAGAACTCTTTTTTTTTTCCTGATACAATGAAGTGGGTCCCCCACCACCACAGGACATAAAAGAATTATAAACTGGAGACATTAAAGAGTGTATTAATAGATGTTGCAGCTCGTTTTTCCTAGACTTGAGATTTCCTGGGAGTCTTTCTGAGGGAAAAAGCAAAAGAAGTGAAAAAGAAAGACGGGGAAGGAATTTAAAGGAAATTCAAAATATTTCATTAACCCAAGGAACGCCAGCACTTGAAACATTCGTGAAATATTATCTCTTTCCTATCCTTTCCGTCCGGCAAATGATCATAATTAAATTTAGTTTTCCAGTGTCTTACTGAATATTTTGGCCGGCGGGGGAGTAGAAACGCCTCGTGAAGTTTTGGTATTCCAGCACTGGGAACAAGGCGAGCTAAAGCTGAAGGAATCATGGAAAAGCCGGATCTTATTATGAATTTGAAAAAGAACAGCAATTAGACAAACGGGTATCTATTAAAAGGAAGGGAGAGAAGGAAGAGGCAACCCCCCCCCTTTCTGGAAGGATTACTCCTGCCTTTCGTTCCTATAACCTGTTAATGAAGTTTCTCGAACGTGTCAGTTTGCATTCGTTTGCCGAAAACAAATATAATTAATTCTGGTTTTACCCCCCAACTCCACATTCCGAAGGCTCCTTACAGAGTCACAAACTTTTCATACATCCCCGCAAAGAAGCTGTTTGGGGGTTGATTAGCATTACAATGGCCAACACCTAACCGCCGGATTCGAAAACAAGACAGATAATCTATTTAAAAGGGACGGCTTGCGAGAACGCGTAAGGAAGCCCGTTTTCCAGTTACACAGAACGCTTCTTCAGGCTGAAAAAAAAATATCAGGATTTCAAAAGAAGTTACAGGGGGAATTCCAGCGACAGTTACCTTTCCAGAGGTGCTTTCCTTCTTTCTCTTTGGAAATATTCTCCCGGCGGCAGCGTCCCCACGGAAGAGTGATGGTCTGGCCTCGCATTGTTTGTGGGGGGAAAGACAACACTAATAATGTCACTTAGGATGCCTCCTGCGACAAGCAGCGCCCACGCAGGCGCCAACTCTCTGGACTTTGGTGCCCTCTTGAGGCTAAAGCCATGAATTGAAATCTGGCCCAGATAAACGTTCCATCTAGTGGCCCTCCAGATGTTTTGGACCACAACTCCCACAGTCCTTTGCCATTGGCAATAAAGGCTTGGAATTCTGGGAGTTGTGGTCCAAAAAACATCAGGAAGGCCAAAGCTTGGACATGCCTGATCTAGTCCCTTCTAGTGGCTTTCTGTGGCAGCTCAGGAGTTGGGGCTGGGGGAGTCTTTTAAAAAAAAGGAAAAGCAAGAGGAAAGCAAGAAACTCCAAATCTGATGTGTGATCGGGGAACTATTGGCTCTCCAAATGTTGTTGGACTGCAATTCCCATGAGCCTAAACCAACGTTGGCGAATCTTTGGCATGGGTGCCAAAGGTGGCCCTCGGAGCCCTTTCTGTGGGCACCCGACATCACCCCTTCACAGCCACCTGTATTGAGGTTAAATTGCCATATTGGCACTTTGCAAAAAAAAAAAAAGTGAGTTTTGAATAACAGTTTGGGCATTCAGTCTCTAAAAGGTTCGCCATCACTGGCCTAAACCAAAAGCAAGGAAGGATGGGAGATATAGTACACTCAAGGTTGCCTAGCCCCGATTTAAAAAGCTGCCATCCTTTATGCCTCTACCTAGCAACATGTCCTGCTGCAATTTGCCATTTCCTTCTGAGTGAGCAAGTAGGTATAGGACAGTCTGTAATCCTAAACAACTTGGCTTAGGGAAGAAAGCTAGGAGACGTAAAGATTGGGTGCAGTTGCAAACCAAGGGGAAACAACATACAGCAAAGGAGCCCAGTGGTAGATTTGGCCATGTACAGGTTCTTGATCCAAGTTTAAGAAAAGTCAAATAAAGAGGGGAAATATTCCTCCACTTCCAGGAGTAGGCTTTAATTTTAACACTTTTATTTTTTTGGTAGAAGCTCCAGGTCCTTGATCTATTTAGCCTACAATGTTTCCAACTCTGAACGGCAGCAGCTCCCTTTTGGTTTGTGCGGGGTTCTTTCCTAGCCTCCTCCCCCCCAAATCCCTGGTCTTCCCTGGTCATCTCCCATCAGAATATTAACCGGGCTCAGTCCTGTTTAGCAGGGGTTGGGGGTGCAGGACTTGATGTCAAGTGGGACTCAAGTCACACCAGTGACTTGAGTCGGACTTGTTTCAGGGTTGTTTTTCCCTGAATGACTTGTTATGTTGTACAAATTTTATGTTATACAAACCGGTTTTTATACAAGGGTCCACTGTAATCAGTTTTTAACCATCTGCCCGGCTCTTATAGTGTGACCAAAGTTTTCTACTTTGTGCATTTCATGGGCTTTTAATGACAGTTCTCGTGGATTAACCTGAGCGCCTTCTATTGGTCAGGGGAAAAAACAACACCAAGTAACACTTCACACTGCCTTTGAGACCTCTTGGTCTTCAACATTTATTTTAGGCAAAAATCAAAGAAAAACAAAACAAAACAAAACAAAAGACACAAACATGTGTCTTTTGTTTTGTTTTGTTTTTCTTTGATTTTTTTGCCTGAAATTCTTGAAAAGACTAACAGGACTGCCCTCTCTGAAACATTTATTTTAAACGCTGAACTAGACTTTTAACCAAATAGGAAGGCTGAGGTGGGCTGGAGGCTATTTTTATTTTGTGTCCCTATCTAATGTGTTCTGAAGGGGTTTAGAATAGCTTGGACGCACTGTTTCTAATATGTTTGTAACACGGA
Source organism: Phrynocephalus versicolor (assembly GCA_023846285.1). Lineage (NCBI taxonomy): Eukaryota > Metazoa > Chordata > Lepidosauria > Squamata > Agamidae > Phrynocephalus > Phrynocephalus versicolor. The sequence goes on along the minus strand of JAHTLZ010000213.1, from coordinate 4,574,091 downwards.
AAAAAAAAACCAACACACACACGCAACCTCACCGGAAGAGGATTGTGGCTTTAGATTGTTTTTAATAACCTCTCTCTCGCCGGGCTGCAAGCCGATGGGTCGCCCCGGCATTTCCCCGCCTTGGTCCGGCCCACAGAACCTAAATCGCACGTGTGAATGCCCGGGGGAGATATCCGAGTTTTCCTCCTCCGCCTCCCGCCGCTGTCCCTTCCCGCTTGCCGTCGGCGGAGCAAAACGCGTAGGCTAAGCAAAGGCTGGGAGGGAGCGGAAGGAGGCGTTACAAAGTAACTGGCCGAGGAACGTCGTTGGCTGTCAGCTCCTGACGCTGGTAACATGGAAGGCGGCGATCGGGCTGCCAGCGCTGGTAAATCTTGCTACTTTTCAAGCCAAGCGCGCTGGGTGGAGGAGGAGGAGGAGGAGGAGAGACAGTCCTCAGCAGAGTATTTATTTGGTATTTATATACCAACATAGAATGAGTTAGTTTGTTTCCGCTAAGGGCAACTCCTTGTGCCCTGAGTCCGCGTCACTTGTTCGGATGGGTTTTGGCTGTGCTTTTGAGATCCGCCCAGTCTTTGGTGACAGCATAATTTACTATACAGTATTTGTTATTATAGCAGGATTGGGTTAAAAAAAAAAGGGGGGGGAACTGAACCACAACTCCCACAGTCCTTTGCCATTGGCAATGCAGGCTTGGAATTCTGGGAGCTGTGGTCCAAAACATCTGGAGTGCCGAAGATTAGCCACCACTGAAACTACATCATCATCATAATAATAATAATAATAATAATAATAATAATAATAATAATAATAATAATAATAATAATAATAATAATAATAATAATAAT
>JAHTLZ010000213.1:4550696-4572815 GCA_023846285.1 Phrynocephalus versicolor | reverse complement strand
AATAATAATAATAATAATAATAATAATAATAATAATAATAATAATAAAATCATTGCAAGCTTTTGTGGACAGTTATCCACTTCTGAACTCACTGGAGGAGCAAAACTGGTAAATCACCCCTTAAATATCTCACTTTGAAAGCCGTTTTAGGGTCATTATAAGTCAGTTCCAACAGAACATGCAGACATAAAGGTTTTGAACAATCAAGGTGTGGTAGGTGTCTAAGGTGCCATGCACCTCTTTGATGGTTTAGGGTCACAGCTGTGGATTTAAAAAAAAAGAGCACTGAATAACTTCTTGGCAGCCCCTTTACTGCTATCACAGGTAGTCGGGACCAGAAGAGTACATGAAAATGTTCTTAGAATTCCCTCTGGTGGCCACCTCAGATATTTCATGTTGGCAAAATTTATAAAAATGTTGGCTTGGGTGGACCTTTGTATAACAAACGGTTTGTATAACATAAAATTTGTACAACATAAAAAATTCCGGAGATAGGGGAAATTCGCTTAACATAATCGCCTATGGGATGAATCTGTACAATATAAAAAGGGGATCACCCTGTTTTCAATGCATTCCTACGGGAAATTTGTATAAAGGAGCATTTGCTTAACATAATTTCATTTGGAACAAATTAATTCCTTTTATACAAGGTACCACTGTATTTGGTTTATATACTGCCCATCTGGCTGACAAGGGAGAGGGGAAGCCCCCAAAGAACACTTCCCTGGCTGCTTAGGACAGCTAAAAGAGGGCATAAAAACATATTGAACGTTCTTGTTCTTTAAAACTAATTTTTGGAATCATCCGGGTGTTACTCATGACAATTAAGTAATGTTGGGGTTGACTGTTACACCTAAAAATCAACTTTGAATATATTGATTATATTGCTCATTGCCTAAATGTTGTTGCTGCTGTTGTGGTGTGCTGCCAGGTTGCTTCCGATTTATGGTGATCCTACCACTGAGCCATCTCCAAAATGTCCTCCCATTTAACTGCTCAGCTCTTGCAGACTCAAGCCCATGGCTTCCTTCAGGAAATCAGTCCATCTTGTATTGTGACTTCCTCTTTTCCCGCTGTCTTCCACCTTCCCCAACATGACTATCCCCGCCTCCTCCCTGAATGCAGCCTTGTCATGGTGTGCCCAAACTCGGACAACCTCAGCTTCATCATCTTCACCTTCTGAGAGAGTTTGGGGTTGATTTGATCTAGGACCCACTTGTTTGTCTCCTTTTGCAATCCTCCACAAAGCTCTCCTCCAGAATCAGGTTTCAAGCAAATTCATGTTTTTCCCAGCAGCTTTCTTAAATGTCTAGCTTTCGCAACCATGCATTGGGACTGGAAACACATTGTTAGGACCGTGGTATTCATAGGGGATCAGATCCAAGAACTCCTGCAGATGTGTAAAAATGCAGAAGTAAATCTCCTTTGATTTGTATTCCTTCCTGGAGCAAGGTGTTGGACCCGATAGCCTTATAGCCAACTTCATGTTTCTGTGATTCTATGATTGTATGGTTTCTGGGTCCTTCTATTGGCCAGATCTGATAAAAACACACTGGAAATCCATCCAAATACAGTAGTGTACTTTTAATTATTACCTCCAAGGTCTGTTTTGCCTGTGTACCTGAAATTCTTCATAACGCTTCTCGCATGCGATGGGGGTGGGCTACAGTCCGCAGTAGTTGTAATAATTTCATCTGCCTCTTATAGGTGAATTTTCACATGTTTCAAACAGTCCAAAAATTCAAAAGCTTTTTTAAAAAGAAAAATAACAATGCTGTTTAATAACGTGCAAACAAAAACTAACGGCATGTTTCAAATCCAGTTTTGCATGTGTGCTAATTATTGTTCCCTACTTCCTTCTGGGTAAGGAATTTCCAAGTGGGACATCCGACACAAAATCTGGGACTACTTGGAAGCGAATAACTTGGCGGATTTCCCAAGACCTGTCCATCACCAGATCCCCAATTTCAAGGTACATTGCTTGTCATGGACCTGGGTTTTAAATACTGTCATAAATAAAATTACTTTAAATGTCGCTCAATTAAAGATGGGGCCTGACACAAAGTGTTTATAGTTCAAACGAGTGGATGTGTTTATTGATTTCACATAGGTGGTTGAATAAATATTGAGAACACATTCTTTTAAATCAGCTTAGAACAATATCTTATATATATTAGGGATTACTCTGTTTTCAATGCTTTCCTATGGGAAATTTGTATAAAGGAAAATTTGCTTCACAGAATTTCATCTGGAATGAATTAATTCCTTTATACAAGGTACCACTGTATATATAAACTTTCTTAGTTATATATGCTCACAGGTCTTATACCACTTCTACAACAGGCTAGTTTCACTCTTTAGACCCTAACTAAACTCTAACTAGCCCTTTTCTCTAAACCAGTGGTTCTCAACCTGTGGGTCCCCAGATGTTCCTGGACTGCAACTCCCAGAAGCCTCCACCACTCGCTATGCTAGAAGGGGTTTCTGGGAATTGTAGGCCAGGAACATCTGGGGACCCACAGGTTGAGAACCACTTCTCTGAACTAACAGTCATCAGAAACCTTTCCTTATCCTATTCGGTTCCTATCTGCCAGTTATTCCAACAAGCAAGATGTTTTAATATGCTTTAGCCCCGCCTATAGGCTATTCCATTGCTTACCCAGTTGGCATCATTTGAATATTTATGAAGTACCTGTCAGGTTTCACCACAGTGGTATTTCCCACAATGCCAATCTCTTTCCGGAAGAATTCAAAGTGCTCATTCTAACCTATGAAGCCCTTGGGCTCAAGGACTCTGTCTCTTTTTATGAATCTTCTGGAGTACTCAGATCACCAGGAAAGGCCCACCACCTTCTCATATGTGTCTGAAGGTGGTGCAGTATCTGTGTGTGTGTTGTGTTGTTACAGTCATGACTGACTCTTCAGGACCCCATGTCCATGGAGTTTTCTTGGCAGGAGTACTGGAGTGGCTTGCCAGTTCCTACTCCAGGTGCCTACAGTGCCTGGTATTCCCTGGTGGTCTCCCATCCAAGTACTAACCAGGGCCGACCCTGCTTAGCTTCCGAAATTAGGCAAGATCGGATGTGCTCTGGGTATCTAGGCAGCTCTCCTTCTGTTGTAGGGGAGGTTTGTACTCTGAGACCTTCTTGAGGTGGATCTGAGACCAATACTCTCCATTCCAGGAGTTAGAGACAGTGGCACCCTGAAACAAGGGGCCTTTTTCTGCAGCTCAGTGGTTGGGCCTTTGATGGCACACAGAAAGTCTTTCCAAAGCATCTAGCATTTCCAGGCCCAGGTTTAGGGAAGGTCTGTTGGACACCCTGGAAAGCTGCTGGCAGTCTGAGGAGACACCCCAGCCTAGATGGATCAACCTTCTAAGAGCCCTTTTACACGACCCCAAAGATCCGCTGGTAGCTTAAATTTTGATCCCCCTGCAGCCAGATATCATGTGGGTTTTGTTCCTCTTCCTGTGTTCCCACCCTTCTGCACTCTGTTGCTTCTGTCTGCGGTGAGGGGAGGGGGGAAAAGGGGAGAAAAAATGCAGGCTCACCTCCACTCACCTCCGCCTGCTGTCAGAGGAGCAGCCCCATAGGGATTCCTGTCTGCTAAAGGGGCAGCGGGGACAACAAAAACAAACAGAAGGCGAGAAGAGCCCGGCATCCACAGCTTTACATTCCGCATCAGAATTTTTTTTACCTCTGGAGACCAGGTACTTGTAAAAGCCCCTGTGTTCTTAGCAGTGCTAGTTAACAGGAGACGTTCTGCCAACACAGGAGGCGTCTCGTGCTTCTGCGAAGCTCCTGGAGTTGCACGAATTCCAAAGAGCCAGGACTGTTAAAGCTAACCCTGATGCCCCCCAGAAGAATGCCCGCTTTTTAACCCTGGGAGTGAGTATGCCTTGTTTCCCCTTTGCATAGGGTTCTTCCCAGCTGAGTGGCTCCATCCAAACCTGTGACATGTTTAATAAAGCCAGGGAAGTGAAGGTGGATCCTGACAAGCCTCTTGAGGGAATCCGGCTTGCTGTCCTCCAGGTAACACTTCCGCCTCTCTGGGGAGCATTACCAGTCTTCAAACACCAATGACTCCTAGCTTGGATTATGAATTTAAAGGATCCCCGCTGAGTCTTGCTAAAGGCCCCGATGTGTTGTTTTTCCCCGGACATTGCAATGGGAAGCTGTTGCTTAAAAATTGCCGTTTCTCATGAACTAGTCCATTTAAAACTAGCATTTTAAAGTTATTTGCATTTGTCATAACCATCGCCTCATCTAGTGGCAAGGAGTTCCACAGCTTAATTAGGGACTGGTTTCCTTTCCTGAAACCAACAGTGAATTCCAATTTTTGCTGTTGTTGTTGTTCACTCGTGTCCAACTCTTCTTGACCCCGTGGACCAGAGCTCGCCAGGCCTTCCTATCTTCCACTGCCTCCCAGAGTTCAGTCAAATCCATAATGGTTGCATCAATGACACCGTCCAACCACCTCATTCTCTGCTGTTCTCTTTTCCTTTTGCCTTCAATCTTTCCTAACATCAGTGACTTTTCCAAGGAGTCCTCTCTCCTCATGAGGTGGCCAAAGTACTGGAGCCTCAGCTTCAAAATCTGTCCTTCCAGTGAACATTCGGGGTTGATTTCTTTCAGGATGGATAGGTTTCCTTGCAATTCCAATAAATGGCCCTACGTTCTGTTCTAGTAGTATTTGTCAGCTGGGGTGGTGGGGGGGAACGGCTCCCTTTCCCACTTGTTGCTTTTATCCTTTCCAGTTGATGAGAGTGGTAAGCAAAGCAAAGTGTTCTGCTTATATACCGCCCCATAGCACTTCAAGTAGTTTCTGAGCGGTTTACAGTTAAATCATGCAGGCTACACATTGCCCCCCCCCCAGCAAGCTGGGTACTCATTTTACCGACCTCGGGAGGATGGAAGGCTGAGTCAACCATGAGCCGGCTACCTGGGATTGAACCTCAGGTCGTGAGCACAGTTTTACCTGCAGTACAGGCATTTAACCACTGCACCACGGGGCTTGTAAGGTACATGTGGCCACCACCGGAGACCCCAGGGGCCATTTTTATACCCACGGGGACCGCCACGAGCTCCTTCTCCCAAATTGTGAAACTTTAGGGAGGAGAAAGCAAGATCCACTTTTTTGAATTTGACTTCTTGTTTCATTTTAATAACAATAAGAAAAACAATCAGAGCTGTAGAACTGGAAGGGGCCGTATGGATCGTTGGGTCCAACCCTTGTCCAGGACCCGCAGTGGGGAATCGAACTCCCAAACTCTGGCTCTGCAACCAGATGACTAAACCCCCTGAGCTATCCGGCCATTCTTATTGATAGTTCAAGGGTTTTGTTGATTGAAGTATGGTTGCCCTCCATTTTAAAGCAATCTCACACAATTCCAAGACTGGGAAGAAACTTTTTTGGGGGCGGGGGGGGCAGGGGGGTTAACAAAACTTTTGCAGGGCTGAGGCACCTTAAAAGATAGGCCTAAAGGATGCATGTGGCCTGAAACATTTTTTTTAAAGAAATAATATATTTGCTCTTATTTCTTGCATTCTCTTCTTCTTGCAGGCCAGGAAAACACTCTTGGTGCCAACCCCTCGCCTGCGAACAGGCCTCTTCAACAGAATTGTTCCCCCACCTGGAGCAACAAAAGAGATCCTAAGAAAATGTGCCACCTCTCAGGTAAACGTCAGGATCCGAATGATGACTGGTCTTTGTGATTTTGAATTTATTGCTTTTTCTGGTAATTCCCTGCCATCCATCGAAACTATTCTGAAGACTTAAGCCAGATAAATGTAGACTTATCACTAACCTTGTAGCTTTAATGTCACGTTGTCTATTAATGCTGTAAGATGGCCCTCAATTCCTTGTTCTCAATACTTGAACGTGTCTTAACTGTACTGTACAGTATATTATCTCTCATTACTGTAAGCTGCATTGGGTCCTCTTCCAAGGAGAACGGCAGAGTAAGAATACTCTTTAAAAATAAAAAATAAATTCTCCCTTTTTTCCATTCCAGGGTGTCAGGGATTACAGTGTCCCTGTAGGACTAGATGCAAAGATACAAGTGGATGTGGTCATCGTAGGGTCTGTGGCTGTTTCAGAAAAAGGTACGTGGCAGGACCAAAGCACCACCACTACACGTGGCAACCACAAGCACCAAAGATAAAGGTGCTGGTCAAAAGGAGGTACTAAAGATAACCTGTAAACCGCCCAGAGTTCCGTCCGGAAGACGGGTGGTATATAAGCACTAAAATAAATAAATAAATAAATAAACTTTCCCAGGAAGTTTACCAACAGCTACTATCCATCTGGGATGTGCAGAGTTTGGAAAATTACTTTTTGAATATCATTACTCTCAAAAATGTAACTTTAAGACATTTTCATCACCCAACCAGGCAACACATGGGAATTTTAATACAAATGTTATATTAACTTTTCAACATCAATCAATAAGAAGGTTGGTGACGAACACAATGTGGAGATGTTTGCCTAAGAATGGAACTTGAGTAGACTAATGGAAATCAATGGACTTACATTGGTGTAGACTGACCAGCTCCATATATTCTAGTAGCTAAACATGGGCTGAGACGTGATCTGCATTTCGTCCTAACACTTCCTGCTAGAGATGGGCACGAAACGAACAATTTTTCATTTCCGTTTCCATTTTTTCATTTCGTTAGCTAACGAAACGACAAACGAATTTTGTCTTTAAAATGAAACGAAACGAACAGAAACACCGGAAATTTTGTCGTGTGTTTCGTTTCCGTTACTGCAATATGAGTGAATTGCTTAAAATCCTTTAAAAAATCACAAAAAAATGAAATAAATGGTAATGAAATGGTAACGAAACGAACGAAAACGAATTTTTTACAAAAATTCACGAAAAACGGAAACGAACCAAAACGGACCCTCCAAACGACAAACGAAATGCCATTTTTTTTAATTCGTGCCCATCTCTACTTCCTGCCAAGAGGGGACAAGACTTCCAAGTAGCACCAGAGGCAGGGAAAGTGACAGCTCCACCTTCCTTCTTTCTGTTGGTTGCTTACTGCAGGCTGGCGGATCGGGAAAGGGGAAGGTTATGCCGACATGGAGTATGCCATGATGGCCTCCATGGGAGCTCTCAGAGACGACACAGTGGTCATCACGGCCGTCCATAACTGCCAGGTAAGGATTACGGAGCAGGAGCCGGCCAGTGGGGCCTGGGGAGTTATGAAATCCATTCGAGGGAGCAGATAAATGACCCTAGGCTGAAGATACAAATAAAGCAAACAAAAGACAAAACAAACACACGTGACCGAATCAGTAAAAGTAGCAAATCAGTGCAGCAAAGCAAAGCTCGCGACCAAGAGGTCACAGAAAGCCAAATTTGATGACATCACCACATTATACGAAGGATGATTTTACAGTACCCTTAGTTCCAAGACTGATGGAGCTGCTTGGAGGAGTAGTGAAGCGTATCGATCTCACAAGAAAAGAATTTCAGGCAAAAAAATCAAAGAAAAACAAAACAAAACAAAAGACACAAACATGTGGCACCTTAAAGACTAACTTTCATATTTTAATGTGACGTTTCGGGGCACATGTGCACTTCTTCAGACAAGAAAAGAAGTCCAGTTGCCATGACTCAATTTCCAGAGTATCCATAGTTTTTAACTCAGAGCCATTCCGAATGCGACCATTTTGGAGAGTTCTTTTCTTTTTTTCTTTTTCCTATCACAACCACCGAAATCCAATGACCTAGAATGCTGATTAGGGACTGCTGGGGCTTGTAGTTCCCAAAATAACTTTTGAAAGCAGTAATTTGTGCTCCCCATGCACGCATGTATGTGCACACGCACACACACGCCCATTTACTCTACTGGAAGCTATGCATTCTGTTTTCCTAAATTCTGCAACCTTGGAAAGAAGAAACAAGACCCGAACCACAGATCATGAGCCTTCAGAGTGAGGCGGGCAGCACATCAGCTGCTGGATGATGTGGTTTTTCTCTGTTTATCTTCCCCAGGTGAAACCTCTGGCAGCTTTCAGCTTCATACTAGTCAACTTGGTCAAGTAGTGGTTTGACTTTGGACTCTCCAAGAGTTCTTGTGTTACCTCATAGCCAAGCATATTCCCATTGCCGGTGCAGTTGGCTTTTATGCATGGAATGGGAGGAAGTCTCCATATTCTCCTTTGCCTTGGAGTAAAGACTTACACGGATTTGAGCTAGCAATAACATCACCACATTATACAAAGTATAATGTGGCGCAGTTACTGACTCGGACTACATCTCCCCAGAATCCTCCATCCTGCTTGACCAACAATGATGAACCCACCTGCTCCTTTCCCTCCTCGCCACAGGTAGTAGACATACCCGAAGAGCTGCTGGGAGACCACGATCTAACTGTCGATTACATCCTGACCCCGACGAGAACCATCAAGACGGGGTGCAGGCGCCCCAAACCTCAGGGGATCCTTTGGCATAAGGTGGGTTGTCTCCTGCAGGCTGTTTCCAGGTGCTGTGAAAACATTTGCCTTTTGAAAGCACAACTGGCAGAATCTGCTTTGGGAACCTTCTAAATAAACTCACATTTGGCAAAGTTACTTTGGGGACTACAAGGCTCAGAATCCCCTAACCAGGTTGCCAGCTCCTGTGAGATGAGGAGGTGGACAAGAGGAGGCTTGTGGATCCAAAACAGCTGCTTATATTTTGGGAACCAGGGGTCAGAAAAATCACCTTTTGGGGTTATATTTCCCAGAATCCTCAGACCAGGCTAGAGCATTCTGGGATACGTAGTCTTTTTTTTTTAAAGCAACTTTTGCAGTTTCTGAAATCAACACAATAGCCTATGGATTTGGGCCTGAACATGCTGTTTGAACTGTTATTGTTTCAGCTACTACTAGCACATTGTGACTGTTTAATTTAGATTATTAAAAGCCCACATGTATAATAGATATTCAAGCAATGCTCCTGATTAATCAGATAGCAATCTTTCTTTTTTTTAAATGTCATCCAGGTATTTTTTTTTTCAAAAGTTGCAAATCTGGTCTTTTTGAATCCAATTCAATAATTAATAACAACAATTCAATAATTAATAACAATTCAATAATCACTTGCCCTCACCATGGACATTCCCAAATTCTGGGCTTTTGAGATGCTTCCCTTTCTTTCTGTCCCTTTGATTGCATCCTCTCCTTCAGTTGTAGAGTCACAAGTATGGTCTCCATAAATCCTTCTTTCGGTCTCTCTCTTTCTCTCTGCCTTCCCTAATTTCCAGTTCCAAGAGAGATCTGTGGGGTTCTGGCAAAGGCAGACCCCATAAACTCCTTCATCTCAGTGCTGTTTTTGACACCCTTGGAGACAGGATCAGGTCTGAGGGCCTGCCTGTTTATCCAAAGGGCGTATATTGCTTTCTCCATTTCTCCACTTATCAGAAAGGGAGGGAGAGGGTCAGAGGAGGATGAAAGCTGGCCAGCTGACATTTGGGGGGGGGGAGGGGGCAAGGTGTTATTCCATTGCCCTACAGGCACTGCCATCTGTTTGCTTGACTGGAAAAGTTTTTTCTTTTAAAAAAAGGCAATCATCTCCTTGGCCGGTGATTGAAATGCAAAAGCCCCCAGGGAGAGCCAGACAATGCATGCTCGTATCAAATATTGGCGCAAATGTCCATCCTAGCAGCACTTCTGCCAACCTAGCAGTTCAAAAGCACGTACATGCAAGTAGATTAATAGGTACTGCCGTAAAAAGCAAGAAGGTAAAACAGTGTTTCCTTGCAGCCATGCCGGCCACAGGGCCACAGACTTGCACAACACTGGCTCTTCGGCTTGAATACAAAGATGAACACTGCCCCTAGAGTCAGGCAGACTAGCACGTATGTGCAGGGGGAACCTTTACCAGGAGAGGAGATTGGGTTTTAAAGGCTGGCCCTTGCCTGATACTCACTGGACGACCTGCACCATCTTGGCTTGGCCTACCTGGCATGGGGGTTGTGTCAACAAGGTGCAGAGGAGAGCCAGGTGATGTACCTTGAATGTGCGAGGGAGGGTAAATGTCACCCATAGTTACAAGGAACAAAAAGTTTCAACGACAGGAAGCTGAGAAAATGACCTCGCCGATCATTCGTGAAGGCGAATTTCCAGGCTATTTCTCAAAAGGTGCTGCAGGGGATAAGCCAGATGTCACTTCCAGTTTTACAGAAGCCACTTCCAGTTTTACGGAAGTCACTTCTGGTTTGCTGGAAACCAATTCCGAGGCCGGAGGAGCCTGTTGGAGGCCCCAGAAATGGTTTCTGGTGACCCAGAAGTCACTTCCAGTTTTCCAGAAGTCACTTCTGGTTCTCCAGAAACCACTTCTAGGGCCTCCGATAGGCCCGGGAAGCCTGTTGGAGGCCCATTTGGGACAGCACCAGGTCTGGGTTAAGTGAAAGAGGCCTCAAACAGGCCCAAGCAGCTTACCCCATGGGGCTCTTGCCTTTCATATACTGCCGTCCTATACCAGGACCGCAGTATATGAAGCGCAAGATGGCAGGGGAACACTATATTCATAACTAACTTTGGCTTTTGTTTATGCTGGTTAGACCTCTATCCCAGGCATGTCCAGACTTCTGCCCTCCAGAGGTTTTGGACCACAACTCCCAGAATTCTAAACTTAGACTGCCAATGGCAAAGGACTGTGGGAGTTGTGGTCCAAAACATCTGGAAAGTTGAAGTTTGCATATGCCTGCTGTAGCCTATCTCACAGGGTGTAAAGAGAAAAAGGAGAACCTTGTGTACTGCAAGGAGCAGCTTTTTAAGGATAAGGCCATCAGTACCGTACATTTGTTTTCCAGATGATGCTACTGACAAAATGGCACGATCACTCTGTCTAGTCGAGTGGGTGTATTCTGTTACATGAGATCCCCCTATCTGTGTGTTCACTATTCACTGATTCATTTACCTGCTGCCTGAAAATAATAAATAAAAAAGCCAGAAATACCTACAGTATTTACATGTACAGTGGTATCTAAATTTACGAATTTAATCCGTTCCAAATTCATGCTATTAAGTCGAACTACTCTTAAGTCGGGGTACCTACCTAAAGAATTGAAAACATAAGTTAAAAAATTTTAAACAATTAAAAAAATTTAAAAATCGCAAGTCGAGCAGACCAAATCTGAAATTTGTAAGGTGGCAGTTAAAACACCAACAGTTTTACGCTCTTAAGTCGAATCTGGCTTAAGTCGAGCTGCTCTTAAGTCGGGGCACCGCTGTATTTCCAAGATGTATTTACCAGAACTGGCCATAATTTTTGATCCTTCTGTGTTTTTCAGCATCCATAGGGTGTGTGTGAACACAGCAGGTATACTGTTTCTACTGTTTTGATAAAACAGGGAGGAGCCTTACTCTTTTCCCCTCTTCCTTCAGATCAGTTGCGATACAATGGCAAAAATCCCAATCCTCAAGAACCTCCGCCATAGGGAAAAACAAGAAGGCAAGGATGTCATCCTCAAAGATGACCAGCCTGGTTGTCCCATGGCTGGCAAGTCAGCAAAAGCCACCCAAAAGATTCGGCTCCGAGCGGCCGGGTTGCAAAATGAGGCCAGGCAGGCCCAAGCAGGACTGGAGAGTGAGGCGTTGTCAGAGAAACCGCCCTCGACCCATCCGCCTACCACCGTGTACGTGGGTGGCATCCCTGGGGGAGCCAGAGTGAGCGAGTTGAAGGATGCTCTCCGGGCAAGGCACGCCGCTCCCGCAAAGCTCACGTGGCGCGGGTCCCGGCACCAAGCGTTTCTCAGTTACGCCAACAAAACGGCAGCCGACGGGGCCATCGCCGCTTTGCGAGGCTTAACCCTGCAAGGTAGCCCCCTGCGCGTCGAGTTGGCTCGAAGCCAGCCGGAACCGAGAGGCGGAAGAACGCCACCAGACAGGGAACGAAAACGGGACCCTGAAAGGCAGGCTCCAATGCAGTGATCGGTTGGAGCGGCACCGACAGGTTCTCTCTGTTTGGACAGCGTTGAGATGGGGTGCGGTCCATGTGAAAACATGCTATCCATGTTCTTGAGATTAAAAAATAAGGTTGGAAATTTAGAATGGATATGTTATCTAGTCTCCTTAAGACGAGAGGATGGGGTTGGTTGGTTTTATGGTTTTATCTACACAACAGAGATCTGGATTGAATCCTGATAGCAGTTTAGGCTTGTGAAAGGCACCTTAAAGCACCCTCTGGGCGGTTAACAACTAACGACGCAAGCTACACATTGCCCACCCACCCCAGCAAGACAGGTACTCATTATAACAACCCCACAAGGATGGAAGGCTGAGTGAACCTGAGTGTTGGCAGAATCCTCAAGAGACAGAGCAACCTGAACTGCTTGAGGTGAAAAGGTGCCATTTGGAAAGTCTTCTCATGCAGAAAGCTAGCTCATCAGGAAGAATGATTCTAAGCTCGTCTCTCTCTCTCTCTCTCTCTCTCTCTCTCTCTCTCTCTCTCTCTCTCTCTCTCTGTGTGTGTGTGTGTGTGTGTGTGTGTGTGTGTGTGTGAACTTCTCTACTCTCTGAATGTCTCTCTGTGTCTTTTACATTGGTGGGGTAACATCTAGAAGTTTCAGAGCCATGCACTCTTCCTGGCTGTCAGAGAGGCGTGCCTTCCACTACCACCCCCTCCTTTCTTAGTAAAGAGCCCCTAGGGCAGGCATGTCCAAACTTTGGCCCTCCTGATGTTTTGAACCACAACTCCCAGAAGTCTAAGCTTAGATTGTCAATGGCAAAGGGCTGTGGGAGTTGTGGTCCAAAACATCTGGAGGGCCCAAGTTTTGTCATGCCTGCCCTAGGGTGTTTGAAAGGCAACATGGCAATGCTTTCAGACCTGTTTTTTAAGTTGGGGGAATCCAGCCTTTGAACAGGCAGAGGGACTAGAAAGCAAGGCACAGTTTTGCCGTTGAAGGCGGGAGGGTCTCTTTTAAGTCATAACTGGGTGCATGTCAGGGGAGTGCTCTGGAACGGCCAGGAGGCCTGGGTGGCCACCGGATGTCTGGATGTTGCCCATTCCAGCTGTGAAAAGTAGGACAGAGTCCTGCATTTTGTCCAGCCTTGTTCCCTAGTCGGGCCTGTTTTACCTTCTCCTGTGCCGCTGCCGCCTGAAGAAGACCTGGGTCCTACCACCATCTCACACCTCTTGACATCTCACTTGGTTGCCAGGGTAAACCGACCACGTTGACAGTGTGAATATACAGTGTGAATATACAGTGGGTAGCCAGTTTGCCCCTCTTGTGTGAAAAGGCTTGGCTGTTGGTCGGACTGGCCATTTGGCCATGTGTAAATGGTTCTGGGGGCCCTTCACCACTTTCTACCACATGGTCATCTTCATCTCCAAATTCAGATTCTCAGTATTTGGGTACAGCAAAGCTCGCCCATCAAAAGAAATGCAGGCTACCAACAAAATAATGTAAAAAAAATTAACTTGGACTCAGCTTGTGACTTGGAACCCAGTTACCTCTCCCTTTTCCCGCCAAAAAAAAGCTTATTTTTAATAGAGCCTCAGACTCCGGACTTGATCGCAAAGATTTGGGCTCAGGCTTGAGACTTGGACCCAAAGACATCCCTGGTGAAATCACAGAAGTCCTGACCCCAGCACACCCAATGCAAGTGGGTGAGAAAGAAATGCTATTTTGAAATGCCGAAACCGACAGGAAAAAAACAAAAAACAAAGATGGGGTTGGGAAGCAGTTTTGCCTGAAACTTTCTAGCAATGCTGGCCGCCAAATCCCACAACTGGTCACATCAAGATCTTTCTCCAGCATCTTTAAGATGTATGGACAATACATGCCACCACTGCAGGGAAAACAACAACAACTCCTTTTAAGCATATCTACAACCAGATATTAATATTTCTAACCTTCATATGTGAACTTTTCCCAAGCACTTCTCATGGGAGGGGGGATGGGAGTGGTGCACGGCCAGCAAACAGAATGTGTGTGTGTGTGTGTGTGTGTGTGTGTGTGTGTGTGTGTGTGTGTGTGTGTGTGTGTGTTGGTCGTTTGATGAGGACCGGAGACAGGAAAAACATACGCTCTTATTTGCTTGCCAGTTCTTCTAGAACAGTGGTGGCGAACCTTTGGCACTCCAGATGTTTTGGACCACAACTCCCAGAATTCCAAGCCTGTATTGCCAGTGAGAAAGGACTGTGGGAGTTGTGGTCCAAAACATCTGAGGTGCCGAAGGTTTGCCATCACTGTTCTAGAAAAATAGCAATGCTTTGTTGTTAAGTGGCTTGCAAGAAATGATATTTGCATAATTTTTCCCTTTGGTTCATATTGATAATTTTTTTAAAAGTGAAATAAAAGTTCTGGAACTTTTTATATCTTGTCCTTGCTTCTTCTTACCTTCCAGTCATTTTCCCTCCCCGCTGCCCGTCCTGTAGCCCTGGTACCCACAAAAGCTCCACCAACCCAGAGAGCATTCCAGAAAGTGGGAAATTTGTTTCCCTTTAATGGGACCTGAACCAATCAGTTTCATTGTGAGGTATATGTGTGTGGCAGGATGGGAGGTAATGATGAGGAGAGTGCAATATTTAATAGTTCAGGTCTCATCCCCAGAGTTACGCCTGGGTTTGTCTGCATGAGGCTTTTTAAACATAGGGTATTTGTACACGACCCCTAAACTCCGCCACAAATGGCTGCCAGCTCCAGAGCTTACAATTGTTTCATCAGGGAAATAATTAGCCTTTTAACCACCTTTTGTCTTCTCAAATCAGCTCAGGCCTTGCTTCACAAATGTGAAAACTAGTGGGTTTTTTTTTTTATTCTGGGTAAGGCAATCTCCCTAAATCGACCTTTCCCCTCATCGGTGTGTGCATTACCCCACACACTACCTCATGCCCACTACTCCTAAACCAGGCATACCCAAACTTCGGCCCTCCTGATGTTTTGGACCACAACTCCCAGAATTCCAAGCCTGTATTTCCAATGGCAAAGGACTGTGGGAGTTGTGGTCCAAAACATCTGGAGGGCCAAAGTTTGGACATGCCTGTCCTAACCAAAACAAAGACTGAGTGAGGTTTCTGACAGTTTTTCAGAGTGCTTTTCAACTGCTCGGTTCAAATTCTTCAGGTAATTCTTTGGGACCACCGGACTTTCAAAATCTCAACGCCGGCCAACCAATTTGTAGCAGCAACTATGCAGAGCCCCCAGTTATTTCACAGATCATTGGCCTGTATATATCTTCTTTTTATTTTCGCTGCCACCATTCAGGGTATCCCAGTTTCAATAACTGAGTCCCAGACGAAAGGTAACCTGGATAACACAAAATAACGTTTATTGTTTACACCAAGATGTTTCAGTTGCATGTTTTCTTGTGTACAGTTAATTAAAAGTTACACAAAGCAGATACACTCAAATACTGTCCTTTACTTCCCTCAAACCTCTCTCATATGACTCAGCTTTAATCCGATCTCCTTATTTCCCTAGCTGACTTCACAAAACTCAGGTGGAGCCTTTGCTTCATTAACCCTTATAACCAACACTCAGGATAGTCAAAGCTATGGTTTTTCCAGTAGTGATCTATGGAAGTGAGAGCTGGACTATAAAGAAGGCTAATAACCACAGAATCGATGCTTTTGAGCTATGGTGCTGGAGGAGAGTCTTGAGAGTCCCCTGGACAGCAAGGAGATCAAACCTATCTGTCCTGAAAGAAATCAACCCCAAATGTTCACTAGAAGGAAAGATTTTGAAGCTGAGGCTCCAGTACTTTGGCCACCTCATGAGGAGAGAGGACTCCTTGGAAAAGACTCTGATGTTGGGAAAGATTGAAGGCAAAAAGAAAAGTGGAGGGCGGAGAATGAGATGGTTGGACGGTGCCATCGATGCAACCAATATGGATTTGACAAAACTCCAGGAGGCAGTGGAAGATAGGAAGGCCTGGCGAGCTCTGGTCCATGGGGTCACGAAGAGTCGGACATGACTGAACAACTGAACAACAACATCAACAACATCAACAATTAACCCTTTACACCCTCTCGACTAGCCACATTAGCCATGAAAAGGATAAACACCACATGCTGCTTGCTTTTCCACCCCCATAGCACTTCAAGCACTCTCTGGATAGTTTACAAGTAATTATGCAGGCTACACATTGCCCCCTTCCCCAGTAAGCTGGGTACTCCTTTTACCGACCTCAGAAGGATGGAAGGCTGAGTGAACCTTTTGCTGGCTACCTGTGACTGAACCCCAGGTCGTGGGCAGAGTTTGAGTTTCAGTATGGCAATTTAACCACTGCACCTTGAGACTCTGTTGTCAGATTCTTCCAAGATAGACCCTTCCTCCAGGGTGAGAAGCCTTCACCAATCTGGAGATGTTATCTCATGGTTGCAATCATTCTCATGATCCCAAACTCCCCATCTTTTTTTAAAAAAACACAAAAGCATATTTTTAAACTGAAAATACTTCCTTGTGCCCCCTAGTGGTCAATATATTCTATTTTTCTAAACAATGTTTTGGTGAAAAAAACGGATGCCCCCTTTTGGCATGGTGACATTCCTTCCACATACCCACCACAGGGTAATAGGGACTTCAGAGAGTAACTTGGATAAAACTTAGGTTTGGAGAAGTTGCATGGATAGATGGCCCCTCCCAGAACTCCTGCTGTAAAATGTCTGTGAAGATTCTCAGTCACCCAGGTGAGTTTATCTGGAAGCTAAGTCATGGCAACTGGACTTCTTTTCTTGAGAGACTGAAACGTTTCGCTGCTCATCCAAACAGCTTTGTCAGTCAGGCTGATGAAGCTATTGGGACGGTCAGTTAAAGGTTTCAATCTCTCAAGAAAAGAAGTCCAGTTGCCATGATTCAACTTCCTGTTTTAAGAGCAACTTATTTTGATCATATCTCTCAGTGGACCCACTGGCTGGGACATTTAAATGTCAATTTTAAAAAAGCAGCTTTTCTGAGCTCCACCTGAAATCCATGCTCTGTGTCACGGACTGCCATTTTATGACCGTAGAGAAGGTCTTATTTGGTGTTACCTCAACCAAAGCATGCTGGGTGGAGCAACCCAAATGAGAGGACCCAAGTCTATATTTGGATCTTTCCAGTCAATATGATCTCACGCAAAAGTTCCCACAAGATCGATGTGCATGTCTTACTTAAGAGTAAAATAAGAGTGTTGTTCTTGAGGGCATTTTAATGCTGTTGTCTCAAGAGGCTACTGCCTTTCTCGGATTAAACCTACAGTTTTAGGACTGCATAGTTGACAGAAAGCAATGTTTTTTTTTTCTTCTTTAGAAGGAAGCAATCACTCAGACTGTTGATATATGGGGAGTCATTCTTTGCTACTGCTTATAAACAGATGCTGAGATTCCTATTGTATATAAGCTCCTGGTTCCTTACCAGATCCCTGGGGGACCATTATTATATCCTGTTCTTCCAGGTGTGGCTTTGCCTTCTGATCATTACCACCCATAAGAGGGTTCCCCTGGAAGGTATCCCGCAATAAGCCCAGAGCTATTTTCGACTTGGCCAAATTAATTTTCCCTTTCCGTAGAGCAGCAAGGAGCAGAAAGCTGAAGGGTCAGGAAACCAAGGCAAAGCTGCAGCAATATTTTCACAAAGAGAGCGAGCAGAGAGCAAAACCCGAATAAATCATGAATGAGTTGTCCCTCATTAACCGCCCAGAGTTAACACAGGCACTAGAGGGGCAGAATGTAAATTTAATTAATTAATTAAAAACATTTTTGGCCCACTTTCTCCTTAAAAAGAGCCAGACAAATTAAACAAGCACACATTATTTTTCAAAGCACTTCGGTTCCCAAGCATCACCCAATCTTCATCTTTTTCTTTGGGTTTGTCCCACTTGGTGGTGAGGTCCACTATTCTGGTTTATGTCTTCCATTTTGCATGGTCATGGGCTTGGTCTGGGTGAACCTGGGGCAGCTTCATGTCACTGTCAAGGATATTCATTCAGAATGGTTTGGGTGGTCCCCTTAGTCAAGATCCACTGACCTCCAGGGCAAGACCCTTTTTGGCCAGAGATTCCTCACTGGCATGCAAAATGTGTCCCTCGCATCACCCATTGTGGTTCAGAAAAAAAGAGTAAGGTGCCCTAGATGTATTTATCACTCTTCATCTAGACCAGTGGTGCTCACCCTGTGGGTCCCCAGATGTTCCTGGACTGCAACTCCCAGAAGTCTTCATCACTTGCTGAGCTTGCCAGGATTCCTGGGAGTTGCAGTCCAGGGACATCTGGGGACCCACAGGGTGAGAACCACTGATCTAGAAGCACAGGATAACAAGGCGTCCTTTAAAGCAGTGGTGCTCAACCTGTGGGTCCCCAGATGTTCCTGGACTGCAACTCCATAAATCCCTTCCAGCACAGTGACTGCTAGAGGCTTCTGGGAGCTGCAATCTAGGAACATCTGGGGACCCACAGGTTGAGAACCACTGCTTTAAAGAAACCTTATCTTAAAACATTAGAGCAGGCATGTCCAAACTTTGGCCCTCTAGATGTTTTGGACCACAACTCTCACAGTCCTTTGCCATTGGAAACACAGGCTTGGAATTCTGGGAATTGTGGTTCAAAACATCAGGAGGGCCAAAGTTTGGGCATGCCTGCATTAGAGGGAATAGGCTACATAGGTATGCTTAAATCCCTCCAAATACCTTTAAGTTTTCAAACCAAACTTACAAAGTATCAACATTCTCCATTAGGTATCTTAATTCAACTTGCAACCAAAAGCACGATACAATGAGAGTTTAGGTACAGTCTCCCAGGCCGAGGGAAGACACTTAATCTTAAGTTTTCAATGCAAAGAGGTCTTTAAATCAATTTTACCTTTTTAGCTTCTCCAGAGCAATTTCACAAATGTCCAGAAGGAGGTGCAATTGGAACAGCAAACATCATTTTGGAGGTTTGGTGTGTGGCTCTCCCCCCCCACCACCACTACCCCAAAGCTTTCAGAAACCATCTCTGTAATGCCTCTCCCTCCAGCCTTTCCCTGTCTGCTAACATGCCCTGGTTAGAAGCTGTTTGCTTTTTCAGTTTATGTTTATGATTCTTCTGTTTGATGATCTGTTTTAACTACTGGCCATTCTGAGTGGCACACTTTGGTGCAGAAAGATGAAATAAGCAAGAAGAAAACCATTTAAATAAACAAACAGAGGGAGCGAAGCAACGGTATAAAACCAGGACAACTGAGACCTTACTGGTTTGTTTTTAAATATGGTTGGATCTGGGGCATTTTCAGCATTCCCGTGAGGCAGATTTTGAATTCGGCCAGGTTTTTGTTGTGTTTGAATAAGTACAGCACTGTGTGTGTGCTCTGTTGGAAATGGTCTAGCCATTTCTCTAGGCTGCATTTGCATATATGAAACCATGCTCCAAGGTTGTGTTTTCAACTGCTTTCTGTTTGCACATTCTCACCTTATTTTCGGGTCCGCTACCTTGAGCCCCAGTTATGGGAGTAGAGATGGGCACGAATAGAAAAAATGGAGTTTCGTTTGTCGTTTGTTGTTTAGAGGTCCATTTCCGTTTGTTACGTTTGTTCGTGAAATTTTTCAAAAAAAAAAAACGGTTTCATTTCGTTACCGTTTCGTTACCATTTATTCCAATTTTTAATGATTTTTTTTAGCATTTAAAGCCGCTCACTTCATTGCAGTAACAGAAACTAAACGCACGACCAAAATCCCCGTGTTTCTGTTCTTATTGCTTGCTTGCTTTATGCTTTTTCTTTTGCAAGTTGACAGTTGCTCTGAATACAATTT
Organism: Phrynocephalus versicolor; assembly: GCA_023846285.1. Classification (NCBI taxonomy): domain Eukaryota; kingdom Metazoa; phylum Chordata; class Lepidosauria; order Squamata; family Agamidae; genus Phrynocephalus; species Phrynocephalus versicolor. Next base: position 4,553,109 of record JAHTLZ010000213.1, on the reverse strand, counting down.
TTGTGTGTGGAAATGCCAGGGTCGCAACACTAAAGAAAAAGATCATATATCATTATACAAGTGGTACCTTGTATAAAGGAATTAATTAGTTCCAAATGAAATTATGTTAAGCAAATTTTCCTTTATACACATTTCCCACAGGAATGCATTGAAAACAGAGTGATCCCATTTTTATGTTGTACAGATTCGCCCCACAGGCGATTCTGTTAAGCAAATTTCCCCAAGCTCCAGAATGTTTTATGTTGTACAAATTTTATGTTATACAAACTGTTTGTTATACAAGGTTCCACTGTATATCACTTATACAGCTGAATCAGGACTCTTTGCTAACTTTAGTCCCAGAATCCCACAGCCACCTGCCTACAAAGGATTGTTGTTTTTGGCACTACCAATATCATGTCGGATGCTTGGATAGCTAGTAAAAAAAAATATGTGAGACCAAATAATGATGCATATTAAATACAATAAGACACAAACACTCGATCTGAAGAATCATTATCTGCTGATTCACTTAGCTGCTGCCTGAAAATATTGAATTAAAAAAAACCTGATATACCGGTATATTTAATAATTAGAGATGGGCACGACTCAGAAAAAAAGTTTCGTTTTCGTTTTCGTTTTCAGCTAGGGTCTGAGTCGTTTCGTTTCCGTTTTCGTGGACTAATTTCAAAATTTTTCGTTTTCGTTTCGTTACGTAACAAAAACGAAAAAACGAAAACGAAAACGAAAAATTTTTCGTTTCTCCCCATTTAGCTCAATTGAGTGCTTTTCCAGTAACGAAAAACGAAAATTGGCTCGAAATTAGTCGTTTTGTTTCCGTTTTCGGTCCAGGTTGGTCCCGATTTTCGTTTTCGTTTCGTTTGCGTAACGAAAACGAAAAACGAAAACGAAAACGAAAATACCGCTAAGTCGTGCCCATCTCTATTAATAATACATATTTTAGAGTGCATTTACCAGAACTAGCCACTAGAGAGAGCCAGGTTTTACACAATGTATAGCAGTAATAGCATTCAATCAATAATATCAATACTTCTATGGATTTTTGGCCTTTGTTGGGGTTGCCGGTTGGTCTTGTAAGCAATCTCGCACACATATATTCATCCTATGTAATTCCAGCTTATGGTGATCAACATGATAGGGCTTCCTGGGTATAGGAGATGTGCAAGGAATAGCGTTCCAGTGCCCCAGATCATAACTTTGTATGGCTAGCTGGGGATTCAAACTCAGGTACCTGGAGACTTACTCCAAGACTCTACCCACTACTGGGTCTCCTCAGCTGAAATCCTGTTGCGTACCTCCACCTGCAGAATGGGAGTAACAGCAGCAGCAGCAAATTATTGCTGATTAAAGGCTCCCTTTGGCGATTTCGGAGTGCCCCCCAACTCTGCTGAGTTGTGTAGGAGTTGCCAGCCTCTGAAAATCACCAAAGGTAATGTACTGCTGCTGAGGGTGTCATTCCCAGGATGCATCTGGTGGTGTGCAACAGGATTGCCACCATCAAGCTCCTGGAGTTGCAGAGCTGAAAAGAAGTTCACAGAGGAGGATTTCTGTGCTGCAGTCTATTGTGTGTTGTCTTTTGTTTATTTCTCTACCTATCCCTTCATTCATTCATTATGAATATTATATAATTATTATGCTGCAATTATTATATGAGAACAAGATGGTGTGATATCTTGTTGCCACCCCTAGAACAACCCATACATATGGCTCCTGTTTTGGACTTGCTCCCAGAGCAGCCGGTGCTTGGCGTTAACCACCTTTCATCGGGGTAAGATCTGTGAAACGCATATGGATCTTGGGAACCTTGTTTTTATTACCCTATTAAAAGGTATACAGGGGGCATCGGAGGCAGCTGGACTGTTTAGACTGTGCTCAGTGGCTTAGGGAAGAGTTGGCATCCAAGATCGGGTCTGTAGGCTCTTCGGTTCATTCAAATTCAGGTCACATGGAACCGTACAACATTCACCTGGAGAACAGGCCTCTTGGCATGGCCTGTTCACCACCCCTGAGGTTCCTCATCTACCTTTTCACTAGCCCGATTGGCCTTGCCACCGTATTCTGCCGTCTCCAGGGAAGACAAAGAACAGCATAGTTGAGAATGAAGAAACCAGCTTAGCCGTAAACTTTATGAGGCATGGATCATCACATCTTTGGGAGCTCAGATATTTGAAAGGAACAAAAGCCCTTTGTTAAGGATTTGGGGGGAAGTTATATTTTGGGACTACAGCTTTTAGTGGCCATGGGGGCTCAGAGAATACTCAGAGCGGCAGTCCACTGTTTTCAGTGGCACGCAGGCTGCAGTCAACACTGAGTGCAATATGATTTCTGTGGCAGTCTAATTTCCCCACATGGGTTCCTTGCTGTGAATCTTTCTCTTACCCTAAATAAGTTTCCAAACTGTCTCACAATGTTG
>JAHTLZ010000213.1:4537384-4550686 GCA_023846285.1 Phrynocephalus versicolor | reverse complement strand
AAGAAGAAGAAGAAGAAGAAGAAGAAGAAGAAGAAGAAGAAGAAGAATGTCAAGATGCTTCATTGCCATTTTCACTTGGGGATTTCAACTTCCTTGCTCAGCAAACGTAGCTCTTTCGTTTTGGAATAACTTCCTCAGACCCCGGGCTTCTCTGGAATTTGATTGGCAGCTGCCATTTGGAGAAAGGGGGAGAAGGTTAATTAATATTTTGACTCTTTAAAAAGATATTTGCTACAGGTTGACCTGGATAGGAGAAACTTGACCCACGTACAACATTTTTTGTTATTACGATCCAGTTGGGAGGAGTAGTGGGGTATTTTCTCCCCATCCCCTGCAGCTTGACGAGTGCTAATTTATTGAAAACCAAAACATCTAACCCTTAATCCCAAACTGCAGAAATATCTAGATACCTGCCACGCTTGATCTGCACACAGTGAGCCACTTGTGCCATTAATTGCATCGGCCGAAATTGTACCGACAATTTCGCTGTAAGCTGAGCGGAAAGGAATTACCCCAGGGCCTAGAATAATCAGGTTTGAAAAGAAGCAGCTTTCAGGAGAGATGGCTCTCCAGAGAGACTCAAACTGTGGTGGGTCCGGAGAGCAGAAAAAGAAAAAGCAGAAGGAAAGAGGAAGGTGGGGTGGAACCTTGGGTGAATTTCTTGCCAGCTAATTTCAACCCAAGGCAAGAGCTTGCTTGAAAAACAGTGGGGACAAAACCCATGTTTTAGCCAGAATTTAACCAAGGCATTCCCACCTTCCCATGAATCCAACACTTTTGTCCTAGATTGAAAAAGTATAAAATAATTATTCCATTGTCAAAATAAATGAGGGTGAGGAGGGAAAAACAGAATCCAGAAAACAAAGACTGTGTGAAACAAACCCATTGATGTTCCAAATCTGCACCGATGTAAACTTTGAAATGTTATACAGTGGTACCTTGTATAAAGGAATTAATTCGTTCCAAATGAAATTATGTTAAGCAAAATTTCCTTTATACAAATTTCCCATAGGAATGCATTGAAAATGAAGTAATCCCATTTTTATGTTGTACGGATTTGCCCCTTAGGCGATTCTGTTAAGCAAATTTCCCCTATCTCTGGAATATTTTATGTTGTACAGATTTTATGTTATACAAACCGTTTGTTATACAAGGGTCCACTGCATTCGAAGACTGCAGTTGCCTGAATCCCCACGGCAGGCTGACTCTAGAATTCTGGTTAAAATAAAAATTACAGTTAAAAAAAAAAGACAGCATCCCTAAACTCAGGTTTTATAGACGAGCAGAAAAATGTGACCCAATGCCTATAAGGGAATCACCAACAGGAGGCATGCCTCAAGATACCAGTCTGGTTTGTAAAATGTATCTATGAAGGACTGGGGTTTTTGCTTTTCTAATGATCCTAAGGAGAAATTGAAAGGGCCTTGTGGTGTGGTGAGTGCCTGTGGTCAAAAGAGCAAGAGGAGCCATCAGCTTCTTCAGTGAGCTTGGCAACTATTTCAAGAAGATGGCTGCCAAGGGCCTTCACCTCCATCTCTCCATCTTCTCTTGTTTATTTCTGTCTGAATTTATATTCCATCTCTCCAAATGCCCACACCTTACTCAGGGCGGCCGACAACAAGTTAATCAACAACTGATACTATTAAATCAGAAAGAGCCATGAAAAAATATCCCCTGCGAAATCCATGGGATATTTTTTTAAAAATAGAATCTTCATACACAATCCTTATATGCCCAGTAGGATAAAAACATGGTTGGAAGGGGGTGTGGAGGGGATTTTTTTCAAAGTCTTCTTCACCTAATTGTGAAAGATAGTAAGATGGCAGGTGACCTCACAGGACAGAAAATTCCAGAATTTCTGCATGGTCTGTGGGGACTTACTGTATATCCTTGAATATAAGTCTAGTTTTGTAGCCCTAATTTTGAGCTGGAAAAGGGGGCCCTCGTATATTCAAGTCAATACTTTTAGCCACTGAGGCAAGTGCTTGGGTCGATAGCTAAAAGTCATTTTAAACAAAGTGTGCCACTTCTCCTGACCCCACTCTGCATTGCGGGGTAGCGGCACCTGATGTTTAAAATGACTTTTAGCCACCGAGGCAAGCGCTTGACTCAGTGGCTAAAAGTCATTTTAAACATTGCACGCCGCTCCTCCAACTCACAAAGGAGGAGTTGCCAGGCCCTGCTGCATTTACCACCTTAGACTCGAGTCAGTAAGTTTCCCCAGTTTTGGGGGGTTAAATTAGGGGCCTCGACTTACACTTGGGTCGACTTATATTCGAGTATATACAGGTATTTGCTTTTATCTTAGGCCATCAGCTTTCCCTCACATGCAGGATACATACATCAAGCTGGGCTTCTTCACCAGATCATGAGAAGAAGGAATCAAAGATGGTACATGTTTTCTGTGGGGTTTGGGCTACAACTCCTGGACTTCCATGACCAAGATCGGCATTGGGCATGCTAGCTGTGGAATGTGGGAGGGATGTAGACACCCACATTTGTTCAGGCAAACTGGTAAGGAAAGAGAAAATTACATGGAGGGAGGCAATGAAAATGCTTGGTGCCTAAAGTACGGCAGGCACATCGGTTTACAGACTTAGGATGGAAAAATCGGAGGTGGTCGGCAATATTTAGATGGGTTTTTCTATCAGGAATGGAAATAGTTTCAGTTACCTGGAAACTTCTATTAGGTTGCTGGGAAGAAGTAAACAAACAAAATGGTCACTCTCCTATTTTTAAGAACACAGAATCCAGTTGTTTCCAAAATCTCTTCTGTCTGTACATGAAGCACAGTTTCCCTGGCGGTAGAAAATGAAAATAGCAGAACAACTAAGCAGTGTCTCTGGAAATGCAGGTGGGGATTGCTTCAGATGATATACTCAGGTTTTTTTTAAAGGAAGGAGTAGTCAAATTGTATGAGCTTTGCCTATTTCATGAAAAAGAAAGCCTTTGCTTCGGGTGCTATCCAGTTCTGTTCATTCACTGTAGAGCCCTGCAGTAGGGTAGAGACATTATAAAGTGTTCTGCTTATATACCGCCTCATACCACTTCAAATAGTCTCTGGATGGTTTAGAGCAGGCATGTCCAAACTTCGGCCCTCCTGATGTTTTGGACCACAACGCCCAGAATTCCAAGCCTGTATTTCCAATGGCAAAGGACTGTGGGAGTTGCAGTCCAAAACATCTGGAGGGCCGAAGTTTGGACATGCCTGGTTTAGAGTATTAATTACATTATGCAGACTACACATTGCCCCCCCCCCAAGCAAGCTGGGTACTCATTTTACCGACCTCGGAAGGATTGAAGGCTGAGTCAACCATGATCCTGCTACGTGGGATTGAACCCCAGGTCGTGAGCACAATTTTACCTGAAGTACAGGCATTTAACCACTGCGCCACGAAGCTCATGCATCATGGCCACTACCGCACTTCCTTGAGCAGCCACTTTTTATTTTGCATCACCTTATCTCCTCCCGCGGTCCAGCAGTCCGCACTTCAGTGGTTGCTTAGCAATCGGCTTCCCCATTTGCACATGGCTGAACTGCTTTAAACTACGACAGGGAAAAGGCAGAAACTGGGGGGGGGGGGGGGGCAAAAAAAGGTGGCATGGTACGTCCGCAAATACAGCCAAATCGCATTACAAGGGGGCTGCAGGAACTGATTTAAAAAACCACCACCCTCCAGTGGTCATCACAGCAGTCAAAAATGGGCGTGGCCAAGGGGGCTATTCAGAAACAGCTATTTGCAAAGCAGAAAGTGATTTTTAAGGCGATTTGTCTGCAAAGAAAAAGCGTTTCATATCTAAAGTGCAGTAGCGGTCAAAGTCTAAAGTCTGTTCATCATTCATAAAATCATAGAAGAGTGAGGTTGGAAGGGACCTTACAAGGCCATCAACTCCAACCCGCCACTCAAGGAAATAATACAAATCAAAGGCGATCTGCCAGGTGGTTGTCCAGATTTCTTTTGAAAGCGCCCAATGATGGAGCACTCACCATCTCTCCAGGTCATGGGGTTCCACTGTTGTACTGCTCCAACAGTTGGGAAGTTTTTCCTGATCTTCAGCCGAAAGCTGGGTTCTCTTATCTTGAGCCTATGGTCATGCACCCTTCACTCTGGGATGATCGAGAACAGATCCTGGCCCTCTTTGGTATGACAGCCTGTTGAGTATTTGAAATGGAACTGCGCAGGCAAAATGGATCTGCACTAGGCAGATTGCCATATACAGTGGTACCTTGTATAAAGCAATTATTTCTTTTCAAATGAAATTATGTTAAGCAAATTTTCCTTTATATGAATTTCCCATAGGAATGCATTGAAAATGGAGTAATCCCATTTTTATGTTGTACGGATTTGGCCCATAGGCGATTCTGTTAAGCAAATTTCCCCTATCTCCAGAATATTTTATGTTGTACAAATTTTATGTTATACAAACTGTTTGTTATACAAGGTAGCACTGTAGATTAATCTATTAATACATCGATGCAGGTTACAATTGCCAACAAAATCTTTTGTTTTGCGCTCTTAGGACAAAAATAATTATCCCCAGGTGGGCCAAAGTTTCATGGTTGACAGCCAGATACCTTTTAAATGAACACATCATGTTATTTTCTGTTTTGCTATACCATGTTTTGTTCTGCATTTTTAGCACCCGTGTAATTTTTAAATGGGCACATACTCCTTATCTAGTTATTGTTGCCTGTTGTACTGTATGCTTTTGTTTAATGCCAATAAAGGTCTTGATTGACTGACTGACTGACAAAAATGGATCCCTTCGATGTCAATAGCAGCAACTTGGTTTTGTTTCGGCCTGGCAAAATTAAATTTCCACCAGTGTTATGGCTGAAGCTGAACTCCCATTTTGAGGGACCAGGGCCTTTATGTCTCTCAACCAAAACTGAGGAACTGAATGGAAAACAGCTTGAGTAACATTCCCCGATATTGGAGAAAGGCTTACTTTTAATTAACTGAATGATCTCTGAAGGTCCTGGAAGACCTCTGAGCACAGCCAGAACCTTCATAGCTCTTCCTTAGATGGTCATAACCTTGGAAGTGATGTGTCCACCTAATTATAGTGAATGTTATGTGCTTTCATTGTCCATGTTGGACAGAGAGAGAGATGGTTTGGAGTCGCACAAGCTAGGAAGGTAGTACATTCATGGATCTCACATATTGTTAACACAGACAGACGACAAGAGGAGACTTTTAGCAAACTGGTTCTTTGTTCCAAGTGCCAATGTATCTAACCTAAGATGGTGTGATGCGTACACAGTGCCAAATTAAAAGAATGTACCAGTTCTTCAGGCTCCAGGTAACTTCCAAAATTATTCTTCTATACACATTAGAGACAATTAAAACAACCTTGCGAGCAAGGAATGAAAACACCAGAAATCAACATTTACCATCCTGCTCTCTGTAATATTAGATAACCCGTATCAGGAAACTTCATATAGGTGGCAGGATCTACCTGCAACTTTTGTCACCTGAAACAAGACAGATGGTACAGAAATCTGTCTCCTCGGTCTACCCGGGGGCGGATCAGCCTTGTAGAAACAAAAAGGTTCCATTGTCAGCATTGCCACTGTGGGAGAATGAAAGAAGACCATTGAATGGAGCTGATCTGCTTGATATTCCTGGATATATCTCGGCCGACCTTTCCACCGGAAGCCACAGAGGAATGGTGCATTGGAATCCTATAGGGGGCCTGATCCATGAGAAGCACCCTACATACATTCGGGATCCAGCTTATTGCCTTCTCCTCCTCCTTCCGTCCTTCTTTCCTTGTGATGTTATTCTGAACATGCCACTCCACAGCTTTCTAGGTCACACACTGGTTTATTTATGGTTTATACAATTTGTGAAGGCCGTGTACGAATACCATACATTTTTTTTATTTGCATTCCATTTTTTTTTTAAAAAAGGACAAACTGACACAAAAAATAGGAGGTCTTGACCCCTTCTGCTATAATTACACTTTTTATACAGTGCAGAATGAAAGTTAAAACATGAGTGTCACCTGAACTATACTGCCAGGCCCAAAAGAGGGGAGGGGGAAGAGACAGAAGAGAGGACGGAATCATCCTTCATTTACATTTATGCATAATTCTATATAAAATATAGGGGAAATTGCTTCGCCGCACTGCTGTTTGACAATTTGCAATGATTACTTTGCGCACGTAATAGTCCCCGTTGGCAAAGATTGCCAGCGCATTAACCATCTTAATACTGACTGACCAAGGCTGCTGTTATTTAATTAAAACATCTGAATAAATAAAAAGCATGAGCCTTGTTAAGAGTTTCCATGGCTAACCTTTATTTCTCAAAGTGCTTTTCTTTGTAATTTTGAATTTAATATCTAAAATGGATTTGGATCTGGTCAATGGGAAAAGCTGGCCCCACGCCTTCCATTGCATTGCTCTTCTCCTTGTCCTTCCCTGCCTGTGTGTTAATCTGAGTCATTCTAAATTTTTTTCACTTCCTGCTAACCCCCTTTGATGTATAGATTGGCCAGCTCAACGCAATGACTGTAAGGAAGCTAAGAACCAGACATCTTGGTACCCCATGATGTATTTATTTTTTTTAAAAAAAAAACTCCTCTGTTCTAAATCAGTGATTGATTTAAAGCAGTGGTTCTCAACCTGTGGGTCTTCAGATGTTCCTGGACTGCATCTCCCAGAAGCCTCCACCACTCACTATGCTGGAAGAGATTTCTGGGAATTGAAGTCCAGGAATATCTGGGAACCCACAGGTTGAGAACTACTGATTTAAAGGTTCAGCCCAAAGCATGAGAAGAGGAGGCACATCCCTGTGGCCCGATGAAGAACCCAAGGACAGAAGAATGGATCTCACACAAAACCGATGATCAGCGACCACCGATGGTCAGCTTCGTGGAGCTGTTTGTCCCATTGCATTCTGGAAGATCCTTGTCCCTCAAACTCTAGAATCCATTTTGGGTAAAAGATTGCTTAAAATGGGGGAAATGACCTCAGAATTAGGAAGGGCAGGGCAGGGCAGAACATGTATAGAAAACAGTCAAATCCTTGGGTGAAATCACTTGGATTTTTCATCAAGCTACATGGTGGCCCACCATGAAGGGGAGAGGAGAAGAGTCCTGAAGTGTTTGGGTGTTGGGCTTTCTCCACCTCCACAAAAGGCACGCACAATCAATTCCCGTTCTCCGTCTAGGTCAGTCCAAGGCCACGCAAGACTTGGCCGATGCCTCAAATGTCTATATACCTCATGAGCAATGATCAGTCTGGTGCCTGTAGCGGTCCTTGGGTTGCCAAAGGGGCTTGGACAGGGAAGTCCCTTAGGCACGCATAGTTTTCACGTTGGTCGTTGGAGGTCTGGCTGTTCTCCAAAACAACTGTGTCTCCCCACCCCATCCCTACGGGTCACATCACGCAAGGCTTGATGTCTTGGTATGTAACTTGCTGGTGGTAGTAAGAGCCGCTGCCGGCGGAATGCATTGACGAGGACGCCATGGCATTGATGGAGAAGACAAATTCTTTCCGATCGCACATGCCCGGAGACTGGGAATGGTAGCGGATTCCTGGAAGAAAAGCCAAAAGAAGGTTTATGCAGCTGCTGAAGAGAAAGAAGGAGAGCTATCCTGTGATCCTTGAGGCTGACTGGTTCAGCATGGAATGAGCAGAGAAGGATTTACCAAGACGTTCAATCCTTAGTGTATGGGTCGAAATAGAGGAAATGGTTTCTGACTCTTCACAGATGTTGCCAGCTTAATTAACCATGTTGGGTGGCTGCATTAAAGCCACCCAAGATGGCTGCGGAAAAATCACACTGTGATTCTTCTGCATGGATGTAATGGCTTCTTGTCTAGTGGTGATGAAAGCATTGTTTTCCAAAATGAGCTGTCCAGAAGTGACATATCTCAGAATGTGCAACAAAACAGCATGTTCCGTACAACCACACCAAATTCAACAAGCCCAGTGCAGGAAAGACTTCAGATAAGCAACCTGGGATGGACTTCAGCATGACAGTCTTAAGTGCTACTACTAAGTACTACTAGGCCAAGCTGAAATCACAATAAAAGCCCATTAATAATGTACCGCTGGTGACCATCAATGCAATTAATCAATTACTGTACACGGTTTGACCAACTAGGTGATTCAATAGTCCTGTGTTTCTACTTGAAAGCAGGGTGCAGAATCAGAAGGGTGACTCAGCCTTTAGAAAGCTGGCTGGGTGGGCAGATTTGTGCATTAGGTATCTGGCTACAGAGCCAATGTGCTTCCCAGGAGAGAGGCCACTCCATGATACCTTGGTCAAGGTGGACAATACTAGGGTGCCCCCCAAAAAAACTGTATCAGTAAATCATATCTGAGTACTTGTTACTATGATCCTTTTGAAAGGGTTGCCATGGATTGGATGCTGCCTGATGGTGACATATAATTATTAGCCAATTATAACCACATAATTGGAAAGGCCACTATCTATCTGCTGCCTAGATGCCCTAAGTGCATCCGATTTGCCTGGTTTTGGAAGCTAAGCAGGGTCAGGCTTGGCTAGTACTTGGATGGGAGACCACCAGGGAATACCAGGTGCTGTAGGTGCCTGCAGCAGGAACTGGCAAGCCACTCCAGTATTCCTGCCAAGAAAAACTCCATGGACATGGGGTAATGAAGAGTCGGTCATGACTGTAGCGACACAACTATCTATCTATCTATCTATCTATCTATCTATCTATCTATCTATCTATCTATCTATCTATCTATCTATCTATCTATCTATCTATCTATCTATCTATCTATCTATCCAACCCTCCCTTCCTTCCTTCTCTCTCTCTCCTTTTCCATCCCACCACCCTCACAGGTATGTCTCATGGGAAACCATGAAAGGGCCTTCTCGGTTGCTGCGCCCAGACTCTGGAACTCCCTCCCACTAGAAGCCAGGGCTGCCTCATCTCTGCTGTCTTTCCGGAAACAGGCAAAGACCTTTCTCTGCAGTCAAGCTTTCCCTGAATGGTGGCTGACCTATTATGTATCTTTTATATGTTAATTTCCATCACTCATAACGTTTAAATGGAATTTTACTCTCTTTTTAACTGTGCACATTTTCTTGTAGCTTTAATGTAACGCAATGTTGTCTATTAATGTTGTAAGATGTCCCTCAATTCCCTGTTCTTGATACCTGAACATGTCTTAATTGTACTGGACTGTATATTATCCCCTGTTACTGTAAGCCGCCATGGATCCTTTTCCAAGGAGAAAGGCAAGGTAAAAAAAAATACTCTAAAATAAAAATACAATAAATAGAGTGTGGGGGGGGGATATACACAACTATATTATACCGCTTGAAGAGCATAAAACACGGCACAAACATCTCAGCATATGAAGTTGTGATTTTGAGGTGTTTCTAAACTTTAAAAATTAGGAAACCTTAGTACAGTATGTATAAACAAAACTGAAAATATTAAATAAAAAAGAGTGAGGTGGAGATTGCTACACTCTTTACATTTCAGCCCATTAAAAAATCAAAGCACCCTCCTTCTATGTCAGGCCACAAATGACTACAGCACCTGCTAAGCTCATGAATGCATCTTACATGCAAGCCCTACACACATCTCTAATACACTCGGGAGTTACTGTTTTCTAACTGTGTAGAGAACAGAAACAAAGCATAAATAAAACAGGAGTGCCAAGGCCTCGTAAGCTGGTGTAGAAATCCAAGGAAGTGGACAGCAATCCTTAAAAGCTCAAAGAGAAATACTGTGCAGTCTCTTCATCTGTAAAAGGCACCATGAAAACCTTTGTTTTTAAATTTCAGTTTTGTTGCGATGGTTGCTGCTGTTTTACACATAGCGCCTTCTTTAGAAAACAGCTGTCCTTCTGTAAGCCTATCTTAGGAATAAATCTTCAAAATATACATTTTAAATCACCAGCCATCTTGTTTTTCATAGTCTTTTGCTGGCTCCGAAAGAAATAATTTCTGCAGGCTGCTTTTCTAGGTTCCCAGAGGTTCCAGTGGAAAAACCGAAAAAGTTGTTTTTAAGGGAAAACATGCTTCCTCTCTGAATTGTTCTAGTGTTCCCCCCCCCCCCACCGCCCTACGTGTTCACATTTCTAACAGGCCTGAGATAACTAGGACAGCTCTAGTTCAGTATTTGGTCAGATTACAATTTTACAGGCAATCGGGTTTAGAAATGTTCTTTTCAGATTATAGGTTAGACTTCTGAGAGTCAAAAAGAGAGAGGGACATTTCAAACTTCAAAGCTCCGCCTGGGATCGACAGAAGCCCCACTGATACGATTTTCTAGTGGGATGTTTGGAAGCTTCCTTTTGAGCCGTAGGATCTTGGGCCGCTGTTTTTAAAAACACTTTGCCATTGAAAAATAAACAAACAAAGAGGCAAATGGCTGTCATTCAGAAACCCAAGAGAGTTTCCGTTACAGGAACAAACACAGACCACTGTGTTGAGTGTGCCTCTAGAACACGTCACAGTGGTCCGAATCTGCATCCCATCCTTCATCCATTACACACATTCTGTTTCCCCAGCCGGCTACTCCCAAATCTCCTAGAGTTTGCCTCGAGTTCTCTGCCGAACCCTTCATTCTTCCACTTCAGGATCTGCTGGGCTATAATACTCCTCACCCCCCTGCCGGCATAACTAATGGCCAAGGCAACCCAAGGATCTGTTGGTGATGTTACAGAGAAGGAGGAGTAGAGTGCTGTTCTTAGTGTAAGGAAATTCCCACTTGATTGGAACAGGAATTTTGCCCAAATGAAAATTGCGGATGGGATGGGACAATCTGTTTCCTGCCTGGCCCAGAAAGAAGGCCCTTTTTTCTTCTCCCTTGCTTTTTTTTCTGAATTATTTTCATTTGCTCTTTTTTTTTGGGGGGGGGGTTACTTAACAAGCATATGTTTGACTTTATTGATAAACCAGGGCAAGCTTTCCACTCTAGCGAGTGGGAAAAGCCAGCCGTGTGGTTTTAATTATTTTAAGGGTTAAATTACTTGTCTAGCCTAATGAAAATTTGCAGGGAACATAAACAAAACCAACCCAAATCTTGGACCACAAACAGGCATTTTATTAAGCTTTGCCCCCTTCCCCTTGCATGGCTGATACAGTAGAGATAAGCAGATGCCTGAGCAATCATTCCAGGCAAGGTTATCTACAGATCCACATTTGTTGACAGTAGAAAGAGAGCTTTGCTTAAATGCAAAAGTGAATCATGGTAGAACATGACATAAAAATAAGAAGAACTATTTTTCACACAGACCTCCCTGCCTACTAAGCGATTCTGTTTATTGAGGCTGCACCGACCTGTATGTCATCCCCATTAAAACTCATGCGGTTTACTTCAGAGTAGAATGGCGCTGTTAATGGCCGCTGACTTCCAATCAACTGAAGAAGTATTCCTCTCTCGTTTAGATTCTAAAATAACATTACTACCAAGCTCAGTCACAGTTTGTTTACTTGTGTCGGGCGTTTGCTGTAAACAGACTTGCAAGCAGATTGCATAATTTTATGTCATATTATCCATCACTGCTTTTAGACTTGCATATCTGTATGTTAAACATATAGATAACAGCTAGATTGAAACAGAAGAATTATTTACTTCTGTAATCTATTTTTCTTTTTCAGTGTCACTTGGGCAACAGAACATGGCAAAACGTGAATGGGGTTTTTCTAGTAGTTTTTCAAACTGGATGAAAAAAACAACTGTAATTAATTTTTTTTAAAGCGCTAAATGGCTTCAAATACTTGTTGAAGAAGATATAATTCTACCCTTGTGTATTTTCTCCCAGGCTGCATATTTTACTCACTGTGTCCAAATAAAAATCTTCCCCTACCCTTTATTTTTATTTTTTAAAGTCAAATGCCAATGAAGGGAAGGGAAAAATCAGAAGCAATAAAGGAGGTGTTTTCCATTTTGAGCATGAACTGATTGAGATCTGCTTGAAATTTACTTTTTTAAAAAAAGAAAAATCTCCCTAGACTGAAGGATCTGGAAAATATGGTTTCTGAGAAGTAACTTTTCCAAATATGGGATTTATTTTCCTGTTCTTCTCCAGTGTTTAAGATGACAGGACAGCCTCCCTTATTTCTCTGATCTCTGCCTCACTTTCATTGATGACCAGCTGAATTCCATAATTATCATCAGCCTCACCTACTTAAGCAAGGATGATCACCCCTCAAATCAAAGTGATCCAGAGATTTGCTCACTAGTGCGGTTTGATCATTTTAGCCTCTTGGGTTAAGGCTCAGAGCTTGGCTTCTCCCTTAGCCGGGGAACTGGTATTTCTTAATTTCCTTTCAAGGGCAATCAGCCAGGCCACTGATAGATTTGAAGGCCCTCTTGTTCTCATTCCAAAGAGTGGGACTCCTGGCGACTCCTGCCCTAATACTTCTCGGACTCTGTGACAAGACCTGGCTTCCCCAATTTCAGCTCCACTCCTTCAAATTAAAAAAAAGGCCACCCACCCCACCCCAGCCCACTGCATCCTTTCTCTAAGTAAGAGGAAATTCACAGGATCTCACACCCCCCCCCCCCACAAAGGTCACACACATCTCTACGTTCTCTAGAAACTTAGAAACAGAGCAGTCAGGCTCTGGGTTTTTTTTTCCATTAAAGACCTTCCTAGGATTTCTTTCAAAAGTGCCTCTCCCTTGTCTCTGAGCATATTTCCCTTTGCGTTTTATGGTGGCTTTTTCCTTGCCTTGCTGTTGGGAAGAAATGTTTCCGTTCTCTAACCAAGGGGCTAGAAGATGCAACCAACATAACTCTTTTTGTCTTTTCGGCTTGAGGCCTCTCTGCCCTTCTCAGCCCCCACAAGAGTCCTCTTCAATTCATACGGGAAAATCTGGTGGGTTTCAAGCACCCCCCTCTCTTTCAAGACAGCAAATTGCCTGTCCTCAACCTGGTCACTGAGATATAGACAGACACCCCCCTCTCCCCAGCCCCAATTTCCTCAACTCAAAAGGCCAGAGAAACAAAAAAATCATGTTTCCCCCTCCCCAAACAGAAAAGAAAGCACCAAGATCTGGTTCAACCTCCATCTATCAGGCATTGAGGGGATTGGAAGGTGGGGGGAATTAATAAATTAGAGAAGAAGACACTCCTCCTCATTTAAAAATCAGTTTACCAAAGTTGGTTGAACTGCTGCTGTATGTCTGAAGAAGTGGACGTGTCCAAGAAACATTACATAAAAATATTAAAGTTAGTCTTTAAGGTGCCACATGTTTTGTGTCTTTTGTTGTGTTTTGTTTTTCTTTGATTTTTTTTTGCCTGCAAAGGAAGATGTTTTGCCAAAAAGAGTTCAACACTGCAACTGAAATTAGGCAA
>JAHTLZ010000213.1:4515901-4526136 GCA_023846285.1 Phrynocephalus versicolor | reverse complement strand
AATAATAATAATAATAATAATAATAATAATAATAATAATAATAATAAACTGAACAGGTTGACGTTCCAATAGGCCAATTTAAAGCCTCGTGTTTGAAGAAAACCGAACTGTTTTAAACCCCAGGCAGACCTCTCCTTGCGAGTAAATGCCAGGGCCCCTTTTCCTCCCAGAGCAACGGAGCGAGCGGTTCCCGTCGCGATCCTAAAGGACCACGGAGTCTGCGATCCTATAGGGACGCTGGCCCGCGAATTCCCAGGAGAGCTTTTCTCTGGATGGACCTCTGAAGGACTGAGCTCTTGGTCGCCGGGCCAGTCCCATTCGGTTGAATGGGGCTTGTTTTCGAGGGAGGAAAACGGACATCTGTTGGGCCTGTCCTGTTTCCGAAGGGGGCAAATCCCACTGAATTTAATGGGACTTATTCCTGAATAAACAAACTCTGGGTCGGTGTCTCAAACAGCTTCCGGGAAGGCGGAGGGAGCCGGTAGAAGGGAGACGCCAGAGAATGTAATCCCTTATTTCTTCTCCAAATGCCGTGGATGAGGAAGACTATATGTATACATATATATCTGCTCCTTTATTTTTCCAGATGTAGGGGGAAACGTAACCAGCTGGGGTAACTTTATTTTTGTATATTTAGACGTGGGTGCGAGATGTCTCCGAGACCTAGAACCAGTTCGTCTCTCTCTCTCTCTCTCTCTCTCTCTCCTTAGCTCTCCCGTGCAAAAGATATCCTAGTCTCAACCAAAGGATTCCGTAACATTAATAAATTAAAAAGAAAGTCCAAAAAGACCGGGTCGTGACGAGAAAGAAAGAGAGAGAGCGTGCGAGAGAGAAGCCGATAATATTTTATTTTTTTTAAAAAATCCAAATAAAGGAGCAACGCAAGCCTTCGCTTCCCCAGCTTTGCAGCTCTTCTGCTTCCCTCTGTAACGCGTGTGTGCGTGTGTGCGTGTGCTAAAAAGAGCCGAAGCGTCATTATTTTCCCTCTTTCTCCTCTTCCCCTCCAGGTATTTTTACTAGGCTAATTGCTTAAGTGAAGGAGTCTTTGCTGGAAAGATTGGGGGGCCGGGAGGGCGGTGTGTGGGGGGGGAGGGGGGTGTAACCCGAAACCCGAAATGTATCTGCCTCGTATTGTCAAAAGCAGACTCTGCACAAGCCAAAGGAAAGACCGGGTCGGGTGGTGGTTGGCGGTGGTGGTGGTGGGGGGGGAGAGGTTTGCTTCTTTGGAAAGGAGCTGGCTTGTTTATCCAAAGGTCGGACCACCCACCGGGAGGACGGAGTCAGACGCGCGTCCCCACTCACTCCTGCCTCTCTCTGCCCTGGTTTTCATTAACACCAGGGAGCTAGTCCCGAAGGGGAAAAGACACCGCCGCCGCCGCCGCCCCCCTGGCCGCCCCCAATCCCTCTGCCGTCCGCGGCCACCAGCCTCCTCCTCCGTCCCCTAGACTTATTCGCCCGCCCGAGCGCCCCGCACAAACACAGCCGTCCCCGAGAGATCCCCGAACTATTTATCAGGTGGAGGGGTCCCTAAAACCAACTGCGCTCTCTCTCTCTCTCTCTCTCTCTCTCTCTCTCTCTCTCTCTTATTTTGTTGACAGGGAGCAGCGATTGGGGGGGGGGGGGCTGCGTAAGCGAAAAGGACAGGTTTTTGGCTAAGCGGACTCTCCCAAACAGCACGATCCGGCTTACTCAGGGAGACCCACACTCCCATCTCCAGCCACTATTTGGGGGCGGGGGTTTGAGCTTCCCTAACCACTCGCCTTGGAGCCAAGATTTGGGAGGAGGGGGTAGGTCTCCACACGCCACACCGATCCATTCGCTGGGTTTTCGGGTTTCGCCAGCCTGGGAGAGGTTACAAGGCAAGAGATAGCGAGACATCTAGTTGACCGCAGTGTGGACAGGACGAGAGATTAGTTCTGCCTTTGATCGGATCCAGCTTCCTTGTCCTTTTGCAGTTTAATAACGCTGTAAGTGCTGTGGGTCCCTCTTATGGGATCTGTACTTTAAGGAGATAATTCTAAGGGTTGCATATTCTTTAATAAGATAATGGAGAAAAGCACCACAAGGATGAAGATCCGAAGATGCTGGCCACAGAGACTGGTGAAATTCTGCACTTGAAGGAGATGATTCTAAGGGATGCATATTCTTTAATGACATAATGGAGAAAAGCAGCACAAGGATGACTGTAGAGGTTCCAGAAGGTCACAAAGGCAAGAGGAAGGCTGAAGTGAACAGCTATCAGATCCTGGTGGTGAAAGCCTTCAAGAATACAGAGTCAGATCTATTCGGCTGGAATTCAACAGCGAGATCATACCTGACCAAACTGAACTGGGACATAAGACACAAGCACAAATTCGCACACAACAGGAAGGAGCAAGATTTCGCAGATTTTAAGCTAAAGCTTAGAAGGCAAGGAACAGGGTGGGTGGGCTGGAATGGCTGGCCTGGTAGATTTATCAGCCCAAAGACTTTGATGTCCATGATGAGAGAGAGCTCAGATCTCCCATATCTATACAGAGCCTCCATCTTCAGAAGAATTGTATCAGGGTAGGAAGAAGCCTCCTCTATTCATATCCTGCTTATGGGCTTCCCAGGAGGTTTGGGAAGAGACAAGCAACAGTATTATGGAACGAACAGGGTCTTGTGTCTTGATCCTGCAAATGATTCTTTGATTCTAGGGACCCTTCAATTCGCTAATCCATACCGCTCCCATAGTCACTTTACACTGGAACATGGCTAAAACAGCTGGCCATGCTAGAAAAATGAACATAATGTTAGAGACCACAACAAAAAAACACAAATCACTTCCTTTAGAAACAAACACCCAGGGGCGATCAACCATCAGAACAATAATCTAAAAAAATGGGGCCAAATAGTGACATGACCTCTTTGAGGAACGATGAGAGGCCACCTAATAGGGACGTTGTGACACATAATGAGCAGCACAAGAGAGGAGGCTTTCTTTTCTTGTGCATGATTCATGTTCCTCTGAGAAACCAGGATCTCTAAGCCCACATCCAGGTGTCTTCTTCTGAGATACGCTAAGGGATCTGTACCATACTGGCTGGATAATTCAGTGAGCTGGATATCTGGCTTCATATCCAGAGATCGGGAGTTCCACCTTCAAACTGCACCATCTGGGAGAAAAGCCAGACTATGTAGCCACATAGGCAAGCTGCACAGCTCCAGGGCATGCACGCATGCGCACGCACACACGCACACACACACACAGACACACAGACACACAGACACACAGACAGAGAGAGAGAGAAGAAGGAGGAGAAGAAGAAGAAGAAGAAGAAGAAGAAGAAGAAGCAGGGACATGCTTCTTCCCCCCCCCCGCCCCCATTTTCAGATAGAAATGGGCACTTTCCTTCCTCACCAACAATATTTCTCTGTTCAAGATGTTTAAATATTCATTGGGAAGGGGTTATAAGGAGCTTTAGGGAGATCTTGCACGTAATGTCCCCCCCCTCCCCAAGAAATGTTGAAGTAGGCAGGATTACACTATTACAAATTCCTGCACAGGCAGGCATCTTTCTAATGCAGGTTTCACCCAGAAAGGGTTGCAGAGCTTGCTAAGCTGTGCAGAATCCTTACCATTGCTCTGCAGGGCAAGGTATTTGCAGGATCTGCCATACAAAAAGGGTGCCATGCTGAATTTTCTGATGGTGGAAAAGCAGGAAAAAATCTTGAAGATGGAGGAGGAGGAGGAGGAGGAGGAGGAGAGGAAGGGGCAAAGAAAGAAGAGGAAGAGCGAACAGGGGAAATTGAGATCTGATTTTTATTGGAAGCCCGTCTCATGTACTTGAAAAGTAATCCCAGGCGAGAGAAATTCATGTACCTCATTCATGATATTCTCTCTCTCTGGTTTTCCCAAGTGAGTTTCCTCTGAAACTAGATCTTGTGTGTCTCACCAAGACATTAATTAGAAAATGTACCCCTTTTCAGAAGAAAAAAGGGGGTTGAGCCGTGTGGCCATCACAAAACACAATTGCAAAAATAGGTTACAAGTGATACTGTTATAGGCCACTATTAAAAATAAAAAAACAAGGAACGTTGCAAGCTTTCCAGTTTACATAACTCTTCTTCAAAGCAGGTCCCAGAAGTTCAGACATGGTAAAAGATGTGCTTTACCAGGGTGTGAGTCTTAGATGTTCTTAAAATCCATGGCTACACTAGATGATGTTGCAGCCAGGGCAGAAGTCTTGTTGGAGGCTAGAAGGACGTGCAATGTTCCTTGTTTTTTATTTTTAATAGTGGCCTATAAAGGTATCACCTGTAACCCTTTTCAGATGAGGTGGTAAAACATGGAAACAAAGTGCAACTGTTCTACAGCATCTTAAATTTCTATTTGGTCCTTAGTCAGACTAAGATTTCACAGGTTAACCTGCATAAAATTATGTCTCACTCTGTATATACAATATATTGTATCTCCATCTAATTTACATCTGTCTCTGACTGATCAATGTATTCATATGTATAATTCTAAGTTATAAAATACCAATTAAAAGACCCACCAGCACAATCAGTTTTTTTTTAAAATTAGTCACTGGCACAAACATTAATGGCAGTTAAGGTTGATTTTTTTAAAAAAATATATATGATGGTTTCAACATTAGCCACCTGACACCCTCTGCAAGTGTTGAATTGCAATGCCCATCTTCCACTGTCAGTCTGGCCTACAGCTGTGTTGATGTGCAATGTAGTCCAGACACATGGCGGACTCTGAGTGGAGAACGGATATTAGGCTGTCTGGATTACAGTCAGTTGTCCTGTTTGTCCCCTATAAAACATGAAGTGTGTTGTGTGTGTGTGGGTCATTGTTGTCTAAGGCGATTATAAGCAGCCACCTTGGTTGAGACAGAATCCTTCATGGTTTCTGGACTCTAGAGCAGACATTCTTAACCTTTTTATTTTTTTCCCATGGCTGAAATACAAGATGAAATAAATCTAGGCCAAATCCTGGTTGTATACGTTGCATTACATACCATATAAAGTGGTGCCCTTGTTCCCAGACTGTGGCCCCTTTCAAAAACTGACAGGGACCCTCAGAAGGCTGAATGGCAGAATTCTGGTGTAGAGGACACTTCATTAGTGAATGAAATTATCTTTTGAATTACAGGTCTTTGCACCATCGAAAAGGAGAAGCACCTTAGTCTGCTGCCAAGCCAAACCAAATCAAAACAAAAAAACCCACCACCCCAAGATCTTGTGGCATCTTAAAGACCAGCCTAAAGCATTTGTCATAAGCTTTCGTGAAGTTCATCCCATGGAAACTGCAGCTCATAAAAGCTCATGCCAAAGCAAAGTACTTTTCAAATGCAGGGGACTGCTTTCTATAGAACCTTCTACTCAACCCTATTTGTTAATCCGTGAGGGGCCACATCATCCACCCCATCCAAATAGGCGAACGAAAGAGAAATAACATATTATCCACAGGAAGACTAAATAGGTGCAAGGCAAACAGTAGTCTTAGATTATTTGTTTGCTCCACTATTTGCTTGCTTCCTTTATTTGAAATAAAACATCAGATATTTATTTGAGACATTTCATACATCACTTCTTATCCAGGTAGATGTTGAGAGAGAGAGAGAGCACATCCTGAACGGACAGTGCAGTGCAATACAAATATCAAGATCAAGAGAAGACCAGCCAGGCCAAGTTTAGATATAAGGAAAATTGGCAGGACTGTGGTTGGCAGGGATAGGGATTGAGGACACAACTGGGGCCTGTAAAGTGACAAAAAGTCATGCTTCAGGCACCCTCTACATGTGTTGAATTGCAATGCCCATCTTGCACTGCCAGCCTGGCCTGCAGCTGTGGTGCATGTGCAATGTAGTCCAGACACATGGCGGACTCAGTGGAGAATGGATGTTAAGCCACCTGGATGGACAGAACCCAATGAGCACTGCTGCAAACATTGACTCCATGCTGGGTCCACGTGCTTCAAGATGTGGTGGATGGGTGGGTGGGTGGCTCTCCTGGCTTCCCTTCCATCTCTCTTCTGGGTCCATGATAGAGAGAAAGATAAGCCACACGGATGTGTTTTCAGACACAGCTGGTCTCCAAGAAGTATTTCTGGTTCTAGGGCAGTGTTGGCGAACCTATGGCACGGGTGCCAAAGGTGGCACTCGGAGCCCTTTCTGCAGGCACCCGACATCACGCCTTCACAGCTACCTGTATTCAGGTTAAATTGCTGTATTGGCACTTTGCGAAGAATTCGTGGTTTTTGAATCGCAGTTTGGGCACTCAGTCTCTAAAAGCTTCACCATCACTGTTCTAGGGCAATAGTCACCAAATTTAGATCCCCAGAGATTTCATTGGACTACCGCCCTTCAGAGCTAGTGGAGAAAGCTTCTGCAAGAATAAATCTTTGCACCTCTGGAGATCCAAGGTGTGAAGCACTTGTCTAGTTCTACAAGTGAGGAATATTTTTTGCGGGGGGGGGGGGGATAACACCAATAGCTTTTAAAGTGCCCATCAAGACCAAACTCCACTCTACTCCCTTACACTGCAACTGAGATAGCTTAGGGTAGACTGTTCCTGTGGAAATGCATTTCTTGTTCACTGCCCTGTGGGCTGCAGCTCAGCTCAGAGGGAAACAGGCAAGTGGAGAGGGCAGATGGTCTTATCAACTGAAAGTGCTGGGACTTTGATCCTTCAAGCCCCAGTTCCAGAACACCATTTTAAACCCATCTTTTTTTTTAAAGCTTTCAGACTCCACTTCAGAACTGTCTGTTTCACTGCAGAATGTCTGCAGCTTCAACCTCTCACCAAGATGCTTTGGAGGCGTGGTTTTCTCCCTAAAAAAGTTCGAATCCCCGGGGTACCACGCAGAGGAGCGAGCTCCCGCGAATAAACCCAGCTCCTGCTAACCTAGCAGTCCGAAAGCACGTAAACGCAAGTCGATAAATAGGTACCGCCATAAAAAGCGGGAAGGTAAAACAGTGTTTTTTTGCAGCCATGCCGGCCACGTGGCCATGGACTTGCACAACACTGGCTGTTCGGCTTCAATAGGGAGATGAGCAACGCCCCTAGAGTCGGACACGTTTACCACGCATGTGTGTGTGGGGGGGAGGAACCTTTACCTTTTTACAACATTAGCTAGAGGAAGAGCCCTACAGGACTCAAAAACTTGTCTCCTGGTGATTTTTCTTTTGATTATGTCCTTCAAAAAATTAATTGCCAATTTAAAAAATAGATGAAGCAGATAGGGTTCACCAGTACTGACAAAAAGCAATGTTAACAGCATTTAATCGGGACAAAGTAAAACGTCAGAGAAATGAATGCAAGCTGGAAGCCCTCCCCCACACCCAGTGTAGATGCTACACCCCACCATCAGTCCTTTATAGCTCTTTGTTACTGCAGGTTTGCTCTACTCTTGGTTGGCTTTTGCCATTGGGGAGGAGGAAACGTGATGGTTTGGGACACTATTTGTTGTCCTTGTCCCCCCCCCCCCAAATCAAGTAACCCTGTTCCCAAAGCAAATCCTCTTTAGGTTACTTCCCTCCACGCTCCTGCCCTTCCCCCCCAGCCCCCCAGCCCCCCCCCCCGCAGATATTTATATCCCTGATTATGGGGTTATCATAACTGGAATGGCTTGGCGGGGCTGTTGGCTGGGGGCCAGCTGTCTGCTCCGTCCAAAGGCACGGAGGGAGAAGGGAAGAGCGGGTTGCGACAGAACCTGAGGATGGAGAGGACTTGGGGGGGGGGAGAGGAAGGGATGGAGGTCGGGGTGGGGGGGGGCAGAGGAGCTCCTCCGAAGCGCTGCTCCTCACGTTGCGCCCGCCTCTGTGTGTGTGTGTGGCCCACGCCGCTTTATCTCTTGCGAGCTCCTGGAGCTTAGCCTGGAATCTTGTTTGGAGGAGAGTGGTGGGGAGTGCGCAAGGGGCTGACCGGAGGGCGGGCGGGCGGGCAGATTCCCCCCTCCAGTAGCCTTTCTCAAAGCATGTAAAATGGGATCACCCACACGGATCTCCTTGGGGAATCTCCCTCCGTGGCGGCCGGAGGGCCAAGTCAGTCTGACCCACTGGTAGAGACATAAAACAGACGAGTCGCCCGCTCAGGAAGGGCTGGGAGCCTGTGTGCGTAGGGCATTGCAGTATGAGTTACTCGCGAGTAGACTTGCACAGGGTTGGACGGGAGCCCCCCAAACACACGCACAGACAGGCAGACACACAGACACACAGACAGACTCCCTCTCTGCCCCTCTCTCTCTCTGCCCCCCTCTCTCTCCCTCTCTCTCTCTCTCTCTCTCACACACACACACACACACTCCTCGACCCGGGGGCCCTTTGCACGGAAAGTAACGCTTATGCAACACATTTCCTGGATGCGGGCTTTAGTAAACCTGCGTAAGAATCGAACTGCCGGTAAGCGGGCTTTAATTTTCGCTTTCCCTTGCTTCTTTCTCCAAGTCCTTAGGGATCGGAGGTGGAAATAAAAAAAACCAACTTCTGGCCAAGACAGCGCCGCGTGCCAGGCGCTGCACAGACAAAGATACACGGCACCACGGGGGCTCATTTTGGCCGGCGGAGCGCAACTGGGGAGCGGAGCGACCGCCGGTGAAACCTTTGTTTGCATCCGGTGTTCGCTGGGCTGAGTTTTTGAGTCCCAGCCTCTGCCCCTCTTCCTAGCCGAACTGGTATATTGCCTGGAGGTTGAGTCAGGACTACTGGACTTCTTTTTCTGCATCATGAAGCAGCGAAACATTTGTCTCTCAAGAAAAAGAAGTCCAGTAGCCACGACTTGACGTCCAGATAAACCCACCTGGATGACTGAGAATCTTCACAGACAACTGGTATATTGAGATCTCCCAAGAGCTTGGACCTGATTAAGGGAGGGGGAGCTTCGTTCCGACAAGCCACGGAGGGCCGGGGTTTGGCTGATGGGGTGGGATGGAGGGAGAGAGGGATTCACCCGAACCACCCATTGAAATTAGTGGGGCCTCGGCGCACTAGGACCGGCCACTCTCATTCAGTTCAATGGCTCTGCTCCGTTTAGAAACCCAAACGACCGAGAAAAATCGCATGAAAATAACACCTCCTGTAGGCACACAGGCACCTTCGAGGAAAGAAAACAAAAATAATACCTGTCGTCTCTGAAAGGGACCAGACCTAACTGCCTCAAAAACCGTATTCTAAGAGATGCAGGGAAACCTAAGAAATGTTGTGTTTTGTGATCCTATAAAACCTGTCCTTTGGGGGATTTTCTTTAAATTCTTTGTCTTATAAGGCGAAGCCCTTAATGGCCGACAAAGCCAAGCTGAAATTATTGAGCCTGCTCTCTTAAAATAACACATTTACCTGGGAATAAATAACCGATGCAGGATTTTTTTCCCCTTGTCGCTACATAGGGTCCTGGCCTTACTTACCCTGAAAACCTGTAAGTGGACAGTAAACGTATTGAGGTCGTATTGAGGTCAGCGGACTGGATTCACAGGACAGCAAGTTTATTTCATGGGCCTGTCCGGTCAGGGAGCTCCCTGGTTCTTCATCTTTTTTTCTCCCTAATTTTCTTCTGCTGCCTAGTATCACAAGACTCATAATGAAAATTTTCAACCATTACCTGCTGCTGTACTTGTGTAGCTCAGAGGGAAAATGGGTATGTTTATGAATATGAATATTGCATTTCCCATTAAAAAATGTACCTCTAACATTACAGCACAAGAAAGCATGCAAAACCAAAGATTTATAAGCTTAAGTTTAAATGGCCTTGTTGTCAGAACTCCTGTTTCAGGCGTGGGAATGTCATTTAACTGGAGGGTTGGTAATTGAGCATTAAAAATGAGAATTTTGGTGTGGAAGGATTGACTGGGGACCAGAGTAGTATTTTAGCTCCTACAAATCAAGAGAATAGACAAGACAGGTAATAGGGTTATGCATGGATGCCTAGTAATCTATTTATGTGAGTCTGTTTCTGTCTGTGTTTACAGGATGCACACACATACTATATACAGTGTATAGTGTGTGTAACCTTTAGATTTAGACACATAAATGGACTGCATGATATCTATCAATACAAATACAGTATATTATGTGGAATATGTTTCTCTAGTATATGTTAGGTAGGTAGGTAGGTAGAAAAGAAGGAAGGAAGGAAGGAAGGAAGGAAGGAAGGAAAAAGGATAAAGAGAGAGAGGGAGGGAGGGAGGGAGAGAGGGAGGAAGGAAGGAAGGAAGGAATAATAGATAGATAGATAGATAGATAGATAGATAGATAGATAGATAGATA
>JAHTLZ010000213.1:4469167-4482278 GCA_023846285.1 Phrynocephalus versicolor | reverse complement strand
CACACACACACACACACACACACACACACACACACACACACACACACCACATAAAATATGACATACTCTAAAACCACCTCAAATAATCAAGAATTCTCAAGTTTGATGTCTTGGCCTTTTCCTCCTACCTCCTCATGGACAGGGACCGCTCAAAATAGGCTTCTCAAGGTCTCTTTTAGTGGGGGGATGAAACAGTCTTTGGAGACTTACAGTACCATCATAATTACTAAGGCTCTCTTACAATAACATTCAATTTTTTCCATATACAGTGGTACCTCTACTTACGAATTTAATCCGTTCTCAATAACATTCAATTTTTTCCATATACAGTGGTACCTCTACTTACGAATTTAATCCGTTCTGAATGCATGCTCTTAAGTCAAACAACACTTAAGTAGAGGAGCCCTATCTAACATATATATAAGAGCCAACTGTTTTTGGCTCTTAAGTCAAGCCACTCTTAACTAGAGACACCACTATACAAACTAGACTAGGTGATGCCTTTAGGCTGCTAGTAAAATAACATTTTTTTTATTTTTTGCATTTGTTTTTTATGATGGCTACATGGCTTCCCAACTTTTTCCATAAAAACTGTGGGCATTGCCTCCTTCCTTCCTTCCTTCCTTCCTTCCTTCCTTTTATCATCAACTCCTTCCTTCCTTCCTTCCATCCATCCTTCCTTCCTTCCTTCCTTTGGCTTGAAGCCAGGCAACCGTTCATCGCCTGATGCTTGAAGTAGGCGCTTGTGCTATGCTAAAGTGAAGAGGAGGGGTGGGAAGAGCCTCTGTCAGCCACTGCACGCCATCACTCAGGGAGGCCCTGGCTGGCCCTTTCCTACACTTTGCTTTGTATGGCAAGTCTACAGCTTTGCCAGGTTGAAGTTCTCAGAGTAGGATTTTGTCGCTCCGGGAATCGGAAAGGATAAACATATTTCCTTCGGCCGGCCGAGCGTCTTCCCTGCTTTCCACCAACTGCACTTTGTAACACACCGGCCCCTCCTTTTTCAAGGCAGACCCTGGTGTTTAACACACTCTCTCTTTCCTTTTGCTCTGGCTGGATGGAGGAAGTCATGCCTCACCCTAGCCCAGGGTGGTCCCTCGTCTCTCAGCAGCACCTGATGCTACAAAATTAAAACAACAGTTACTCTGATATCTGTGTTTCTTTTTTACCAGGATGGCTAGAGGTGATGGACAGATTCTGGCGTCCCACATATGATGTGAACGGCCATGTGTGTAAGTAATCTAGGTGGTTACTTCACGTCCTTCTTTATTCTATGACTAGTTTTGTACCGTGACAGCGTTGGTCGCGATCAC
Organism: Phrynocephalus versicolor; assembly: GCA_023846285.1. Lineage (NCBI taxonomy): Eukaryota > Metazoa > Chordata > Lepidosauria > Squamata > Agamidae > Phrynocephalus > Phrynocephalus versicolor. Next base: position 4,480,965 of record JAHTLZ010000213.1, on the reverse strand, counting down.
ATGGTTTTGTCCCTGTTTCAGTGTTCCGGTGGTCATGATAACTTGTCTCATGACAAGTGTTACCTCACGGTCTTGTACTGTGACAAACACTGAATTTGTTTAGCTTCCTTTTCCCTTTTTTATCGGGTATAAAAATTCTTTTTCTATATTTTGATTTACTGATATTCTGGTTTTCATATGCTAATGCGGTAGCATTGATAATGTTTTCTTTCTTATACTTTTGAGTTGCATGGTTTTTCCATAGGGAAATTAATGACATATGTTGCTTCACCCGCTAACCACTAGATGGACACAAGGAAAAATACCATTTGTACCAGTACAGTTGTTACTTCACGTCCTCTTAACTGGGACAAGAAGAGGAATAGAAGAGGGACAAGAGAAAACCCAGCCCCAGCACTAGGTACAGATTTGTCTTGCTTAGCACCCCTTCCAGGGGCATGGTCGAGACAAATTTCTGTTGTTGTGAGATGGATGTGAAGTAACATTTTTGTACCGCTCCTAAACGCAACAACTACAGAGAGAAAATGGATGTGAAGTAACCACCAGAAGCCCCATTCAGCTTCTGAAACAAACAAAAAAGAGCCAGGAAATGTTTAGAATGGTCCAGTGGGGGTGCCATTGGAATGTATCAGTTCCATTCAATGTCCTACCTTATTAAAAATATATTTTCCTTCAATCAGTGTTTCTCTGAGAGGCACCCTCTATGAATTATTGCAGAGCCATACCCCTCCAAAGTACCACTGGGGCCATTTCATTCTTCAAAGGTGAAAAATGGTGCCAGAGGCCCAATATATAACCAATCCGAATCCGAATCCGAAACCGAATCCTTTTATTGGCCAAGTGTGGTTGGACACATCCAGAATTTGTTTCGGTAAAAAAATGCTCTCCACATGTAAGAAGGAAATATAAGAATCATATATTCAACAATAAAAACACAGTACAACAACACAATGTAACCTATTATTTTTAAAAAAGAAGAAAAGAAAAAAAATAATTATCCAACTGTTTGATAGCGCTTGGAAAGAAGATATCTTTATATGAAAATGGAAAATGTTCTTTGGACTTTGGGTTGGTTGGTTGGTTGGTTGGTTGGTTGTTGTGGTGGTGGTGGTGGTTTGTTTGTTGTTGTTGTTGTTGTTTACAGCTCCCAAAATTCTTCCTGGGAGTTGTTGTCCCAAGGAAAGGAAAGCCCCTTGTCTGGTCATTAATAGTACAATAGTCATGCAATGGAAATATCTTCAACATTAGAGAGAAAGGAGAGAGAAAAGGGATGGTTGAGTCGAACCTCCCTCAAGGACCCGCAGCGGGGAATCAAACTTCCAACCTCTGGGTCCACAGCCAGGGATTTGAAACACTAAGCAGTCCAACCATTTGAACTCTTTTCCTATTATAATGAATAACTTGTTCTTCCTTTTACATCCTCCTGACCCTACGTCTCGCTGCACTTCTTCCTGCCTTCCTGGTGCCTGAAACTCATTTGCTAAGCCCCCTTCCTCTCGTGCAGATGTCACTGAAAATCAGGGCTCAAGTGGGGAAGGAATCCATCCATAGCCTCCTGGCTTTTAACATCCATTCCTGGCTTTGTTGCTGTCATTATAAAAGATTGACTTTCCATGGTCAGCTTTCCACTTATGGCTGCTTGTCAAAGAGAGGTGGAGGGGCGGTGGGGGTGGGGGGTGGGAGGGGAAAGCTTGAAGAAAAAAATCCACATCAGCATGGAATTCGTTTTGGCAAGCAAGAGTGGGTAAAACCTGGACGTTATTGCAGAAATACAGGTTTGCAAAGCAACACGGTTCAGACCGCGTGGGGTTCTGGAGGACCCCACACGTGGTGGGCATGAAGACCGGGACTCCCCACGCCAGGAAGGGAGGTGGCTCCCACTTTTCGCATCGCAAAGAGTAATGCACGGAGAGCAACCGAAAATGTGCCTTTGTTGGCTTCCATGTGCAAAACCCCGGGGTGGGGTGAGGGGGGGGAGAGGGCAGGAGTGCATGACTAATCCAGAAATCTTTCCTTTTTGTGTTTAATAGAACCTAAGTCTGTTTACAATAAAATGGAAGGATATTTTTCATTCTTCCAAATGGAGCAGGGGTTATATCAACAACCTAACCTCAGACACAGCAAACACCTGTTGAGCAAAACGGGTCTTCAATCCGTTTTTTAAAAGGGAAGGAACTGCGATTCCCCCCACCCACCCACCCACCCTCAACTGAGAACCCAATGAGAGTGGCTTTTGCAAAACAAACATTCCACTGATTGTCACGCACAAAAATGTCTAAGGTTTTTGGCCTTGTTTTGTTCTCTTCCGTTTTAAAATGCAACCTCCCCCCCCCCAGTTTTGTGGGTATTTCTTTCTACCATATTGATGATGCTGTGCATTCTTTCTATATTATGAGCCCACTTGTGGTTGCGGATAAGACTAGAAGAAACATTAATAAAATCCATAATCATACCTGCCCAGATTTTGGAAAACAGCTTTTGATAAGTAATAGGTTATTTCTATTTCCAAGTCCCCTGAACAAAAACACTGCGTTTTTTTTTTTAAAACTATTTTAAATAGTTTAAGGTGGGAGCAATAGTTTAAATAATTACTAAAAGTAATAGTTTAAATCAGGGCTGTTCAACTTTGAACAGGCCAAGGTCTACTTTTTCCAGCCCAAAGTGCCTGAGGGCTCCTACACTAAAACCTCTACTTACAAATTTTACCTGTTCCAAGCACATGCTCATAAGTAAAAAAACTTGTAAGTAGAGCAGCGGTTTCCCATAGGAATCCATTGAAAACCAATTAATCTGTTCTGGAAGGAACAGATTTTAATGCACCATGGCCCTTGAAACTGCCCCGCTCAGCTGAGACAGTAGGCTGGCAGACCCAGAACTTTGCTGGGGCAGTGGTGGTCCTTGGGATGGGGGAGGGAGGGGTGGAGAACTTATTCCCTGACTTGTTTTAATTGATGGCTGGCGGGCTACTTTTGAACCCTTCTCGGGCTACCGGTAGACTGTGGTCTACCTATTGGGCAGGCCTGGTTGAAATAACTATTTCTGAATTATACAACAGGTTCCTGACCTGTGATCATAGTGGCTTATTAATGGTCTGGAGGGTAGCCCCCCCCCCGAATATTTTGGCATCTCCATACAAGTCATTCTGCCTGTGAAACAAAAGGCATTCTCATCCAGCTTTGCGTCATCAGCACCCGTCAGATAGTGTAAAGCTGCATCATGATGACCCCCATGGCACAGTGGTTAAACTGCAGTACTGCAGAATTGCGTGGAACAAAACTGCCAAACCGGAACTGATTCTAGCAAACCTGAGACTTGGAGCCTTCAATATATGACTTTTCCATTGGTTTTGTGAATGTTGTTTGGCAATGCTCCAGAGAGGTCACCATCACCCATGGCTGATGCCAGGTGCTTACCTTAAGGACCGATAAGAAAATGTCAGACAACAGACAGTCAACAGGCCTTAATGTACTTAAAAAGAAAAGAAAAAGAAAAAGTCACAAGGATTCAAGCTATTCCTCTAGCAAAGTAGTGTTGTTCCCACTCTGAAAAATATTTTTTTCATGGGGGGGGGGCGGGTAGAGAGGAGAGAAATTGTTCCAGGTAACTAAACTATCTGCAACTCATTACTTCCAGAGCCCGAGCATAGCACACCATGTTAATGAACTTCTGGTCTCTGCATGGAAGTGGAGAAAGACACCCAGGTGTGAATAATTAGTGAATTGTTCACCACTGAGGTCATCCTCCTTAACGACCAAGCAAAAGGATCATCAGAAAGATTGGAACACAATGTCTCCACTCCTTTCCAAAAGTGTACGGTTCTTATTTTTATTTTCTGTACATTCGGCACGAGGAGCTAACTGAACACAAATGTTCTCATTAGTCAAATTTGTCTCAAGTCCATGCTTGAAGTTTTCTCCATTTGTTAATACCGTTGTTTCTGGTCATAAAAAGATGGTGTGATTGCTTTGTCAATTTAGCTGCCTCGATGTACCATAACTGCTATTTCAGACTTTGGAGATAACCCAGTCTCCCCCCCCCCCTTTTTTTTTTTTTGCCAGATGAAAAGCAACTGAAGGTGAGACCATGAACAAGTGTTTTACAATGGCTAAAATCTAGGTGGAATTCTCAACTAGAGTAGGCCCATTGAACTCACCCAGTTTCCATTGGTACAAATAGGCCTGGTTTAGTTCTGACCCATTACTGTGTTTTAACAAGTAGTCCCTGCTTGTTAAACTCCCTGCCAGAAGAAGTGGTGATAGCTGTCAGTTTTGACAGCTTTAAGAAAGGATTGGACAAGTTCCTGGAGAACAAGGGTATCCATGGCTATCCTTATGGATGCCTCAGGCCAACCTCCAGGTTGGAGAGATAGGCAGGAGATCTCTCAATGCCATTTGCAGGGAATCGTAAGCAGGTGAAGACATATGCTTGGGAATACCCTGAAGCAAATGGTGAGGTGCTGTGTGAGACAGAATGCTGGACTGGATGGGCTGTGGCCTGTTCCAGCAAGGCTGTTCTTACGTTCTTATGTTAACGGTGAGCACCTTGGGTGAGTATGAGAACATTTTCCTGTCCTCATGAATCTATGGGGGCCACAGAAGTGCAAGGAAGGAAGGAAGGAAGGAAGGAAGGAAGAACGAACGAACGAACGAACGAACTTCTCCATAATTGCCAGGTTAAATGGTGGTCACTCCTGGAACAAAGGCAGGGACCCTGGAACATAAAGAGCAGTTGTTCCTGAGGATAGGGAGCTTACAGACTATAGAACAGTGGTGGTGAACCTTCAGCACTCCAGATGTTTTGGACCACAGCTCCCCCAGTCCTTTGCCACTGGCAATACAGGCTTGGAATTCTGGGAGTTGTGGTCCAAAACACCTGGAGTGCCGAAGGTTCGCCACCACTGCTATAGAATAATCCATGGAGCACATACACCTATTTGATTGTCTTGCCTTTCAGCACCTTAGAGGACCCCTTGTCTTATGGAACGCTAGGTAGTGGACAGGCCACATGAAACAAGGACAAGGGTCCGATCCAACCTCATCTCACAGCAGGGACAACCAAGGCTTCAGAGGACCTTCAGAAACTGGAAAAGGGGCGGTTATAAACTGGAACATTCCAGGATATAAGAGCTGAGACGTAAGCAGGGGAAAGGCCATGGAGAGAACTTGAATTCCGCAGTGCCAAGAACATTGAGCCAAATGAAAATAAAAACCCTTCTCCTTCTGCTCCTTTCATGTTTGCATGACTGTGTGCGGCTTCCAAAGACACATCTGAGCTGAGCTACCAGATGCAGAAGAGAGGGGATAATGAGGCGGAGGTAAAAGGCCATGAAGGCAGCCTCAGTGCGTGCATATATGTTTCTCCTTCATAGTCTAGCTTGCACCGGTGTTGTTTCCTTTGGGAAATCCAACGAGGTTACCAGTAGTATTAAGAAAATGGCAGAACTACAGACAGCAGAAAAACTTCTACTCAGGACCATTGGCAACTCAAGCACCCCAAACCATTTATCGACAAACCCGATGCCTATATAACATGAACATCTGGAAACATACAGTCTCCAAAAGTGTGGAATCACCACAGCGTCCCACAGTGTTTGTATCTATGCTGAACATCTCCAGAGTGTTACAGAATCTTCAAGACGTGAAAATTCAGGCAATACAAGGTCCATCTAATGCAGTGGTTCTCAACCTGTGGGTCCCCAGATGTTCCTGGACTGCAACTCCCAGAAACCCCTTCCAGCACAGCAAGTGGTGGAGGCTTCTGGGAGCTGCAGTCCAGGAACATCTGGGGACCCACAGGTTGAGAACCACTGATTTAATGCAACCCTCTCCTAAGACATCCCAGGGAATTGGCCACGCAAACTCTGTTTAAACACTTCCAGCAAAGAAAAGCTCACCATCTCCTGGAATCCATTATCAAACAGTTCTAGAGATAGGCATTAAGCACTAGTTCGATGGTTTGTGCCAATTTGGCCAAGCCCTGGTGGGGCCTCGTCCCATTCACTGGGCACCCACTTGTCTTCTGTGCCCCACTGCCTCTGAGCAGAGCAGAGGGGGTGGAGTACTGGACCACATCGGCTGAACTGGCACAAACTTCGGAACCAGTGATTCATGCCCAATTCTAATCCTTACCCGTTCCCCGTTCCCCATAGTTTGAACTCCCTGATTCATTTGCACCTTCTGGAGTAGTAGAAAATAATTTGGCTCCATTTCCTGCATTATCCCTTTTCAGACATCTGAAGGTGGCTCTCTTATAAATTCTTGATGTCATTGTTACGGCTGCAAGCTAAATGCACCATATTCCCTCAAATGTTCTTTAAGGTACTTAATATTCCTAAGATTTACTATTTATCCTCCACTGGATAAATCGGGGGGCAAACAGGTACCCACAACGGGGGTGTGGTGTTCCCAGTGAGGTTGGGCCAAAAGAATCTAGAGGAGGAGGAGCTCAGTTGTTTTGGTTACTAAAAGCAAACCAAAGCAAAGCAAATTGTTCTGCTTATATACCGTCCCATACCACTTCAAGTAGTCTCTGGGAGGTTTACAATTTAGTTATGCAGACTACACATTGCTCCCCCCCCCCAGCAAGCTGGGTACTCATTTTACCGACCTCGGAAGGATGGAAGGCTGAGTCAACCATGAGCCAGCTACCCGGGATTCAACCCCAGGTTGTGAGCACAGCTTTACCTGCAGTACAGGCATTTAACCCCTGCACCATGAGGATTTTTCAAGTCTTGGGAAGAACTTTTAAGTTCTCCAGGGGTGGGTCTCTAAAACGCCAAGACCCATTAACCAGACCCGTATGCAAACCAGAGACTCTGATGAGATACAGGAGGTTATTAAGATGCACAACTGTGGAGCGGAGTTGAGCCATGGCTGAAGTCCACCCCATGAACTGCGATCCTCTGCATGCACAGATGTAATTGTACATTTAAGTCTCTAACACAGCAGGTTTCGATCAGTCTAAATAAATAAATTAAAGATGATGGTGATGTGTCTTGAAGTTGGCCAGCTGTTGGTCAGAAACCCTTGCTAGACAAATCGCAAATCATCCAGTAAGCTTGTAACTAGTTTAGTTTCAGCTCACCCACCTGTGACCACCCTTAACGAATCCTAGGCAAAATCTGTCATCCCTAATCTAAATCAAAGATGACAACCTGCAGTCTTGCCCTTATTATACAAACCCTGGGGAGGGGGAGGGGGAAGGACTCATACTCATCTCTAATTGAAAATCCTGAATATAACCTATTATTTAATCCCGAGATTTCTGCCTTCTCAACTGTTTTATTTGAAAGCAGTTAAATTTCGCCAAGTACACAAGAGATTATTGAAGCCATTACTTGATCGCTATAACCATACAGAAGCTATTAGCTGTGAAAATGCAGGCAATGGCCATTGTTTGGGGTTTTTTTAATAAAAAGGGAGGTTAAAGAGAGATGTCTGTTTTTCATAATTGCCCGACACTCCCAAGACGGCCATTCAGCCATCTTGAAAATCAATGTTTTCATGAACTCTGACCTCTTCCTTCCTGTTGAGTGTCTCTCCTACAGGTTGCTTCCTAGGATGAAAACAAAGCAAATATATAACAGCAAAAGGCCAGGGTTAATGTCTTTAACAAGATAATGTTACTTAAGGGAACTGTAAACCAAATCATTTCAAAATTCTAGTTGGTCCTTGGGAAAGAAAGAAAAAAAAATGAAGGGATATTATGAAACCATATGTGCTCCGGCCTTGCCTGAGTTTCTGACAAGTGATTTGGTGGAGGTCAGGAACTACAGTGCAATCCATTTGGATCCTCATAAGTCACACTGACAGTGTCCTGCAGAAGTTGTTCAACGACATGATGATCTTTTCTACCTGGTGTCCTGTCAATCACTGATCAAATCACCTGAGACCTCCCAGTAGATGGAGAAGACCACTTTTTTTCAGAACTGGACCTTGAAAGATGTACAGGCATTTTCTTTATTCCATTTATTAGTTTTGGAAAGTTAGTAGGCACTGGGTACAGTAGATTTGACAAAAACAATGTGTACTTATTGTTACTCATAGACTGTCATAAGGTCGTAGATGGAGAATCCACGGCAGGTAAAACAGATGGAGGTGGCACATCACGCACACAGAAAGGAATTGAGAAGAGAATTAATGAACACTCATTGGTATGGAAATCCTCCATCCCATCTAAACTATGTCTATATCCCAACAGTGTATGTCAGTGATGATGGCCAGAATCCTATTAGTTACCCCTGTCGTGAGCAATTCCATCAGAGTAAATCTCATCTGTAAATGGCTTCAAGTTGAGAAGGCAGTATAGTCATTTGCTGTTGCACACCCATTTTGTGATCTGGGGCTCAGCCAATAATGTCTATGCTGACTTTTTAACTTGCTTACAACAATACCCAGACAAATCAAAAAGCCTTCACCACCAAGGCCATAGCTAACGACCCGTGGCATAGTGGTTAAATGCCTGTACTGCAGGTGAAACTGTGCTCACGGCCTGGGGTTCAATCCCAGGTAGCAGGCTCATGGTTGACTCAGCCTTCCATCCTTCCGAGGTCGGTAAAATGAGTACCCAGCTTGCTGGGGGGGGGGGGAACACAATGTGTATCCTGCATACTGTAATTAAACTGTAAATCGTCCAAAGACTACTTGAAGTGGTATGGGGCGGTATTTAAGCAGAACACTTTGCTTTACTTTATGGGTTTCAGCACCTTAGGCCATTGTTCACCTTAAGGCTATGGATACTGTTGTCTACCTAACAAGCCTATTCAAGTTCTGAGCCTATTTCAGACCAGGGTGACAAGAGGTCAAAGAGGACTATAAGGTGGAGGACTCACGCTAGCTTTATTCAGACTGATGAAGCTGTTTGGATGAGCGACGAAACATTTCTGTCTCTCAAACAAAAAGAAGTCCAGTTGCCATGACTCAACTTCCAGATAAACTCACCTGGATGACTGAGAATCTTCACAGACAACTTGCTGTCAAGTTAAAAATCTATGTCAATGGAATTAACACCAGTATCATTCCCCCCCTCCCCAGTTAGATTCCAGCCATTGGTTGACCACAGAAGCTAACATCTTGTGGCATCACTCTGCATGTATAGTGGGAGTGACATCGCCACCAGCATCAGATGGCTGCTAAATAAAGAATTCCTTTCTCAGTTCCAGGGTGCACCTGCCTTTTTGTCACAAGTACATGGCAATGGGACTCCTGATGGATGTAGCAGTGGCATTGGGTCTAGGTTTAGATGCTTAAACTACTGAGTTATACAGCATCCTACATTAGTATGAATTGGTAATAATCTATCAACTAATAAATCAAATATATGGTAACATGTCACATTTCCCAGATACTTAGAAGATAAAGGAAACAAATTTGACCAAAGGGCAAGTTTCAAATCTGTTACCTGTTCACTTGAATTAATACTTGCACTGAACTATATCATATAATGGGCAACCCCACTTCCCAACCGTCATTTATAACAGCTAGTATTATATGGGCAATTAATTCCATCTGTAATGTCAGATTTGTTTACGACTTCTGTGACAGGACTCCGGGCTGACCTGGGGAGCGGGGAAGTAGCTTGCTGTTCTCTGCTTTTCCAGAAATCAACACAAAATGCGGCGTATTTAAGAAGAAAACTGAAACTGGTGGCCTCAATTAACTAATGTTCAGAAGAATGAGATGACATGAAGCAGTATTGAACGTGGCAAGGTTGTAGCTAAAACTTCCAAAAGGAGCCCTGCTACAAATTTGCTACTTATTTCACACTCTGCCTATTTTCAGTGTCTCACTATAACTGGGAGTCGTATTTTATTTTTACAAGTCCTCACGGCATTCATAAAATGCCTCACATGTCTTAGAATCTTATAGAGAAGAAAAACTATTCCAGCTCAAGAATAATTTGATTCAACAGTTCTAAAACAAATTAAAATAATAAAAAATATAAATATTAAACCAAATAAATGTCATAAAGCAACCTCATTCTTTAAGGTGGGGGAATGCCATCAAGATTGAACTTCAACCTTGATTCCTGCTTGAGAAATCATCCTTGATCATCATTTGGAAAAGCCCATTCAGCAGAACATTTTTCATTGGTTGGTTTCTCAAAATAGTACCAGGTTTAGTATCAATGGAACTTTTCAGGTAAGAAGCAATAAAAGCAACAGTCAATATAAGAAGATTAAAGAAATTGCAATGGTGATGATGAATCAGGAAGTTGCCTAATTCATCAACAGTGAGCCTTACAGAAATGCATGGCAAAACAAATGCATTTTTTTTATTTTCCACCTGAAAGAAGTCATCTATGTTAAATCACTGTGACATGGTTTTATATCAAACAGAGACAGTCTGGACTTTGGTTTAGTCCTTCTTGTTGTTGTTGTGTCATTACAGTTGTGACTGACTCTTTGTGACCCCATGCCCATGGAGTTTTCTTGCCAGGAATATTGGAGTGGCTTGCCAGTTCCTACTCCAGGCACCTAACAGCACCTGGTATTCCCTGGTGGTCTCCCATCCAAGTACTAACCAGGGCTGACCCTGCTTAGCTTCCAAGATCAGGCACCATCAGATGTGCTCAGGGCATCTAGACAGCTCTTGCTTTAGTCCTACCAGGACTCTAATTGGTAGTGTTATGTTTTGGCGTCATCAAGATGGTTCCCACTCACGGGGACCCTAATAGGATTTTTGAGATGTTTGAGGAGTGACTTACCATTTACCATGCACCCACCATGAGTTTTCATGGCCAAGCAGTGATTTGAACCCAACCCTTGAAGAGTTCCAGTCCAACACAATTCACTAACCTTCATGTCACCCCAAATCAATTGCAATGGAGGTAGCCACCTCGTCTTACTTAGAGTCAAGCTGTGCATTTGTCCCACTGGCAATCTTTTGGAGGGGTGCCATGCTGGTTCTACCTTGCACGGAGTGGTCAGTGTATTGATTTATCCACCCTTGATTCACTTGGTACCTTGACCTACGAATTTAATCTGTTCCAAATGCATGCTCTTAAGTCGAACTACTCTTAAGTCGGGGTACCTAGCTAAACAATTTAAAAATAAGTTAAAAAAATAAAAAAAATTGTAAGTAGAGCAGACCGTATCTAAAATTTGTAAGGTGGCAGTTAAAATGCCAACAGTTTTCTGCTCTTAAGTTGAATTGCTCTTAAATTGAGCTGCTCTTAAGTCGGGGTACCACTGTATATCAACTATGCAGGAAGTGCCATACAGTATATTGCTTTCTGTCTCCCCATTCATCCCCTTTTTAATCCAGTGTGGCCTTCCTTACTCTGTTCCATACCTTATAAGGCATGTCAGTATGTGACTGCAACTTGCCGGGAAGAGGCTTCCTGAAATGACAGGAAACCGCTTTACCCCACCAGCTTCAAGAACGTTTGTGATAGGAGCCACCTGTGGAATGCCCTCACATTCCACTCTTTTCCCCCTTGCTGCCATGAAATGTTACATCTCCTTTAAGGGCGCCATAAAACTCTCAAGCTCTGATAAGTTCAGATTTATCTTTTTGCTGGATCCCTGCTTGGGGATGTTGGTACACAGAAGAGCTTCCATAAACGAATCCACACAACCCACAACACAGATACAGTTACTTTAGGTATCAAGGACTGAAAGCAAACCAGTAAAATGTGGCAGAGGGCAAAATGTGGCAGGCATTTTTTTTTCAGGCTATATTTATTTCAGAAGGGATTATTAATTTTTCTTTTGGAACTGATGCAGTCTTCTGTCCCTCCCTTTCTCTCTTTTAGATAGATAGATAGATAGATAGATAGATAGATAGATAGATAGATAG
>JAHTLZ010000213.1:4373465-4399081 GCA_023846285.1 Phrynocephalus versicolor | reverse complement strand
ATAGATAGATAGATAGATAGATAGATAGATAGATAGATAGATAGATAGATAATGGTGAGGAATGTTGGTAGCTGCCATCCATCAACATCTGGAGGATCATGCGTTGATTACCCCAAGTTCAATGAACCAGATTTTGACCACTAAAATGGGGCATTTGGAAAGCATGGCACACTTATGCTATTGTGCAAGCACCGACAGCCAAAAATTCCCGGCGATCTATTGCAAAATCACTGGAAGATCAGCCAGCAACATCTGACCATCCTTTGACCTATCCTATTGGCACTCCAGCTGTGCTTTCCCGTTCTGTCTAACTTTTGTTATAAGCTCTCAAGCTATATTGGTGGGGGGGGGCTTCTCACATTATTTCCAAGGACTTTGTGAGCTGGCACCATTTCCTTTACATGGATCCTCAACCCCATCTGGCACCCACCCCTTGAGGGAAGGGATCATCTTGCAGGGATGTGTGGGCGATCTCCGCAAGGCTACTTTTGAGAAGCGTGACTAATTGCATCCATCTTTTCTCCATGCGTCACACTCGGAATGACTTATTTTTGTTTGGTTGCAGCGTTGTTTGTCATTAAACAGGAAGCGAACATTTTTCCTGGGTTGCAGCATTTCACATCACCACACAGAGAGAGGGAGCATTTAAGGATGTACAGGTCAACAGCAAAATCTGGAGCTTGAAGGATGCAAAGGGAGCTGCGATGACACTTCGCCTGTGTTCAGGCTCAGTAATAAAGGGTTGAAACCCCACTTTATATGGGCAAGAGCAGAACTATGGGTATTTGTACACAACCCCTAAACTCCGCCGCAAATGGCTCCCAGCTCCGGAGCTTAAAATTGTTTTCCCACCAGCTCTGGAGTTTACAGATAATTAAGTGTGACCACGCCCACCTAAGCGCGTCCCAGTGCACTTTTCAGGTACCTGCTCTCCAGAGGTGAAAATTCCTGATGCGGATATAACGTAGTAACTGCCGGGCTCTCCTTGCTTCTGTTTGTTTGTTTTTTGCCCCCCGCCCCTTTAAGAGATCTGAATGCAGTGCCGGGACAGCAGAACGGAGGTCAGCAGCATTCTTTTCTTCCTTTTTTTCTCCCTCCCCTCACGCAGCCAACAGCCAGGAGTGCGGAGGGGGTGGGAACGCAGGAACAGTGACAAACCTCTAAGATCTCTGGTCCGAATTTAAGTGGCCAGCGGATCTTAGGAGTCATGTGAAAGGGGTCTGAGTTTTATGTAGTATCTGTATAACTTCTGAATACCTCAGTGGATTAGGTACCTGGCTGCCAAGCCACCATGCCTCCTTGATGTGGGCTTAGCCCGCTCCTTTATATTCTTTACACGTTTGATTGTGTCTCTGCCTATCCTAGCAATAGGATCATTAAGTTGGCAGATGACACGACTGTGATTGGGCTCATCTCCGGCAAGGAGAGTGAGATGGCTTACACCGTGGAGAGGTTGACCAAGCAGTGTAAAATTAATAGCTTGCACCTAAACATAAAGAAAACATGGCGGATTTTAAGAGGCAGAAAACCAATGTTCCCGGCCCGCATGCCGCCGGGTCCGAAAATAAAAAAAAGACAATGAATTGGGCCCCAGGGGCCTGAATAATGGTAAAGAACCGAAGCGGGCCCCAGGGGCCCGAATAATGGAAACGGACACCATTTTGGCGTTTCGTGCCCATCTCTAGTCCTGGAGTCTCAACACAATGGGGCTTGCAAACAAGGCTATTTTTCTTGAGAAATTTAAGGAAAAACCATCTTCTGCCAAAGCTGCTGCTGGCCTTCTATCACTGTGCTATTGCAGGCATGTCCAAACTTCAGCCCCCCAGATGTTTTAGACCACAACTCCCAAAGTCCTTTGCCATTGACAATCTAAGCTTAGAATTCTGGGAGTTGTGGTCCAAAACATCAGGAGGGCCAAAGTTTGGGGGATGTCTGTGATATTGAGAGTGTGCTTCCTTACGGGTCATGTGTATGGTATGGAAGTTGTACCCATCAGGATAGGACAGTGTTGCACAGAATCATAAGAATTGCAGAGAGTATTCTGGGCAGTTCACTCCCTACCCTAGAACAAATTTACATGGGGCCACTGTAAAGCATTAGATATATTAAGAGATCCAACGCGTTCTGATCATCGCCTCGTTGAGTTGTTGCCATCAGGACAGAGATATAGAGTACCGAGAGCGAGAACAAACCTTCTCAAGAATAGCTTTTTAGAGCAAGATTGGCCTTAAATGGAAATTCTGGACTTTGAAGTCAGCTTATTTTATATGCCATATTGTATGTGTTGTAGCTATTTTTAAATCTATGTGGAATGTTTTATATGAGTTGAATATAGTAACCGTGAAATTTCATTGTTCATGCAAGGGCGCAATGACAATAAAGATTCCTATTCCTATTCCTACAAGGGCTGGACTAAGGTCCCTTCCAGCACTGCAGATCCAAGATGATGATGATGATGATGATGATGATGATGATGATGATGATGATGATGATGATGATATACAATAGGGCTCTATATCCACAGGAAATTGTGGAAGTGACTGAGGACCGCCACTAAAGGTCAGACTAAGTGTCCATCAAGTGTGCCCTTCTCTGCACTTTCCACACTTGATGGACACTTCCATGCCTCTGTAATGACTGCCAAAGAAAGCAAAACAGGCAATGGACCTTATCTGCTACCTGAGATGCTCTGAGCACAGAGGGTCCATTGAGAGGTGTTGCCAGTAAGCTACCCCCAACAGACTTATGATCTTTGAAACTGTCTAACCCTTTAGAAGAAATGGAGGCAATGACAGACTTTATTTTCTTGGGCTTCTTGATCACTGCAGATGGCAACTGCAGCAACAAAATTAAAAGACGCCTGCTTCTTGGGAGGAAAGCAATGGCAAACCTAGGTAGCATCCTAATGAGCAGAGACATCACTTTGTCAACTAAGGTCAGGATAGTCAAAGCTATGGTTTTTTCAGTAGTGATGTATGGAAGTGAGAGCTGGACTATAAAGAAGGCTGATCGCCGCAGAATTGATGCTTTTGAGCTGTGGTGCTGGAGGAGAGTCTTGAGAGTCCCCTGGACTGCAAGGAGATCAAACCTATCCGTCCTGAAAGAAATCAACCCCGATTGTTCACTGGAAGGACAGATTTTGAAGCTGAAGCTCCAGTACTTTGGCCACCTCATGAGGAGAGAGGAGTCCTTGGAAAAGTCCCTGATGTTGGGAAAGATTGAAGGCAAAAGGAAAAGAGGATGGCAGAGAATGAGATGGCTGGACAGTGTCATCGATGCAACCTATATGGATTTGACCAAACTCCGGGAGGCAGTGGAAGACAGGAAGGCCTGGTGAGCTCTGGTCCATGGGGTCACGAAGAGTCGGACGCGACTGAATGACTGAACAACAACAACAACAACCCTTTAGAAAAAGCAAGCTATGTTCTGTGTCTCATACTGACTCCCCGGCTGCCTTTGATAAGACCAGCTGAAGAGCCTGAAACCCTTTTGACCACCAGCGACCATCACCACATCTGGTGGCAGGGATGCCTTGTGTAAGGAAGGTTTCCTTCCCCGCCACACCCTGTCTGTTCTCAATCCCCTTGCAAATCAGTTCCTGGATGGCCTCGCATTTCAGCACCATTTGAAAAAAAGCGAAAAACACGTCTCTCGCCCTTTTCTCAACCCATCTCACTCACCTTTCTTCTTAAACAGAAAAGAACCGGAATATTTATTTATTTATTTATTTATTTATTTATTTATTTATTTATTTATTTATTTATTTATTTTTCTACCACCCGTCTTCCAAGGGAACTTTGGGCGGTTAATAGCACCAAAACAAATAACAATCGGATGTTCAAACAATATAGTAGAAAAATAAAAACAAGGAAATACATAAAATAAAATAACAAAAATGCTATGATCTTCTTTGGTAAATGAACTGCCCCACCTACCTGATAATGTTGGCTGCCTTTTCCTACATCTTTCCAGCTTCTTAAAATACTGCCTGCTTTTTTTAAAAAAAGGAGAGATTCCTTCTTGTTAATAAAAATGCCATTTTTGTGTTGAACGCTAACCTCTGCTCGGGGGCATACTGGAAGCAGAACCATATTTATTATCATAATGAATGTGGGAACCGTGATGCCGTATGACTTCCCAAATTATACTGGACTGTCACTAACTGTAGCTGGCAGCCTATGCATTTTCAAAAGTAAATATTTAAAGTTTCTGGCCTGCAATATATTAATTTCGACAAGATTAAAAAACCTGATAACAATACCTGCAGCATTCAGAGGGTTCAATTTTGGGGTGATGCCCCTTTGTCAGGGAAAGGTCCAAGGGCAACTGATTTAAGTAACTTGGAGTGGATAACATTTCATAAGAAGAAGAGCCATCCTGGATCAGGCCAACGGGCCATCTAGTCCAGCTTCCTGTCTCTCACAGTGGCCCCACCAGATGCCTCTGGGAGCGCATGAGACTAGGTATCTGTCTCCTGATACCATTCCCCTGCATCTGGTCCTTGAAGACCCTGGTTTTAAGCCTGGAGACAACACCCATCTCCATCATGGTTTGTCACCTGTGATGGACTTTTCCTCCAGGAATCTGTCCAATCCCCTTTTGAAGGCCTCCAGGCCAGATGCCATCACCACCTTCTGTGGCAGGGAGTTCCACAGACTAACAATGCGCTGGCTGAAAAAATATTTTCTTTAGTCTGTTCTTACTCTCCCAGCCCTTAATTTGAGTGTATGACGACTTGCAATTTGAGTGTATGTTGACTTGCATAACAGAAGGCCATAAAGCAAAGTGTTCTGCTTATATACCGCCCCATCCCACTTCAAGTAGTCTCTGGTCTTCAGCACTTTGCAACCCTGCCTCCTCTGAAAGGCCTACCTCTGCCTACTCAGAGGTAGTACCACCACTTCCTTGCCACTCTTCTGTGGGCACTACCTTTGAATGGGTCCCTACTGAAGGAGGGATGGCTATACAGCACTCACTGTACATCTGTTTGGCTGAGAAACCAACCAATCTCTGAACTAGAGAGGGGCACGAATAAAAAAAAATTGTGTTTTGTTTGTCGTTTGTCGTTTAGGGGGTCCGTTTCGGTTCGTTTCTGTTTTTCGTGATTTTTTTGCAAAAAAATCGTTTTCGTTTTCTTTTGTTTCATTACCATTTCATAACCATTTATTTCAATTTTTGTGATTTTTTTTTAGCATTTAAAGCAGTTCAATGTATTGCCGTAACAAAAACGAAACGGACGACAAAATTTCTGGTGTTTCTGTTCGTTTCGTTTCATTTTAGACACAAAATTCATTTGTCGTTTCATTGCGTAATGAAATGAAAAAATGAAAACAGAAACGAAAAATTGTTCGTTTTGTGCCCATCTCTACTCTGAACCCATGGTTTGTGCCCATCTCTAATTGGTTCCTTATTACTTTCAACGGACACTTCAGGTTGCTAGTTATGAACTGTAAGGCTGTCTAGGACACATATTTGTCAGAAGGTCCCTCTAAAAAACATCTACCCATCCCTCTTACTCATCACAGTCCATAACGTTAAAAAGGATAACACTGAAGGAGTCCAAAAGACTGAATGTTAGGTACTAGACTTTTCCAGTTCTGGCGCTGCACGCCTGGAACAAACTTCCAACAGAGGTTCACCAGGATCTTTCCTCTAATGGGCGAAAACTGAGCTTTTGAAAGCAGCTCTTTATTAATGTCAGCTTGGTATTTTAAGTTGTTTAATTGTTTTATTTAAAGACAAGTTTGTTTACAGCAGAGGATTAATTATTGTTTTTATACATTGTATGTCTGTATTGCATCGTGCATTACTTGACTGAATTCACTTTTGAAATCTGCCCAGAGAACACTATGGATATGGGGGAGTGTACAAGTTGAATGAATGAATGAATGAATGAATGAATGAACTGGTGAACAAAATACAGGTAGAGTAGGACCATTGAATAAGTGGGGATCTGACGAATCAACTCCTTTGTACATTCCACTGATTCAATGGACCTACTCTATTTGCAACTTACATGCTAAGCAACAGGATTTCAGCCATTGTGTTGCTTGCTACTTCAAATTACTTTTTCCAAGAAAAAGTATGAGATGGATAACAGAACACAATAGGACACCCATATCCACTGATTCAGTTATCCACAGTTGGCAGAGGAAAAAAATTGAATAAATAATTCAGCAACCGCAAAGGAAGGTACTGTCACAAACAGCAGCCATAAAACAAGCTACTGTCATAAAATAGCAACTATAAAACAAGCTACTATCACAAACAGCAGCTATAAAGTAAAAAATTGACACAAAACAGCAGCTCTTTTTTTGGAAGTGTTCTCTCTTATTCACAGTTTTTGTTATCCACAGGAAGGCCTGGAACTGACACCCAGTGGATATCGGGGTCCAACTGTAGTATAAAATCTGAAAAATTACCGTTCAAGGCATCTGAAAAGAGCTTTTAAAAATAATTTCATAAAGTAACTAGAAAACATTACTCATGTCCAACAAAGCAGTAATTTCAGTCCCATCCGCTAGTTTGCCTTTGAAATGAACTTGGTTGCATCTCACATAGAAAAATAAACAACTCGTTGCAAGTAATTCTGTTATTTCCAACTCTGTTATTTCTAGTCTATAAGTATCAGTTAACAAAACTCCAAGGGATACAGATTTTTAAAAAACCCTTCAGGGTCCAGGAAGGTGTGTTGTTGTTTTTGAAACAAACAAAAACATTGCAGTATAACTTGGCCATGTTCAACACTAGAGAAATTTTGGGAGGGTCACAACATCAGAAGCAGGGATATGGAATGGATTGGAAAATGCATTGGTAGCTGGCTGACTGGTGTCTCCTGAACTGGGATCATTCCATATTGCAAAAGTTTGTTACAGGGCACCAACCTATTCATTTCTTTATAACCCTATTTTAAATTAAAACCGCTGCAGTATGAAAAGTCTCAAACAAGGTGCCTGTTGTTTTGCAAACAATTCAAACTTTTCTTCATCTCTTTTAGGATTTAATACAAATCTGGTTCAGAAATGTTGTTTAACAGTGCCCATCTCAGCTTTCTCTGCCGAGCGAGCGTATGCTCTGAGAGCAAAGAATATCTCCTTCTCACTGGAGACCTGTTTATTAGTCTAAGGTTCATAGTCTGATTTATCGATTCAAGCTTCCATAGTACGACCGGCCATACCGTACAGCACGCCAGTGTTTCTGTCATATGTTCCCCACTGAAGTGTTTACAATATTTTTGATTTACACCTTCCAGGTGTTCGTGTGGAAAATATCACCGCTTTTTGGTTTACACGGTTTTTTTTTACAATATGTTTGTGGACTCCATTTAACTTCAACATCCATAACAGCTGACATTCCAAAGCCTGCTAGTCAAAAGGAGAAGAGAGGCCGGTGCGTGTCTGTGGGTCTCATCTCCTGACTTTTAGAAATGCAACTTAATTGATTATCTGTATTAGTAAAATCCCTGAACTACATATTTCAGATTACAGGAGGTTAACGAGGATCGCAGCAGAAGGGGTGGAGGTGGGGGCTGTGCGTTTAATGCTTTTGCTTAACATTGTTCAGTGATCACAAAGAGCAATTTTATTTTCAGCTGCCGAAAGATAAAATCTGTAGTCAGTCTCATTTTCAACATCCTAAATAGCAAACTAGTTAAACTGAACAATTCCAACATCCTAAACAGCAAAGGAGAGATGGGGGCCAGTGGAAGCTAGTATAGTGATGTCTTGTATAGAGGAACTGATTCATTACAAATGAAATTATGTTAAGCAATGTTTCCTTTAAACAAATTTCCCATAGGAATGCATTGAAAACAGAGTAATCCCTAATCGCGACCATTTTTATGTTGTACAGATTCACCCTATAGGCGATTCTGTTAAGCAAATTTCCCCTATCTCCAGAATTTTTTTATGTTGTACTGATTTTTTGTTATATGAGGGTCCACTGTAGTATGGAGCCTTTTTACACGACCCCTAAGATCCGCTGACCACTTAAATTCGGACCAGAGATCTTGGGGGTTGTCGCTGTTCCTGTGTTCCCACCCCCTCCGCACTCCTGTCTGCTGTCTGCATGAGGGGAGGGAGAAAAAAAGAAAGAGAAGAATGCCGGCTTACCTCCGTTCTGCCAGTCTCGCTCTGTTCCCGGCAGCATTCAGATCTCTTAAAGGGGCGGGGAGCAAAACAACAACAAACAGAAGTGAGGAGAGCCCGGCACCCACTACGTTAGATCCGCATCAGGGAATTTTCACCCCCGGAGAGCAGGTACATGAAAAGTGCACTGGAACGCACTTAGGTGGGCGTGGTCACACTTAATTTTTTGTAAACTCCGGAGCTGGTGGGGAAACGATTTTAATCTCCGGAGCTGGGAGCCATTTGCCGCGGAGTTTAGGGGTCATGTGAAAAGGTTCATAGTTTCACTTCTCAAGTGCTTTTCAAACTATTTATGGGGAAAGGTTGTGATTTTTGTTCCATTTCCCCCCAAATAATTTCTTTTTTAAAATGTGCGAAATTCTCATTTATATGTAACAATAATCATGTGCCATCAAGCCAATTTTGACTTCTGCCAGGCCTTTGCAGGGTTTTGCAGAGACACAATCATCAGAAATGTTTGACCATTCCCTTTTTGTGGACTGTGCGGTTTCCCCAGCGTCACACAGGCTGGCTCATCTCCTACCCTCTTTCCCCGAAAATAAGACATCATCCGAAAATAAGACCTACTTACAGTTTTACCTCTCTGAAATATAAGGCATCCCCTGAACATAAGGCCTCCTCGATAATAAGGCCCCCCGAAGCTACCGTAACTCTGGACTCTGGACCGTAGCGGCAGGCGCCAATGCGCCCCTCACTATTGACCGCAGCGCAGCGCAGCTGGAGCAGACAGGAAGTGCAAGGTCTCTTTTAATTAGAGAGCCCACGCCACCGCCAGGACAAGCTGCTGCCTGCTGCTCGCTCTGCCCTGATGGAGTCTGGCTGACTCACAATTAGACAGTGAGCCATGCTGGGCAGGAGTCAGGCACATTGTGTGGACACACAGGGGTGACTGAGGAAGGGGGAAAATGCCTGATAAAGGGGTGGGGGGATGTTGGGTGAAGGTGTCCACTGGCAGAGGTGGGGGAGAGGGATAACTTAAAATGATCATGGAAAAATAAGACATCCCCTGAAAATAAGACCTAGCGCATCTTTGGGAGCAAAAATTAATATAAGACACTATCTTATTTTCAGGGAAACAGGGTAGGAGGCAATGTGAGGAACTGAACTCCAAAACCTCTCCTTCTGAGCTCTCCAGCTCAGCTATACATACCAGTAGAGACCTGCCTATGTCCAGCATGGAGCTGTGTTGTATCTGACTGCTGTACCGCAGTTAACCATGAAGAAGAGAAGCAGGGGAAAAAAGAAATGGTCATTTTAGTTTAGGACAACATTCCTGATTACTCAAAGCTTGCCAGAGCGATACTTACTTCTCAGTTAAACACCCATGCTCCTTATTTGTTTTTCAGATTTGTTTTAGTAGCTGATCTTTAACTAGTTTTGGAAAACGCAGTTGTCGTCTCTGAAAGGAGATGAATCGGTGTTGCCATGCATCCCAAACAATATTGCAGCTTTGGTAGACTCTATTAGGCGCTTGCATCTATTCTCTCCGTGTGTTCATGAGCACGTGTTTCTGTGCAAGGATGATTGCTACTAGTTGCCATTAACAACACACATTGTGTTTTTTTGCATCGAAAAATCTGGAGGTGAGACGTGCTTTCCCATCCACACTATCTAATGCCAGATCATCTCCTTCAGCTTTTTCTGAAAGCAGTTAGTGAGAGAAAGCAGACACTGGTGCTCGTCATCATCATTACTGTATTTCTTGCTGCTGTCCTTTCTTCCACAATGTATCCCATGCCTTTCCTACACTTTAGCCTCCTGCCTCAGTGCTGTACTGCAGCTATAAGTATGCTCACAACCTGAGGTTCAATCCCAGGTAGCCAGCTCAAGGTTCATTCAGCCTTCCATCCTTCCAAGGTCAGTTAAATGAGTATCCAGTTTGCTGGGTGGGGACAAAATGTAGCCTGCATAAATAATTTGTAAATTCCCTAGTGAGTGCTTTAAGTGCTACGGGGCGGTATATAAGCAGAACCCTTTGCTTTTTGCTTTGCTTTTGGTGTGTTCACCTCCCCATTCCCTCTTTCTTCAAGTCGCCATTCGAGATGGGCACGAAACGCTAAAATAGCATTTTGTTTCGTTTTTCTTTTCCATTCTGTTTCGTTTTGTTTTAAAATGATTTTTTAAAAACATTGTTTCATGCCCACCTCTACTTGCCATGTATCATTGTGATTTCCAAGGTCGGTGAAGCAAGGTCTGTGTTCCCTCCCCTTCTATATTTTTTCCCACTGGAATGAAAAATTCACTTCTTTTACACTGATGCATAATAGGAAGTTTTTCTTTTTACGTCCATGCTCCCCTTCATGGTATCTATCATGGGACCATAGAGTTAGGGAAAGCATGTATGAGGCCAGAACCTTGCATTAGGGCAGGGGTGCCCAAACTTTTTGTAAGAAGGGCCAGATTTGGTGGCTGAGAATGTGTCAGGGGCCGGTTGCTCCCCAACCCTGCCACCCCACTGCAAGTCCCACCCACTTTCTTCTAAAAAAAACATGGGGTGAAGGAGGGGGAGGGAGGGGTGGGCCAGCCAGCCGCGGGCCACTCAGAATGGCCTGGCGGGCTGGATTTGGCCCCCGGGCCGGACTTTGGGCAGGCCTGCATTAGGGTCTTGAGCGTCGTGCCCACAACGGACAACGGTTATGGATGAATGGTTTTTGTATGACAGCATGCAGTTTGAGAATAATTTGTAATATTTTATACTATTTTTTTATTCCTAACTAAAAAGCAACAAAAAGAACAGGAGAAGTAACAAGGAGTGTGACTAATGTGAAACATTGCATTTTCGGTTCTTATTATATACTGACAACCTGCCAATGCCCAAATTGGTAACAGGAACAAATTTGTTCTAAAAAGCAACTTTCCAATCTCTGTTCCCTTTGTGACACTAAGCACACATCTACAAAACAAGCAAAAGAGGAGGTGGGGAGGCAGGTTGATTGCTTGCAAAGAAACGAGAAACCCATCCAATGCTATTTTAATGGTCCAGAAGACAAAACAAGAATCTTTACATGTTGCATGTTTTACTAAAAAGTACTCCCAGAAAAATTTTACTGGGACTGCCCCGGGGGCAAAATCACAGCAAAGGGATTGATTGATTGATTGATTGATTGATTGATTGATTGATTGATTGATTGATTGATTGATTGATTGATTGATTTGCTTCAGTTAACTAAGTCAGGTTTTACATTCCTTGCTCAAACGCTTGCCTAAACTATGGAAGCAATTGTTCCCTAACTTGAGCCTGAACATTATACATAAATCAAACTGCAAATGTATTTAACATAAGCAATGGGAACAGAATACTTTTTGTATTTCCAACTCTTTCTCCTTGCAAAAAAAAAAAAAGTCTGATCCTTCGCTTAACGCTCCAATTCCAGTTGAGCTCAGCTAACTCCAATCAGTCACAAAAGGAACTAGGTATGGGTTATCCAATATTTTGGATCTTAGGAGCAAACATGTAACTTGAACTGAAAGCTATTAATGCCGCCGGAGTGGTGGGGACAGAAACTCTGCCAGTTGCCAGTGCCTGTTAAATGGGGTAGATTAGCTGTCTTACTGTTTAGCATATAAACATCTGAAACACGTTTCCTGTTTTGGGTGGGCGAGGGGGGAATCAAGGTGGATGACCTAAGGGAAGCTTTAAAAAAAAAGCACCAGCAATATAAATGTGAATTGTACATAGTCACAGGGGAGAGAGAAGTCACTCTTGGTGGTCCTGTTAGATGCCATTGTTTCTGTGTTTGGGGGGGAGGGCTTGGAGATAAAGAGAGAGAGAAAGAGAAAGAGAGAATGAATTAATGAATGAACGAACGAACGAACAAATGAGTGAATGAATGAATGAATGAGGAGGAGGACATGAAAATACACATTGCCTTCCTCAGTTTGAGGGTGGGCGCTGCCACCCCATTGCTGGGTTTCTTCGGCCTGGGAAGTGTTAGAGGTTGTCACTGCAGACACCGTCCTGACCGGATTCCGTTCCACAAACTCCTGAGGGGAGACATTCCTCAGTATCACAGTGGCTCTTCTCTCTCTCTCTCTCTCTCTCTCTCTCTCTCTCCTCCATGACACAAGGTCTTTTTTTTTAATATCTCAGGTCCCAAAACTCTACACACTAGACCTCTCCTAGAACAAAGGGAACCCAAGGTAAGAAAAATGGCCTTCTGTTCTCCCCTCATGGGGAAAAAAGGAAAGGAAAGGAAAGAAGAGAAATCAGAAGAAGGTATAATAAGAATAATAATCACACAATGAAAGCTGTACCATGCTGAAGGCTGTAGCCATGCCTTTCTAGGCAAATCCTTTAGCAATGTGTCTTTTTAAAAGGGTGGTGTGGATCATTCATCCTCTGTTGGACTTGTTCTTGTTCTTGTTCTTGTTCTTGTTCTTGTTCTTGTTCTTGTTCTTCTTCTTCTTCTTCTTCTTCTTCTTCTTCTTCTTCTTCTTCATGTCTCTGCCTCTAAAAACAGAGGCAAAAGCTTCAGAAAATTCATTTGAGAGTAGGTTGGTCAAAAGAGAGCAGCCAAAAAAACCCACTCCACCCAACACCACAACCTTTGTGTTGATGTCACTGGCTCTTGTGTATCTTGTAGCTTTAAATCCTGGACAACCTTACATAATAAGGTGGGGGGCAAGGACTCACAGGCTCAGAGCAAAGTGTTTTGTTGTGTGTGAGAGGTTCTTTTTTTTTAATGTGAGTTGAGTTGTGCAACATCAGCACACCTGCAAGCCATGGATAAGAGAAATAGATGGAGGAAAGATCCATCTATTGTTGTGTGATATCTGCACTAATGTGCAGATTGCAAACTACTCCCAAACATCTTTGCGTTCAGGACTTGGCCTCAACACAAGAGGGATTTCTCCTTTTTTACGACACCATGACTCCCTCTAAATAGCACAAGATAACTTCTCAAATGTCAACTCTAGGCTATATTTCCTTTCACTACTAGATAACTATGGACAGCCATGTCTGAGCACTGGTTTTCTTATCTCCTAATCTAATGCTGTCTCCACTGTAAGCCTAGGAGTGTAGATCAAGATCTTAACTTAATATAAGATCTGACCATTCATTTAACGTCTTCCATTTATGAGCTACCTTAAAGTGAGAGCTCTCAGGATGGCCCAGTTTTAATAATTTTTAATTTTAAAAAGAAAAACAAATATGGTATATTTAAAAATAATATAAAGCCAATAGCATTACTTAAAAACAAGCACTGGAAGCAGTAATAAGGGCAGCATTTAAAATACAGAAGATAAATATAAATGCAACACACCAAAGGGCAATTTTGAACTAGAGTTTTAAGTGAAAAAAGTAACAAATTAAAATGGTTTGTTTTGTGCCTTCCATATTTCTCATCATTTACCTCAGACCAAATTAGAGAGGCCAAATTATTGTTGTTGTAATTATTATTTAAAATATTTTTATTATAAGAACTAATGAAAAAGTCAAATGTTTGTCTGTAGATCATTTTGAGCAAGGTTGTTTGTTTGTCTGCTTATATTTCCACCCCTTCTCTGAGAACATTGAAGCATATACATGGCTTTTCTCTTCTCCTTTATTTCACAAAAATCCTGTAAATTGGGTCAGGTTAGTACATTTGGTGGCGAATCGGCAGCACTCCATATGTTTTTGGACCACAACTCCCAGGATTCCGAGCCTAGACTAGCAGTGAGAAAGGACTGTGGGAGTTGTGGTCCCAAACAACTGGGATACCAAAGGTTCGCCACCACTGGGCAGGTAGGACAGTAATTGGTGTAAGCTCATTATTGCTAGCACAACTCAACATACTTCCATTTGAAAAGGCTTATCTGTTTGAAACAGAACTGAGATGTGTATAGAGAGCCTCTCATGTTTAACCGTCTTCTACTTCCACTGAAATGAGTGGTGCACATCTTTACACGCAAAAGCTCATCCCTGTAAGTCAGAGCATATCGGGAGTTCTAAACTGGGATTTCTATAAGATAGTGTTTGTTTCCACCAAAAGTGTTCCAAGCTATGCTTATTACACATAGGAGTTGCTCGCTTGTTCCTTTCTGGGTCTTTTAGGAGTGGGGGTGGGGGGTGAGTGCTCAGGGATTTTTTATGTGTGTGTGTTGAAGGTTTTTTTTAATATGTGCGAGAGTGTTTGGAGATTTGTGTGTGTGTGTGTGTGTGTGTGTGTGTGTGTGTGTTGAATCTGGTCTCTGGGTGTCTGAATTTCGTTGTATGTGTATACTGTGTATATACACACAATGACAATATTATTATTATTATTATTATTATTATTATTATTATTATTATTATTATTATTATTATTATTATTATTATTATTATTATTATTTGATTTTGGGAAAGGCCACCTACTTATAATAAAGATTCATTGATTTTTATCTCCGAGTCATGGATCATTCTCTTTGCACAAGTGTCCATTTGTGATGCCAAGTAAATCAATTCATCTTCCATGCATGCTTGGGTGGGTGGGCGGGCAAGGGGGGAGTGTGGTGCCTGTGGATTACGGAGACTTGGCATTTGCAAGGATGCTTTTAGCAAATGGCAGTTGAGTTGCTATCTCATCGACCCAGTTTTATATCAGAGGCCGGGGGCTGGAGAGGAAAGGGGGGCATTGGAGGGAAGCCAGCATCTAGGATAATTAGGAAAATTAAGTGACTTGGTATTTGTTTGCTTTTTAGCATGAACTTCCTCTCTGCCTCCTAGATTCCCCCATCTTATCGTCACATTTTTGACATGACAGGTTAATGTGAAGCGTCCCCGACTCAACTTGGACTTCTGCAGCTAATCGTCTCGTGGTCCTTCCGTCTGGCTTCTCCCATGAAATCTAAGCCCCTGAGGGAAGAGTGCCCCCCAACCAGTCAAAATGCCCCCAACATTTATTCCAGAATGCAAGCTCCCCTTCTCAAATTCTTTCTGACTAGAGTGTCCAAAGGTTTTTGAAAGGCAGTCGCTGAGATGCAAATTCGTTGGGACCGTCTGCAAATAATGAACAGAACAGTTTTTTTTAAAAAAAAAATTAAATAAATAAATAAATTTGCTATCCAAGCTGTGTCACTTGATACTCCACAAGCAAGCTATCAAAACTCTAAGACAAAACAACTCAACTTCCATAGCACTTAAAAAAAATACAATTGCACAGTCTGCATTAAAACGAATTACACTGAAAGTGAGTTAAACTCTTTTTCTCATTTTGCAAATTTTCGCCTGCATTGCCTTCTGTTTTTTTCATAATTTTGTTTCGGTTCTGTTCATCACAGAGGAAAAGCAAAGAATTATATGAGATGCTCAAGCTCCCCGCATTATGGAAATTTCAGATGATCTCTGCCTATTTCACAAAATCTCATTTGCCCTGCTTGTTCGCCATCTTGTGATTTTATTTCATTAACCTCCCCAAGTGGCCTCACTGCCAGAAGGGCAGTATAAAAATCCAGTAAATAAAATGAATAAATAAATACATTGTGGTTTTGATTTCATTCCATTTATCATGAGGAGAAACCTAAGTTTCATACTAGGATACACAGTCTCCTCTCACCAGCTTTTCAGTCCTTAAAAAAAGCTTCAAATAGGAAAATAATGTATATATCTTTTTTTAAAAAATGCTGTTGCTCAAAAGGAAAAGGAAAGTCATTGAGAGCTTCATGCCCGCTAAATCCAAATCACAAAAAATGTAACTTCTCCAAGCCCTGTTGTCCTCTCTAAGGTGCAGGGAGAGCATCTCAAGATTCATCAACCACCCTTTGATTCCTTTTCAGACAACACAATGACTTTTTTAGTTCTTCCGTTTACACTTTCCAGGCATTGGCTCAAACTACAGAAGTCCAGCTCATATGATCAGCTATTTCCACCCTCAAACTTTCCCTAGGATAGCACATCTAAAAGCCACTACTCAGCAAACTTCTGTGAAACCAAGATACACTGTGCTTTGGACACTAAACAAGGAGTCAAAGGGAATGTCGGACTGGCCACTTTTTAAAAAAAATGACTCCAGGATTAAAGTTATTATGTGCACAATTGTGGGATAATTCAAAAAAACAGTAAATGGAGATAGGCACCCCAGAGTCACTTACAAGGTAGCAAAGGACTCTGGGAAAACAGAAACACTTAGCAGATCTTAAGGCGACTCTACAACAAGACTGCTGGCGGGAGTACTGAGATCATGAAATAGGTAGGGCGTAACCAAATAAGCCACCAATCCAACCCCACAACACAAAAATTTCACAGTTTAAGTCCACGAGAGTTGGGCAGTTTCTATTTGGAATACAGCCCAGAACCGCCACACACACACACCCAGGAGCTGGACTGACAACTTACCAGGCTCTTTGCAGGGCACATGTTCATCATCGGTAAAACACCAGTCTGAGACGCAGCCCAGCCAGCTGACCACTCATTGGCTAAGCAGGGAGACTCTCTGTCCCTTCCCACCACATACACAGTGGTTGACTGCATGGGGAGGCGTGAAAGGTCTGGCCAAGCTCCTTCTGGTGCACTATTGACAATAACAGGCAGGCAAACGGCATGGAGCCTGATAAGTGCACAGTCTGGTGCGAGGTGGTAGTGGTTCCGGGCCGTAGCAGCAGGCGTATTGCCACAGTTCGGATACAAATTCGAAATGCCCAACCTTGCTGATTACAGTTAAATAAATTAAATGACCAAACTGAAACTTAATTATTATTATTATTATTATTATTTTGCCAAAAGCTCATTCACTATTTGAAGCTCTATAGTACTTTTGACTTTAAATCTCTCGGGCTATCTCCTTTTGCTTTCCTGTAGAGTCAGAAGCTATAGGCCTACATTTCCCTCTCATTATCATTTTCGTGGCATCTTGTCCACACGTCCGCTAAAGCGGATAAACATCAAGCTTGCAAAAAAAAAAAAAACACCTTGGTCCTCGACGTTTTTCTACAGAATCAGTTTATCCTCAAGAGTTCAAAGAGAGGGGGTGTCTGTGCTAATTTTAGCTTGCAAAAAAAATGGATATGGCCCATGCCTGATAAATTTCGAGAGAGATAACCAGGGCAGAAACTATGTCATCTAATAGCGGCATCCTCCAAGATCAAAAGGGAGCTGTATACATCTGCCATGACTGATTGAATCCTCGTTGGTGCGCACTTCCGTTCTGCTATGGATGTGTTCCATTGATACGCACAACGTGCCAGGACGGCGAAAGCCCAGCCAACACCGTGTCTGTTTCGTGCCAGTGGATTTCAATGGTATCCAAAGCGACTTCAAAAATAAGAATCCAAAACAGAATGTGCCCTTGTCTCCTTCGCATTCACGGTCCTGCCAACAGAACATGGCAGGGGTTCAAAATTTTATCGTTATTATTTTGGGGAATAAAATGTACACTGGAAACAGCATGGAGGTTGATAACCATCTTGCCTTCCCATGACTAAGCACCGACATTTCAGTGTTTAAAACAGAGTCAAAAATGATGCATTGCAACTCCACCTGAAATTGTTTTTCATTGTCTTCACTTCCACTTTCTGCTCCTCTAAAAAGAGAAGCAAACATCTCAGGGGTGATGACGCAGTTTTCCCTACACATTATGATCTGGAAATGGACATTTGTTGCCTCTGAACAGTTTTGGGTGAGGAATTTCAAAATACAGCGAACAGCTTTGCAAACTTTTATGCCAGTAGTGGTTATGCTGGTAGACAATGTGAACACTGCAATTGAAGAGAACCATGTAAACGAATGTTTTAAATAGAAAACTTCCAGAATCACACCATCCATTATCCATGTTATCGATCTTCATAAATACTAAGAATGGCAGAAAATTTTGCATAGTTCTGAATTTCTGGTAAAATTCTTTTTTTTTCCCTTTCCCCTTTTTTCCTTTTTTTTTTCCTTTTTTTTCCTTTTTTTTTTTTTTTTTTTTTTTGGCTAGGCAGCAGAATTCCAGAGATCCACACAGACAAATATCTCCACATTCTGTAGAATTTACCTCTTTATCATTCACTGGCACTTAAAATTTCAATAAATCTCTAGGGGGAAAAATAAAAAAATATTTACTTACAGTTGCTTGAAATTACAGACTAGTGTCTTTACTGCACACATACTAGGAACCAAATGAACAGATCAGCAGCAGCAGCAGCAGCAACTTCAGCCCACAAAAGTCCCTCCCAGTCTCTCAAACTACAGAGAGGATATAAGGTTATCAATAAAACTCCAACAGAAAACAGCGTCTAGGGAAGAAAATGCTATCACTTCACCAGTTAGACATTTTTAGTTGTGGCCCCTAAAAATGTTGACATCAGATTCACAACACACATTGAGGAGGCTGTTCTTTCTTAGCAGAATGTTATTTACTGTTACCCAAATTCAATTACCCAACCAGAATAGATCCACAGAATCAATGAGACTGGTAAAATTGTCCACCAATCAGTTCACTGGCTGTACTCTATTTAGGATGAGAAATTAGATGTACTGTGGGTATTTATAACCCACCTTTTCCCAAAACAAGAGCTCAGTGCAAGATTAAAAACAAAATAAATACAGATAATGATGAGATGGGATTGGGGAGGGATGAAAGCGATGAGAGTCATTGATGTGTGACGCGTGTGATGTGATTGATAAAACAACAACACAACACACAACAGCACAAGGATGATGTGATGATGATTGATGATGAGGATGGGGATGATGAGGATGAGGATGCTGCCAGTCCAGTTTGTGCAGTTGTCAACATCTTTTTTTTTATGTTTTCCATCTGGTCTGGGGCAGTGGGACATCCGTGTGTGCTCAAATGGATTAAATCGCGCAAAGCGGGGGGAAACGAATAACAAAAAAACAAACCAATGAAATCATTTTTTTCCAAAAAAAATCATTAAAAACGAAATGAACCCTAAAATGAACCAAACTAAAACAAATCGCCATTTTTTTCAGTTCGTGCCCATCTCTACAAATAAGAAAAGAAATGACCATCAGCAGTTGTTAAAATGCAACTGGTTATGAAAGAGTATTGTATTTCTTATTTTTTTGTCCAGTGCTTTAACGGCTTCTGCTGAGGACATTTTTGTCTCTTTCTATCTGTAATTTCCCCCCCCTTGCTTTTTGGGCATATCTCTGGCGGACCTTATCAAGACTGATAAGAAGCATCCCCACCCCCCTTTCCTTACTGCTCATATCTCTGCCTCACCAAATCAAGACTGAAAAGAAGCCTTTAAAAAACCAAGGAGGAAGCTTTTGTCTTTCTAAATTTTGCAGTGGAGAAAAAAATAATAATATTAGTAATATAGGGTCGGTGTGTGCTTTCCTTTTTCAAAAGAAAATTCAGTACAAGAGGAAACTGGAATAACTGACAAAAAGGCAAGGGAAAACTTGGGGCGAGATCTTTGCTTCTCCCTTGAAATCTAATTTTATCCAGAGGCCAAAAAAAGACAAGGCCATTTTTCACCCTCTGGATGCCTGTTCGTGCTGGTGTGTGCAGGGAAGTGAAGCCATTGGAAGGAACCCACCATGAAACGCTTTCCTTTTTTTTCCCTACAACACTTGTAAGGTTAAAAGGATAAAGATCCATCAATTTGTACTGCCTGACCTTGTCAGGCTGCCTTGCATCTGAATTCAGATGTGCGGGATTAACCCAGAGAAGTTTTCATGACACTGATTTAAAAGCTGTGCTGTGGGCACCTCCCAGCAAATTACATTAATTGGGATCTTTTAATCTGGAATGAGAGAGGAGGAAAAGGTCCCTTATCGGATGTGTGGCATATGATAAACAGATGTCTCGTAATACAGATGGAAGCAGCCTTTAGAGGGAACACACTGAAAATTGAACATTTTTATTAAGCCGGGGAAAGGGTGAGGAACGGATGGTCTGGCAAACTTAGCTTCTCGACTCCTTTGGGAACAATACTACAAGGTACTGAGGACTGCCACAAGAGCGCTGAATAGGCCAGGCATTTGGAAAAATTGCAGTTGTGGCTTACAACCCGGGTCCATGGTTGTGAGAGCATCCCAGTAATTGTAGTTAGAGATGGGCACGAAACGAACAATTTTTCGTTTCTGTGTTTGTTTTTTCGTTTCATTATTTAATGAAGCGACAAACGAATTTTGTCTCTAAAATGAAACGAAATGAACAGAAACACCGGAAATTTTGTCGTGTGTTTCGTTTCCGTTACTGCAATATGAGTGAATTGCTTAAAATCCTAAAAAAATCACAAAAATTGAAATAAATGGTAATGAAATGGTAATGAAATGAACGAAAACGAAAACGATTTTTTTGCAAAAATTCGCAAAAAATGGAAACGAACTGAAACGGACCTCCAAACGACAAACGACAAATGAAATGCCATTTTTTTTATTCGTGCCCATCTCTAATTGTAGTACAGTGGACCCTCACATAACAAACGGTTTGCATAACATAAAATCTGTACAACATAAAACATTCTGGAGACAGGTGAAATTTGCTTAACAGAATCGCCTATGGGGTGAATCCGTACAACATAAAAATGGTCGCGATAGGGATTTCTCTGTTTTCAATGCATTCCTATGGGAAATTTGTATAAAGGAAAATTTGCTGAACATAATTTCATTTGGAACAAATTAATTCCTTTATACAAGGTACCACTGTATTTAAAATTAGTTCTCCGAAGCTCCAAAACAGGGTATGTGGGTCCCTAACTGCTCAGATAAATCAGAACCAAATCCAGTCAAAGAAATGATCAGATCATAGGAAACTGAGGGTCCCACTGTTTGCATTGTTGCTTCCACTCTGGTTGCCTTGAGTAATAACACCTCCGATGAAAGAAAGCCCACCACTGCCCGCCTGTTTCACTCAATATCCCCTGCCTTTTGCACTGTCAAACAATTGTGTTTATTTATTTATTTATTTGGATTTTTATACCGCCCATCTGGCAGCGAGCTCACACTGGGCGGTTTACAACAATTATTAAATTCAAATCATTCATACAATAAAAACATAAAATACTGCAACATAAAATAGAATTAAAACTAAAATTATTAACATTAAAGTGACATAAAATAATGCATTATTATTGGCAGGCTGATCAGTTAGAATCATGATTTAATGGGTGAACACTGAAATTGCATGATATTTGAGGGAATGCCTGCTTAAATAGCCAAGTTTTTAATAGTTTTTAAAGGCAGCCAAAGAGGGGGCCAGGCAGATGTCTGGTGGAAGGTTATTCCACAGGCAGGGAGCAATGGCAGGAAAAGGCCCTATTTCTTATTTTTTTCCTTTTGGGCCTCTCGTGGTGTAAGTTGCCTCAAATGCCTAGCCTGGGAGGATCGGGTATTATGGACGGTTTTCACTGGGAGAAAACACTCTGACAAGTAGAGCCTTCAGCAACTCAGGTCATCAGGAAATTCCTCCAGTGTTTAGCAGAAATTCTTTGCTTTGCCTTTCTGCCCTGGAGCAAAACACACCAAAGTAGCCTTGTTAACTGTCTGAGGTTCTCTAGCTGTTCTGGACTTCAGATTCCTGAAGCGCAGGCCAGCAGAACCAATGTTTAAAGACTTAAGGGGCTGAAATGAAAAATATTTGTATATTTACATTTTTTTTAGCCGCCCCATTACCAAGCAGTCTCTACCAAAATAGCACATGGACTTAATGTCAAGAACCAGTGATTCTTCAGGACAGCCATTTTGAAAACATGAAGACAGCTGGGTACCTCTTTCTGGAAGTTGAGTCATGGCAACTGGACTTCTTTTTCTTGAGAGATAGAAACGATTTGCTGCTCATCCAAACAGCTTCATCACCGAAATGTTTCTCTCTCTCAAGAAAAACAAGTCTAGTTGCCATGACTCAGCTTCCAGATAAACTCACCTGGATGACTGAGAATCTCCTCAGACATACTGGGTACCTCTTCTTAATAATCTAACCTCCAGATGCAACACTCCAAGTTCCTTACACCTTTCATGATAGGACTTCATCATCCATTGAGTCTTAGTTGCCATCTCTTATTAGATAGCTGAATATTCAAAGACTAGTTGAGGTACTGAAGTTGTTCAAAACAGATAAATTACTGATAAAAACATTTCAACCTCTGAACTACTAGAGAAGACTGGATGAATCCTAAAACAAGGGTTGAATTAGGATCGGATGGCTTTATGAGGAATTAAATGTATACTAGAAAATGTCCTTTGCCTTTAAAAATATCAGATGTTTCCACGATTTCCTTGATTATTTCTTAAATAATGTTTAATTATTGACTGAGTTGTGAGTACAGATGGGCACGAATCAAAAAAATGGCATTTCATTTGTCGTTTGTCGTTTGGAGGGTCCGTTTCGGTTCGTTTCCATTTTTCATGAATTTTGCAAAAAATTGTTTTTGTTTTCGTTCATTTCATTACCATTTCATTACCATTTATTTCAATTTTTTGTGATTTTTTTTTTAGGATTTTAAGCAATTCACTCATATTGCAGTAACGGAAACGAAACGCACGACAAAATTTCCGGTGTTTCTGTTAGTTTCGTTTCATTTTAAAGACAAAATTTGAAAATGGAAACAAAAAATTGTTCATTTCGTGCCCATCTCTAGTTGTGAGTAACTGTGACTTACAGTATGTACATCACAGCCAGAGTAGGTCCATTTGAATAAATGGGGTTCATGGGGAAATTGATTCACCCTATCCCCACTGATTTAATGGGCCTGCCCTAGTGTGACTTGTTACACTAAGCAATGGGATTTCGGCCCATGTATGCAAATCATCCTGGCATTAAAGGAGCCATATATTAAAATATAATAAACAAATCCCAGGACATTCCTAGAAGAAGTTGTCTGAGGTTGGCCAAGGGGAGCTAATCCCAGGTAAAAGTGCATAGGATTGTAGCCTCTGATTGTTTCTTTCCATCCCTTTATAGCTTCGTGTCTTGGCTTCAAATTGGAACTAGCTTTGAATTCGCCCAAAAGGCTCCCCAGGGGATGTGCAGCTTAAACCGTATCCCTCCTTCTAGAGGCTATGCTAAAATAGACTGGGATCTCTTAAGATGAAAGCGAGCCAGACATGAGAATGAAGAGAATGATGGGTTGTGAAAAAAGAAAAAAGAAAGAAAAGAAAAGAAAAGAGAAACAAAACGAGAAAGGGAACGTCCAAGTGAGTCAATTCAACTAAATAAAGAAGATGGTTTTGTTGTGGAAACATTTTTTAATGTCTTGACCTTTTCCTGCACTCATTGTAGGGTGAGAAGGGAGAAGTTTGAACCAGTCGTCTGGGGAACTGAGCAAAAAAAATATTTTTGGGAGGCGGCTGTGTGTGTGTGTGTGTTGTGTTGTTACAGTCGTGACCGACTCTCCGTGACCCCATATCCATGGAGTTTTCTTGGTAGGAATACTGGAGTGGCTTGCCAGTTCCTCCTCCAGGCGCCTACAGCACCTGGTATTCCCTCGTGGTCTCCCATCCAAGTACTAGCCAGGGCTGACCCTGCTTAGCTTCCGAAATCAGCCGAGATTGGATGTGCTTAGGGCATCTGAGAGGCGGCTGTAGGGCCATTAAAAGAGCTTCCATTTAAAACAAGCAAGCTCCTCAAACGTCCTTAAGTCTTGAAACAACCGTTTAATTTTTTTGTCTGCTTTACTTTTACCATAGAACACCTGTAGAATTTGTGCCAATGGGGGGCAGTTATTGATGAATGTGCAATTATTTCTCTGTGCATTAACCTGGAGAGCAGTGTGTCAAAAAATAAAAAATGCCTGAACGTAAGCTCAAAGGCAGAGTTTGCCCTTTTAAAGGAAAGGGGAACTCCCAAATTTCATCTCAGAATTTCAAGAAGGCACAGAGGTTGACTCATTTCCAAAGCATTTGATTCTTGGTTTTTTTATGCCCACCGGTGCTCGGAAATGCTTTTTTAGTATAAGCAGTGGGTGGTGTCTTTGTTTCTTTTCATGTTCAGGACTAAAAAAAGTGATAGCAGCCCAGACCTCCTTCATGCTAAGGAAGCAAGCCTCTCTCTGGATTGTACTACAGCTGTTTACAAGTAGACAATCATGACATTGTACCTCCCATGGAAAATATCAGAAAAGTTTGTCAAGGATTGTAATTTTGACTGTGTCTGTGATATGTATTTAACAGATTACAAAATGGATTCTGTAAATTGTGCCATGTCTTAGGTCTAGGACACAGGTGCAAGGAATAATGAGCCTGAAAGGTAAAGGTGATTAGTGCCAGGTGGAATAGTTTGATCACCTCACTTCACCAAGGATCTGAATGGGCTACAGTAGGTAGCTGTATATATGAAAGTAACAGGCGCCAATGTAAATTGGGACTGCCTAAGATGAGAGGAGTTCCCCGCAGTCTGTTGTATTTTCTCTATATGCTGTGCTTTGTATATTGTTATTATATATTACTCTTTGTCATGGGTACATATGTAATATAAGTTTTATAATATAAGTCCTTGTTCTGTGGTGAGATGTGAAATTCCATGCCTTTGTTCTCCTTTTTTTTTCTCTGCCCAACCTTCCGTTTTTCGATGTTTCAATTCTCTGAAGCCTTGCCTTCAATGCATTACGGAGCTAAGAATGAGGCATTTGTCTTTTAATCTC
Organism: Phrynocephalus versicolor; assembly: GCA_023846285.1. Taxonomy (NCBI): domain Eukaryota; kingdom Metazoa; phylum Chordata; class Lepidosauria; order Squamata; family Agamidae; genus Phrynocephalus; species Phrynocephalus versicolor. Next base: position 4,374,446 of record JAHTLZ010000213.1, on the reverse strand, counting down.
TCTGCACTGCGTTGCTGACTCCATAGGGAATGTACTGGCGAATGGCACTTCGCACTCCTGCCACTAGATGGAGAATGGCATGTTGCATGACGAGCCTTACCTCACGGCCAATAGTCTCGGAACGAGAAGCGCAATGAGCCGATTCCCGAGGCCAGGGAGGGGAATCTCCCATCCCGCTTAAATCGCAGTTCAGGGGGCGTGGTAGAGACAAACTCCCCTCATCCTGCAATGGATTTGTGGTTAGATTACTTCATACCGGTCCCAAACGGGACTGCGAACAGCGATGAGATGGACGTGAAGTATCAGCCCTAGTCTTGTGTTTGAGAACCCACAGCTCTTTTGTCTCAGCTTGCTATGTTCAATCATCCACACGGGATGAAGCTCTTGGAAAGCCATCAAATGGACCAAGTCCCGTCAGTTCCTCTCATGACTTCAAGGGAACTACAGTTCTGCTGATGGAGTGTGAGGGCAGACTTCCAGATGTGTTCGGGCAATGGACCAGACAACTTGCACACGTGCACACAAATACCTTGTCCCACCATCGTTGCCCTCATTCTTGAGATTGTCAGAGAGCAGCGTTGCTCCTTCCTTCCAGATGTTTTGATGTGTCTGACTCTTTTGAGCTCAACGTGCTTCTCATTAGAACAGCAAATATGTTATTTTAGGATCCCATACTTGGAGTCGGTCTTTTCTCAAGAGATTCCTACCAGGAAAAAAGAAAAGGTTGGGGGGGGCAGGGTAGAGGGAAGTCAAAGATTATTTTGCAGATTCTTTTAAGTAACTTTTCTTCCAACAAACATTTTTCAGCAGTCAAGTCAAGAGTCTATGTAGACCAAGAAGAAAAAGCCAGATAATTATCTCTCTCTCTTTTCAATCACTCTGATGTACTGCACTTGTAGAATTGTTCTTCCTTCCTTCCTTCCTTCCTTCCTTCCTTCCTTCCTTCCTTCCTTCCTTCCTTCCTTCCTTCCTTCCTTCCTT